>CM058042.1:2318587-2804966 GCA_030169165.1 Centaurea solstitialis | reverse complement strand
ATTCTCAAATGCTTATTGTATTATTGTAGGATGTAGAGGAGAGGACATCTGGGCAAGCTATCTTTACTTGCGATTATGATGAAGAGCATGCAGCATTGGCTGAGTATACTTATAACTGGCCTCACTATTCAAAATCTGACTAGGATTCCATCACTAATTTAGTAACTTGTAACAATACTCGTTACAACTAGGTACTCTGGATCTTTTGCCTCCAAAGATGACAACTAAAATCATGAATTACCCGATTGGAGATATGCAAACATAACGCTTCGAATATATGGCCATCAAATCTAAATCAACAAGCACACATGACAGAAATAAAGAAAATGCTCAATAACCATCGTAGCTCTTATCTTGCATTCAAGAAGGTGAGAGTAATCTTCTATGAATCAAAAGCAGTTATAATTGTGTCAAACCAGCAAAATCAGAAAAAGCTATTCTTGCTAAAGATAACATAGACAATGATATAGAACAAATAAGTATGCAACACCAACAAAATGCAACTCACAAATCAAAGCATGGAACTTAGATTACTCTGAATTCAGAAAAGATACAAGAATTGAACAATGCATCCAGCAAAACTACAAAGTACTACACATAGAGACAATTCGAAATACAAAATCAGCAACAAATGAAAATATACGAAAATACAAAATTTTGAACACACGCTTCATTAATTTCATAGTTATGACATAAAAGAAATGGCAAGTAACATCAAATTGTTCCAGAAAAGCTACTTGAAGTTTAAGTTGACAAACTCACAGTGTATCACCTAGACAATAGTATGAATGACAAAACAAGAAATGATCCTGGATACGGAAGTTCAAAGCTCAAACTCCTCATCTCGCAGAGCCATCTCGGCTGCCTCTTCATCCTCATCATCAAGAACAAAGTACTCGTTTTTTCTCAACTGGCCTGAACATGTAAAACATCACCATATAGAACACAAAACTAGCTATTTCCTCAGCTGCATTAGACACCCACTGGTACTTATAAGCTGCAATGGTCTTCAATGCAAAAACAACAATCCTTGTAAATACAAGTACCCGATAACCACAATATAAAACTGCCTAAAAAGCGTCAATTTCGCCAAATTCCTAGCAGCCTTCCCATCGGTCTTCGAAGTCTCCCTCAACGACCTAATCGACCACACAATCGGGAAGATAATAGCACAGCAACAAATGATATCCACCAGCAAAAACACCTGATTCCAAGTCACCCAATCTTTAATAAACGGACCGGTCTCCCCTATCACTATGGAAGCTACATTAGCCAAAACCTGAAGCGGAATCACAATCATCAAAACCTTCTTTTCCTTCTCTTGCAAAAACGGTTTCAAAAACGACCATCCGGTACCGATCAACACGATCACAGTGAACAAAAGCACAACCCTAATAAACTGGAAAATGTAAAACAGAACATCCCATCCATGAGGAGTACCAGTCACCTTCACATAATGCTTATCCTCAGCAGCACAGATCAAGTTAAGCGCCTTCATAACAAGCAACCCTCCCATCAACAAATGGATCCTGTGAACAGATCTCTTGTTCTTAAAGCAAATCGAGATCCAAAACCCTAGAAAACACAGATAAACGAGCGAGAAGATGAAGTAGAGCGACGGCAGCTGCGTCATTCCTGCCGATAAATAGTCCTTGGGGGTTTCCGTCTCGGTGTTGTAAAGCTCCGTGTGTACATCCATGGTGACCAGCGATTGCGGATTGCAATTCGCGAAGAACAAAGAGTATTCATTCGGATACGTCACCGGATACGATTTGTTGAACGACGACTGCGGCGGAGGCGATAGATCTCGGAAGGTGAACAGCAGCGAGATGAATTTCGAATCCACAACGCAGAAATTAGGGTTTTGTTGAAGTTCAAGGAGCACTTGGATTTGCGATTCCTCCGAGAGGAGGAAGAACCCTAGGCGCGACGGATCTGGCTGCGACAACGTCGACGTACCGACACGGCGGAGATCGCGACGGAACGAAGCCGGTGTGAGTGAATCCGAACTTCTCGAAGAGGATCATCGGGCGGTTATCGGATCGGATCTTGAGAGATTTGATCTCCGCCATGGAAGGTGGTGTGGTGGAGAGGAAGAAGAAGAGGAGGAGGAGAAGGAGAGCTGAGATCCTCATTTTGGATTCACCGGCGGCGGTGGGGTGGCGGAGGACGGCGGCGATTGGCGGTGGTCCAAATAAGGAAGAGAGAGATTTGGGAAATGTTATGGTGTGGAGATGTGCACTGGTTAAGGGTAAAATACAGATGGGAATGAGATGGCAGGCGGAGGATATTAGCCGTTAATTATTATGTACTCAACCTGATGTTGGATCTCAGCCGTTGGATCAAAAGGTGGATGATGGATCTACTACTCATCGATGGGTTGAATTGAACCGGATCCACATACCGGTTGGTGGTTAGTTGCGGTTTTCATATCACCTTCTTTTTGCCCTTTTTTGCTAGTTCTTTTTAAAAGCTTTGATATCGAAATTATGGCATTTAAGTTTATTAATAATCAAATAATTATGGTTGTAAATAACTTGTTACGATGTGTTATGATGTTAAGGTTGGGGTTGCTACTATGTGAGGCTTCAATCTTAGGTTTGTCTTACATTGTAACGTGTTATGACACGTTACGATGTGTTATGTTGCGTCGCAACACCTTTTTTTGTAAGGTTTGCAGTTACTTCTATATATAACTTGCAAGATAAATGGTAATTGTGAACGAGATTTAGGCTTAAATAAATATTAAAACTGAAATCTAAATACGTAAATACTTAAATCTCTCCCATACAAGGAGAGTTGACCACGATTTCTATGAAAATTGAAGAAGGTAATGGGTAAAGATTAAAGATATTTAATCTTGATTTTGCACTCTTGATATCATTTTTATAAGCTATATATGTTTTGTATTAATGGTTATTCTTTCTTTTATTAGTTTTAATACTTGCTGTGAATTTAATTTTTTTTTATGGTATTATGCAAAAACATATTTAATATACACAAGTACGGGTGTGTGTATGTCGTCTTAGAACAAGCCTTGAAAAACGTCACGGTCTTGTCATAACTCGTAAAACTTGATGTTTGACCTCGCCGCCATGTCACGCCTCACGTTATTTAGAACTTTACAAATAATAAAGTTTCATTGATAACCTTTTTTAAGACATATAATATTAGGCCATAAGTACCACACGCTTATTTGGTTTCATGGTTTCAACTCCACATCAGCGTTACATTGACTTTCCACTATTCTACCTTCAAACATCACCAACCTTTCAAATCTCGTAACACACTCTTTCATACCATCTACATTTTTGTTATTATTTTATATATAAATAAAGGAGAGGGAAAGAGAGAGTGAAGCTAGCGGCTTCGTGAGATCGTCGGCCAAACCTCCCCCCCCCCCCCCCCCAAGTCCGCCGATAGTTGTATCACGGGCGGGCTGAGCCCACCAAAACCATGCCAAATCCGCTATTGAAACCTCCCCGTGGTACGCATGACTTTAGAATATTGTTTTAAGAACACGTGATAGATTTATATAATCTTTTATCTTATGATTTATTGTATAATTTCAATAGCATATGTATGCAAGAGATGGTATATGTAAGGTTTTGTTACATGTTTCATATCAACTTTATATGTCTTTCTTTTCTATAAAAAGTAAGGATTGAATGGGAAAAGAGAATTCAACTCGTACTTGTGTATATTAAATATGTTTTTGATTAATGGGAAAAAGTAAGGATTGAACACAATTTTTGTATTAAAAGAGAATTCAACCGGAAAGTAAATAAATTCATGACATAACTAGTTGTATAATGCTTAAAATGGGAAAACCATTCAGAAGTAGTATTTGATTAATGTCAACTCATTAATTATGTTGTAACTATTATGATGTCACCCATGTTGGTTCTCACAAATGTTATTTTGAGTATAATAAAATTAATTGTATGTTTGTTAAGAGATTTATTTTAAGTTATAAATACGTCTTAAAATAAGATAAGTATTCTTATTTTGTTTATATAAAAACGGGTTAAGTTTATTCAACAATGTAAGGTATACTTGTCTTGTTGACTTTGGAAAAATTGTATTTTTTATTTGAATGCAAATGGTGTTTTTCATCGTTATTTATTTATATGCATGAAATGAATATTACTTGGTCGTGATTCGTGAATATGAGATCAACCTCATTAACAAAACATGTATATAATTGTTAATTTGTTGGGAAGATTGGGTTATTGGGTCACATGCTTATTTTGAGCCCAAAAACTTAGCTTGGTCCAATAATTAAATGAAAAGACATATGTGGGCTTATGTTATTATTAAACTTTCATTATGTTGTGTTTTAAGGTGAATGTTAGGAGTTGTTAAAATATTGTCCTACTCGCCCACATAACATACATGGGAAATAGATGTAGAATGTTGTGTCTAGTTTTTAAATGATTGTATGTTCATATGAGATTTTGTGTAACTTGCATATTAATTATTTTTAATTGGTTTATATATATGTGTAATTTATATATATTATTTTTAACTAGGTCCATGTATAAACTTTGAACTTTTATGATTTACATATAAACATATAGTTTATATATAAATTACAAGTATGAGTGGGTTTTGGGCCGTGGGAGTTATATTTTGATGATATCCTAATGGGTTAATGACTTATTAGGGTAATAAACTATTCGTTTTGTACAAAAAATACCATTGAATGTTTTTTTGTACTCGATATACCATTGAACTATTTTCTTTTTGTACACATTATACCATCGCAACCGGGAATAGCCGGTTTTGACGTCGATTTGTACACATTATACCATTGAACTATTTATTTTGTACACATTATACCATTGAACTCTTTTTTTTGTACAAATTATACCATTAACCTTTGATATGCTTACAAAAAAAGGTGACAATTCCTTAAACATATGTTTTATGCATACATTGAAATTGAAATATGATTTCCATAAATCGTCTTGAAAGAGTGTTGTTACAGAGCTTTCGGGTCAACCCGGTGAGGTAATCCTCTTCGTCGCTTTCTATCTCGGTGGAACCCATGACGAACTCTACCGGAGAACTCAGATGCGACCCGAACCCGTAAAACCCAGTGGAAGAGCCCTTGTTGTTGTTGGTGGTGGGTTTTTCCTTTTCCGGCAAGAAGTCCGTGAGTATGTCTTTGTCGTTAAGGAACTCCGGTGGAGAAATGAATTTTAGTATGCAAAGGAGAATTGGGGAGTGGTGGAGGAGGAGGGAGGTGGTGGTAGTGGTTGTGGTAGTGGTGGTATCTTGAAGAAAGTCATTGCCACATTTTTTGTAAACATATCAAAGGTTAATGGTATAATGTGTAAAAAAAAAAGAGTTCCATGGTATAATGTGTACAAAAATAAATAGTTCAATGGTATAATGTGTACAAATCGACGTCAAAACCGGCTATTCCCGGTTGCGATGGTATAATGTGTACAAAAAAAAATAGTTCAATGGTATATCGAGTACAAAAAAACATTCAATGGTATTTTTTGTACAAAACGAATAGTTTGTTACCCTAATAAGTCATTAACCCTATCCTAATAAAGACTTTTGAGAAAACGTGGATTTCATGTGTAACAATATAATGATTCGGTTTCAAAACAAAAGCATGAAAACATCCTGTGTTTTCGAAACTCATGTTACAAAAGAAAAAAGTAAGGAAAAGGAGAGAAAGCAGAGGAAAGTAAAAAATAATTATGTTCTCGAAATTTTTTTATAAGAGAAAGGAAAGGAAACAAAATAAAATCTTTCATTTTCTTTCTTTCTCTCATGTTCAAGAACCTGAAACAAAAAAATATTTCTTTTCATTTCCTTCAATTTTTTTTTTCTTTCAAAAACATAAATGAAAAAAATTATTTTTCTTTCCTTTTCTTTATCCATTTCTTTTCTTTTCTCTTCATTTTGAGGAACATAACACAAGTAAACGAGATGATCGAAAAGGGGTCACAAATGTCCATGGTTTTGAAAACCGGACCGGACCGCCGCCGCCGTTCAACCGGGAACCGGTAGGGGGACTGATCCAATATAACCGGTTAAACTGCTAGGCATTGAACCAGTGGGAATCGCTTGAACCGTAAGGTTGAACCGTTAAACCGGACCGGTTGAACCGCTTTAAACCGTTTTTTTTCTTTTTTTCTTCTACTTCCCAAATGCAATGTTAGTATTTTCATAAACATAGTTATATGACGTACTTTTGATATATTCATATACTATTTTTTGTTAAATCTTTTTATATTTGTATTATAGGAAATGAAAACAATGATGAAGATGACGTACTTCCCAAATGTTGTATTTTAGTATTGTTGATGTTCGAAGTGTTTTCAAACATATTTATATTTTTTAGTAAATTTTTTAAAAATAATGATGACGTCATCCGGTTCTTTAAAACGGTCTGACCGGTCCGACCGGTTGAACCAGTGAACCAGTAGGACAACCGGTTTGATAACCGGTCCGGTTTTTAAAACCTTGCAAATGTCATTAAGATGAATGCAACTATAATGTAAATTTTGTCCGCGATATTAATTATATAAACTATATAATTCTTAAATTAATATGTTCACATTAATTCGATTTGATTATCTTCTTCTACAATTAAAAATTGAAATGAAAAATATAACTATTTTACATTTAACTTATTTAATTTCAATTATAAAATATTGATTACTTAACCGAACCAACTCGTGAATCCCCTTTTTCAAACAAAAGAGAAATGCTCTCTTTTTTTTAAACATTGAACTATACTTTTCCTTTTAGTCCACAACCCATTAAGACATTGCACGTGCATAGAATTGTACAAGATTCTTTTGCCAATATAATTGCAACTTTCTTTAATATATAAATAAATAACTAAAGTCACAGCCTTCAACATAAAAATTGCCTAATGTTGAGACTTCATTGCACATATATGATATATATTCCTATGAAAGAGGTTCAAATAAGAACCATTGCAATTTATAGGAATAAAGAAACTAATTACAATCACATATGTCCTGGATCCATCCAGGTTTCATGTATTAGTAAATCATATATGATTCAAGCAGATCTCATCACTAAACCCACATCAATATGTGGCTAATATTTGTTTGTTTGTTCCTACAAAAAGATATGGTTCTTATATGAACCAGCCTCTATTCCAATAATCATTTACAAATCTTTAACTTAGTATAAATTTATAAAACAAGTCATGTTTTTACATACGAAACAACATATATATAAATTTAACACTACTCTATGTATAAAAAAAAAGGCAGTCTAACAGGTTTCACGTTTAAAATTTCATTACATAAATACGAACACTACATTTTTACACAATTATTTCATTTATGATACTTGAAAACAGGTTTGTGAGTTAACAAATGTTGTTTCATGTAACGGAGGCAATCTTTTACGTATAATATTTAACATCTTTAGGTATTTTGCATACGCATCCTAATTCTATGTGTAATATAAACTATCAATGACAAAACGATCTAGGCATGATTCACATTAAAACCGGCAAAGTTAGCATAAGACCGATGACACATAAAATGGTTAAAGTAAAACAACTGACAGATAAAATACGTCTAACCAAAAGACGTATATGGCAACTCTTGCTATATTACATATCACCTGCAAATATATATATACATATGAACAGATAGCGGGTTTAATATAAAGTATCGAAATAAGTTGCAAAATGATAGCCGAAAGAGCGATCAATTTCTTGAACCATTTAACTTGACTTTCGTTTCAAACCAACCACCATTCATGTAAAACCGGAGCAATAAAAACACTTATGTTCGCAAAAAACAACGATTTTGGACAAATTATGAAACCGTAATACAAACACAACCTTTGTATCTGACACATTTTGTCCAAAATCGTTCATTCTTGCAAAATGCAGCGTTCTTTTTGCATTTACACAAGAATAATAGTTCGTTTTTGACGAAAAGTCAAAATACGACGATTCAAAAAGTCAATCGCTCGTTTCAGAAATAGTGGAACAAATCCCGGCATCCGAAATTTTCGGAATCAAATAGCGTAAAGTTTCTTGAAATCATCATTCTCCGAACTCGAGTGTACGGACACGGACCCCGAGAGCGACTTGCTACTCCTCGCCGACCGTCGAATACTCCTCAAATTATTGGCTTCGATTCGATGCATAATAACCCAATAACACATCGTCCCGAGGGTCGACGCCAACGTCACCGACCCGATTACCGTCACCCCGACCGCCAGCCACTTCTCGTTTCCAACAACGATAAATGAAAGCGCGAGAAACGCGATCGACACAAAAACACTAGCTAACCACATGAGCTTGTTGATAACCGCCATCACCTGCTTCTTCGCCCGCCGCTCCACCACCACGATCGACGTCTGAACCACCACCACCGCCAAAGATATAAAAAGGGCAAGAGAGTCGAAGATCAAGAAAACGATGAACTCCGGGTTCGGAGCTATGTTTGCTTCCCCTAAACTAGCATTCGCCGGTTTCGTTTTTATGTTGTCGGCGTACTGGCCGGGGAGCTGATAGATGGCGGCAAAGGTGACGGTGGCTATCAAAACCGCCACCACAGTGGTGGAATTGATTGCGTTGTTGAGGCTCTCGTGATGCATCTTGTTGATACGTTTTCCGATCCCTTTAACCCGTTTGTGGGTTTTGAGCGTGTGCTCGAGCTGATCATGAACTTCGTGTTTGATGTCGCTTACGGTTTGTTTGAGTTCTCGAGCCGTGGAGGTCAACGGCGGTGTCTTTTTGAGGGATTTCGCGTTCACGACCCCGTGTTCGCGTAAGACCGTCGCGATTTCCTGCCGTCCAAACTTCTCGGCGGTATCGAGGGCCGTTTCTCCCGATTTGTTAACCGCTTCTTTGTTGATTATTTCCTTGTGATTTAGCAGTGCCAAAACAATCTGCTGATCAAGAATTTAATGGTCAAAAAGATGATAATTTAAAACCGGATTCGTATAAATTCTTTCGTTTTTTCGGAAAATTAAGATAAGTTAAGTGAAATTCATATCATACGCTACAAATTGCCTTGAAATTTTGATCTGAATTTGTAAAGTTATCGTAATCAAATTCGAATCCGAAATAGTACTTTGACCTCAAAAAGTCAACTTTCTTAAATACCTCTTTTCTTCCCTTTCGAGTAGCTATATGGAGCACGGTGTTCTCCTTTTTATCGACCATATTTATCAACCCGTTTTCGGCTGCAATGAGTTCGTTAATGATGTCAACGCTTTGTCCCTTGGCCGCCATATGAAGCGCCGTTTGGCCTTTCTTATCGGCTCGAGTGGCAATTTCCGGGGCTTTTTCCAAAAGCGCTTTCACGACCTCCAAGTGACCCTTTCGTGCGCTAGAATGTAAAGCGGTTTTAAGGTTGCTTCTAGCGATAGTGGCCATCGTGCAATTTTTCTCCAAAAGAAACTTGACGACCTCGATGTGGCCTTGTTCGGAAGCCGTGTGCAATGCCGTGGTGTTTGCTTGATCGAATGTCATCGAGAGCTCGGATATTGCTTCCATAAGAACCTTCAACACCTCTGAAAAGAAACAATCGAATTGAGAATTAGGATACAAATCGAACCTTTTCGTTTGGAATTCAAATGGGACTCGAGGTTTGGTGTTGATCTTGATATGTATTGAAGCATTCATTATATGTAATTCTATTAGAGTCCCACATCGGTTACTGGAAAACCCTTTCTCCCATATATATGTTGGAACCTCCCTTTTGTCCTAAAGGGTATTTTGGAGAGTAATATAATAGGGTTCTAGTTATTCTCATACGGTATCAGAGCAAATGTATTCTAACTTTCTAAAATGGAAAATGAAAACTCACCATTTCAACTAAAAGCATTTTCTAAAATTGTCATAGAAAACTGAACTCAACTCCATTCTGAATTAAACTGAACTCAACTCCATTTCTGAATTGTTTCTAGAAAAATGAAAACAGTTTAATGAAACCAAACTCACCCTTAGAGCCTCTTTTGAATAAAAATCTATCGTACCAACTTATAGCTCACGACTTGGATACTAAGAGACCAATTTTCGTAAGACCACAAAATAACACTGAAATTTCACAACCGAACATCGTGAAATGGTGAAAGCTTAGTGCTTTTTGTATCTTCACGTTGTTCTGTTGTGAAGGTTCGATAGTTTTTGAATCTTCACAGTGTTTTGCTATGAAAGTTCACCGTTTTTTGTATCTTCACAATGTTCTATTGTGAAAATTTAGTGCTTTTTGTATCTTCACAGTGTTTTGATGTAAAATCCAGTGATTTCTATATCTTCGTAGTGTTTTGCTGTGAAGATTCAGTGAGTTCTTCACGTAGTTTTACGTGAAGATTTAGTATCATATCGAGCTCGGGTCTCACGAAAACCGGTTGGTCGTGCCATGATAACCCAACCCAATAACTCAAATGCATTCGATTCGACCACAACGACCAATAACAACAAAAAAACAAGAAACAACAACTCGAATTCGAATCCATACCAAGATCTCCTTGTTTGGCCGCGATATGAACGCATCGAACCCGTTCTTCGCCTTGATTCCGGCAGCCTCGGAATCATAAAACTTAATCATCTCCTTCACCAAATCAACACAACTGTATTCAGCTGCAACATAAAGAGCGGTTTCGCCCGATTGATTCGTTTTCGACAACAATTCCTTCAATTCTTGTTCATCTTTCCCACTTAAGATCCCCATGGCTGTATCCATATCCCCTGCCCTAATTGCAATATGCAACCTTGTATCATCTCTTTTCTCCATTGTTCTCGTTCTGCTTAAGCTCTGCTGCTGGTGGCTGTTTCCGGCCACCGGAGAATCCATCTGATCGGAATCTTTTCTATTCTGATCAAAATCAAAATCAAAAAAATCCCAATTCTAATTAAGCTTTTTAAAAGATACCCATATCAAAATTAATGGCATAGAGATCAAATTAATCATAAATATTAGGTGGGTTTTACTCCAATTTCATTTTAAAGTTGAAGAATTTATTAATCATGACTTTAAAATCGATGATCAAGAAAGTCAAAATTAACCTAAATTGGAAGAAAAAGCAGAGTTCTTGGATAGGGACAATGATTAAAACATGAATTCTTACCTGGGTTTTGGAGATCAAATGTTATTGGTAACTGGGTTTCTCAATCCATGTGGAAATTGTAAGAAAAGAAAGAAAAAAGAAGCATAAAAAGTTATGGGTTTTGAAGAACAAATAAGTGGAGCCAATAAGACATTGGAGAGAATATGATTGAATATAGTTAGATTGAGAATCAGGAAGAAAGAGGAGAGATGTGATTTGGGTTTTTTGTGTGATGATGAATTATTGGATTGATGAAAATGGTGGTGAAAGTTAAGTAAAATTGATGAGTGTAGTAATTTTGAAGAAAAAGGTGGTTTAGTTTAGTAGAAACATGAAAGCAATCATATGAAATTATGAATCTTTATGTGGTGGTGGTAATGGTGGAGGTTTTATTGTATCCAAATATTCCATTTCTCTTCCTTCATAATTCATATTGTTTGACTCTTGGTGAACCCTTTTGAATGTTCTTTAGGAATGGCCATGTGTCTTGTTTTTACAAGTTTCTTTCTTATCTTTTTATGGGGTTTTTTTTTTGTTGTATGTGAGTATTTTAATTAGTTACGGAATTTAAAGATTGTTGAAAAAGAAAATAAATGTGTTTTACATAAGCCTTTCACAAAAGGTTGATATCAGTAATCTTAATTGTTTTATGATCTTATGTCAATTTTATAACATGAGGGCATACTTGACTCACTTAATGGTTGTAGATATGGAGGCATTTCAGGTTTGAACCAAGGACCTTTCGATTTTGGACAAACACTATTTTCACATATTACCAACTGAAAACCGAAATCCCCGAGGGTTGATCGGGGTCGGGTCGGATGTGAAAATTTGTGCCCCGAAACCCGATTTTTTAATGTTTTTTAAATATATTTTGTGTATTTATAAAACAACCCTTTAATGTGATGCAATTTTCCCTTAAAAATCACCAAGTCGGATCAATAGAGAACAAGAATACGAATAGGAAGTGTTATTCAGAAATTAATCAGAACCAAAAAAACTGTCTTTCATAGAATAATAATACCCTAATTTATAATACTAAGCTAAAGGAATAAACTAGGAAACGTTTGAAGATAAACCTAATCTTGGCAAATAAAACTAAAGATAAATCCTAAAGATAATCTAGGCAATAATTATCAAATAAAACTAAAGATAAATCCTAAAGATAAGTCCAACTAAAACGCAGCAGCAAATTAATCCACACAACAGCCTAATCTGCTGGTGGGTGTTGACTTGGGCCTGGTTCGTCCGGGTCTGGTTCGTTCGGTTCAAGCGGCGGACCATCTGCATCATTCTCCCCCTCTTCGAAAGGACTCGTCCTCGAGTCCAACGGAACATCAAGCTCGGGAATAAACGGGGACAGATCAGCTACATTAAAGGTAGCAGAAACATTATAATGCCCAGGCAAGTCTATCTTATACGCGTTGTCATTAATACGCTTCAGAACCTTAAACGGACCATCCGCCCGAGGCTGTAACTTGCTCGACCGACCGCCTGGAAAACGTTCTTTGCTGAGATGAACCCACACGAGATCGCCTTCTTGGAACACAACTTTCTTTCGCCGCACATTGGCCCGTCGCTGATACACGATGTTATTATTAATGATTTGATCCCGAACCTGTTGATGTATGAGTTTAATCTGTGTTGCCCGGTCTTCTCCTTCTGTACTAAAATACTCTGTGGCCGGCAAAGGTGCAAGGTCTAAGGGTGTAAAGGGATTTCGCCCATAGACAACAAGAAAAGGACTCATTCCGGTCGAGCGGTGAGTGGACCTATTGTAAGCAAACTCGGCCTGAGGCAGAACTAAATCCCACTGCTTCGGATTGGACCCAACCAGGCTACGCAACAAGTTGCCCAAACTCCTATTGGTAACCTCAGTTTGCCCATCGCTTTGTGGGTGATGTGCGCTACTGAAATTGAGACGAGAACCCAGACGTTTCCACAAGGTTCGCCAAAAGTGTCCTACGAATTTTACATCGCGGTCGGACGTCAAGGTCTTCGGTACCCCATGTAAACGCACGATTTCAGTGAAATATAGCCGAGCAATTTGACTAGCGTCATACGTTCTAGCACACGGGATAAAGTGGGCCATCTTAGAAAAGCGGTCCACAACCACCATGACGGAATCCTTTTGTCTCTGCGTGCGGGGCAGACCCACTACAAAATCTAGACTTACATCCTCCCAGGGTCCGTCAGAAACCGGCAACGGTGTATATAACCCGGCGTTCGAACGATGCGTTTTTGCAATGTGACACGTGCGACACCGATCTACAACCTTTGTAACGTCTGTGCTCATTTTGGGCCAAAAAAAACGTTCTTTCACCAGCTTTAGTGTTTTGTCTCTCCCAAAATGGCCCGCAAGGGCTCCCTGGTGCCCTTCGAGAACGATGGCATCACGTAACGAGCATTTAGGAACGCACAAACGCAGGCCTTTGAACAAAAACCCTTCATGCAACGAATACCCCTGTGTGGGCGCGGCCCGGCAAGCGGACCACAAAACTGAGAAATCTGGATCATCCGGGTATAGGTTACAAACAAGCTCGAATGCATCAACTTGAACATGTAACGACGTAAGCAGGGCTTGTCGGCGGCTAAGAGCGTCTGCCACCGTGTTAGTAACCCCAGACTTATGCCTGATAACGAAAGAGAAGTCTTGTAAAAACTCGACCCATT
The DNA here is from genome assembly GCA_030169165.1 of Centaurea solstitialis. Classification (NCBI taxonomy): domain Eukaryota; kingdom Viridiplantae; phylum Streptophyta; class Magnoliopsida; order Asterales; family Asteraceae; genus Centaurea; species Centaurea solstitialis. The sequence goes on along the minus strand of CM058042.1, from coordinate 2,791,217 downwards.
TGGCATGGCGGGGGTTGAGTTTATGTTGCCCTTGAATAAAACGAAGCGCTTGGTGATCGGAAAACAAAATAAACTCCGTGTGTAGCAGATAGTGTCGCCAATATTCTAAGCTCCTAACGATCGCGTAAAACTCTTTATCATAGGTGCTGAGTTTTTTCTTGGCTTCGTTAAGCTTCTCGCTGAAAAAGGCTATGGGACGCCCTTCTTGGCTAAGTACGCCGCCAATCCCGAGTCCAGACGCATCACATTCAACTTGGAAGGTTAGCTGAAAGTTGGGTAAAGCTAAGACGGGTGCACGCGTGATGCAACGTTTTAAATCTTCAAAAGCCTTAGTGGCGGCGGGTGTCCAATCGAATGTTTTCCCCTTTAAACAGTCGGTAATAGGGGCTGCCACGGTACTAAAATTGCGAATAAAACGGCGATAAAAAGAGGCGAGACCGAGAAAGCTTCGAGCATCATGGATCGTAGTCGGTGTTGGCCATGTGGTGATTGCATCGATCTTGGACTCGTCCATGCGGATACCGTTTCCTGAAATTAAGTACCCCAAAAACAAGACTTCGGGTAAACAAAACCCGCACTTTTCCCGATTGGCGTATAGCTTTTGATCCCGCAAAATAGTGAAAACTTGTCTAAGATGATAGATATGAGATTGGATGTCCCGACTAAAGACGAGAATGTCGTCGAAATAAACAACAACACACTGACCAATAAGGGGTTTAAAGATGTGATTCATTAACCTCATGAAGGTGCTCGGGGCGTTCGAGAGGCCGAATGGCATAACCATCCATTCATATAACCCGTCCCTTGTCTTGAAAGCTGTTTTCCACTCGTCACCGGGGCGCATGCGGATCTGGTGATATCCACTCCGTAAATCAATCTTTGAAAAAATTGTGGCTCCGTGAAGCTGATCTAGGAGGTCATCCAAACGTGGAATGGGAAACCTGTACTTGACCGTAATTTTATTAACGGCCCTACTATCAATACACATTCGATAAGTACCATTAGTTTTGGGAACTAGTAGTGCCGGCACTGCGCATGGACTCATGCTTTCTCTTATAAGGCCTTTATCAAGGAGCTCGGTAACCTGCCTATGTAATTCTTCGTATTCTGTCGGATTCATACGATAAGCTGGTTTATTCGGGAGGGTTGCTCCCGGAATGAAGTCGATACAGTGCTGAATTTCCCGTACGAGTGGGAGGCCAGTGGGGATGTCAGCGGGAAATACATCCTTGAAGTCGGTAAGGAGTGGTTGTAGTATGGGTGGGGGTTCATCAGCCCTTTGGTTGGTTTCCGTGATGAGTAGAGCGAAGATGAAGGATGGCTTGGAGGCTCGCGTAAAATCCAAAAACGCTGATTTGGTTAATACGAGCGCCTCGGTTCCCGTGTCACGTGCATCGAGAGGAACCAGTTGAACGTTAACTCCTTCTTTCTTGAATGTGTAAGTATTGAGAAATCCGTCATGTTTTGTGCGGCGGTCATATTGCCACGGTCGTCCCAACAAGATGTGACACGCATCCATAGGAACGACCTCACACCAAACCTCATCCGAATAACGCGTGCCGATGCTAAACTGAACAAGGCACCTGTGCTTTACTTTCACGACATTGCCTTTTTTGAGCCAGGTTAGCTGATAGGGCTCGGGATGGGGTTCAACTTTTAGCCCTAACTTTTCAACCATAACCGTGGCCACCATATTCTCACAGCTACCCCCATCAATAATAATGGTGCACACCTTACCTTTTACCGTACAACGTGTTCGAAAGATATTGTTGCGGAGCCAAAGGTTATCGATCGCACGGGTTGGGTTAGTGCTGAGAACCCGTTGGGCTATAAAGGACTCACCCTTGTCCGGGTATACAATTTCAGTTTCATCCTCCTTAGGTGTGTCTTCTTCCGTGTCATAAACAGGTGTTGTCTCTTCTGTGAGGGTGACGAGCTGAGTATTCGGGCACTCTCGCGCGAAGTGGCCTAGGCCGCCACACTTGAAACACCGGGGTGGTGCACGAGAGGGAACGGTGGACGTGTTGGAGGACGTTGCACCCTCGCTTTTGGTTGAACTGAATCGGCTTCCTGTAGGTGCCCCGGAAACTCCTTTAGAGCTATCGGTTTTAATCGGGTTAGAACGGGATACCGCGGCTTTTTCCTTTGGCTCTGAGTTGTTTCTCCACCTTCAAAGATAATTGACAAACGTCGTTAAAAGACCAGTATGGTTGCAATTGGACGATGTCGGCGATCTCGGGTCGCAAAGCCCCAAGAAAACGCGCGATGATTTGTTCCTCTTCCTCTTCCGCGCCACATCTCATTCGTAACCTGTCAAACTCACAAATTAATTCCTCAACGGTGGTCGACCGTTGGGACAAGTTATGATATTCCAAGAACGCTTCTTGACGGAAATTAGGTGGGAGAAACTTTTCACGAAGTAGTTTTTTCATCTTCTCCCATGTTCGAACCTTCGATCTTCCCTCCTGAGCCCTCTTCTTCTTAATATGTTCCCACCACAAAGATGCGTATTTACGTAATTTAATAGCCACGAGTTTTACCTTATACTTGTCAGGGATGTCGCGTAGATCAAAGATGCGTTCGACGGTCTGCAACCAATCAATGAACACATCAGGTTCAGCCCTTCCATCGAATTCTGGGACGTCAATCTTGACTCCTAAGTTCTTAAACGGATCATCCCTGGGTTCCCTTCTCACAAAAGGGTTTCTGCGGTCTTCCTCGGCAAACGGATTGCGATACTCGCCCCCTTCATCCCAGATGTCGGAGTCGGTATACGTCTCCTCGTCGAATCCGCCTTCTCTCTGCAATTCAAGGTCCCGGACCCTTTGTTGCAGGCGTGCGATCTCCTCAACGTCACGTGGATTCCGCCACTGATCCTCGTTGCCTCGCTCGGCGTTTCTACGGGGATGTCGGTTAAGACGTGCTCCACGGTCTCCCATAATCAGATCTTGCTGAGCTCTGATACCACCTGATGCAATTTTCCCTTAAAAATCACCAAGTCGGATCAATAGAGAACAAGAATACGAATAGGAAGTGTTATTCAGAAATTAATCAGAACCAAAAAAACTGTCTTTCATAGAATAATAATACCCTAATTTATAATACTAAGCTAAAGGAATAAACTAGGAAACGTTTGAAGATAAACCTAATCTTGGCAAATAAAACTAAAGATAAATCCTAAAGATAATCTAGGCAATAATTATCAAATAAAACTAAAGATAAATCCTAAAGATAAGTCCAACTAAAACGCAGCAGCAAATTAATCCACACAACAGCCTAATCTGCTGGTGGGTGTTGACTTGGGCCTGGTTCGTCCGGGTCTGGTTCGTTCGGTTCAAGCGGCGGACCATCTGCATCATAATGTTTCATTATTTTTTTAAATATGGCAGCAAATATTTCTCTTTGGAATGCCTCTAAAGTTGTCATAGACTTAAATTAGAGCCCAAATCAATTCATCAAAATCAAATACGGCTTCTCTCTCTCTCTCATTGCTTCATCGGCACTCTCACCACCATCAATTTTTTGATGTTGATTTTAATGTTGGTATTTGTTATTTTTCGTTTGTTGGTATCTTAGTTTGTTACCTATAAATGTTTATTTTTACTTTGAAACTTGAAAGTGTAATAGGAAAAAAAAAGTCAAAATAAAATCGGGTGCCCCGAAAACCCGCCCCGAAATCCCCAAAACCCGAAAACCCCGACCCCCGAAAAGTCGGGTATCGGGGCCTCCATTTTCCCCCCGAAACCCGAAATCCCCGAAACCCGAAAAACCCGTCCGATGCTCACCCCTAAATTAGTTATCTTCTAAAACGTGATTCATGGGAGGGCATGAGATTAAGATCCATCGTTCATATCTACTCCTCATGCTTCTCATATATATATATATATATATATATATTAACTTCTCACACGATCCTTCATATTTATTGATAAGAAATAAAGAATTGTGAGTTAGAAAAAAACAATATATTCAAGATAACCAACGTACAAGAACAATTTGATGTACCAAAGTATCAATCCTACATTCCTACCAACTCGTACAATTTGTGTTTTGATCAAGTTCGATTGTACTAAAGGTTAAGTTGAATTTGGATTTCTCAAACTGCAGATATTGGATTAGTTGTTCAAATATCTTCAACCAAATCAATCCAACTCGTGTGCACCTCTACCTTAATTCTTAGGAGCCATAACGACGCCATAACTTTTTAAAATAGATGTAACTCATAACATAGGGACTCGTTATGTTAAATCACATAAACAACAAGGACCGAAAATGTAATTTACTCAATAAAGTTTATATATTATATTAACGTTAAAAGTGAATATGTTTAAAAAGTTATTTCACCATTTTAATATTACTCTTTCTAATGATATTTAATATGTTAAATTATTTAGCATTGAACAAAAAGACGGTAGACATAGATGATGTTCATGGGTCAATTTGACCGTTTTAAATTCGATTGACTACTTTTGTCAATTTTGCAACTTATAAATACGTCTGTATGGCTTTATAAGGATACATCATAATTTCTTTGCTCAAAAACTTTATTTTCGACGTTCTAAATAAAATTAGTAATTACATTATGCATTATGTTATTATATTGTTTTAGACGAGAAAAAGTGTATATATTATATAAACAAATATTAGGGAAATTGGTCAAACTAGTAAAATTACTCGACCAAATTGATCTCTTAACTATTTCTCTTCCTATTTTGCACTATTGTTAGTATTTCTGCTATGTATATATTCATAACTATGGACCGGGCCAAAAATGTAACTTTTTAAAGATTTTCTAATTTTCTCCTATTCATTCCGTAATTATGGAACTGGAGTCCGTAAAAAAACGTTTTTTCTTTCAATTTTTTCAAGGGGATATGTACCATATTGAATTTTTTAAGAAGTTCTTTTTGTTAGTCTATAATTACGGATTTGCACATTATAGAAGTAGTGCCATTAATGTAAAATAGGGAGAGAAATAGTTAGGAGACCAATTTGATCGATTTCCCAAATATTAGAGCTAGAAGAAACAATGACACTGATTTTTTAATATAATAAACCAACGATTTAAAAATTAATAAAAGTATGTTTTGTTATTGTTCCAATAATTAGAATAAAAAATTGATATACAAATATGAATATGCTAACATCTAAATACATGTTTAACTGATAATTAAAAACTTAAATGCATGCATGCATAAGTGATTATATCGTTATTATATAGGCTTAAGCTTAACTTTAATATAATATGATTGATGTTTATTTTATAATTATATTCTATAAGAGTCATTCAATAATCTAAAATGGCGGTCAAAAAAATAACGAGGAACATGTAAAAGAAATTATGGTTTTAAAAACTATTAAAAATAAATTAACTTTTAATGAAAAATTAGTCAAAAAACTATATAACATAATCACATATTTTATGATATAAATTATTTGTTTCATACCATATTTAATTTTATAAGTTTTAATTTCTATTTTGATGGCTTCTATTCTTCTAGATTCCAGAAAAGAACAAAACTATTGCAAAGAATAAAAAAAAATTCATGTTTAATACTTTAAAAAGAATTTTCGATAAAGTTAATGAGATTATAAATATTAAAAATAGCATCCAATACATACATACATATGTATATATATATATATATGTGTGTGTGTTTTAAAGTATAAAACTTTGTAAAAACTATCCAAAAGGGTCGTATAAATACAATCTAAATTTTTTTGACTCTAGTTTACGATTTAAATCTAAATATCGTTTGGTTCTCATACAATAATATTATTATACGGTACTTTGTTATAATGTTTAGTTGAATTTGTTGATTTCTGTATTTATGATCGATGACGATAAATTTTTATAGACCGCTTATTGAAAACCCATCCTAACTTCAATTAATTCACTAGGTGCATAAAACTAAACTAAACAAACTCAACATATCGTATACGGTTTTGAAGATAGGGGAAGGTTCAAACGAGAAACATGTCAATTTAAGAAAACATGAGAAACAATTTCAGCCATTCATCTCGCGGTTACGGTGGACGTGATCACGAATGATTAACGTGATTCATGGGAGGGTAGAGATTATTGGAGGGGGGGGGGGGGGTTCAAAACCGTCTTTGTTAACCAGATGAGTGACTGAGATTGAAAATATATATGTATGCAAACATTTCGTTTGCATCAAGAAATACATAATTACATATGTTGTTTAGTGGGTAGATGTTCAAGTTGCCAAAATGCAATAGCTTTACATGACTAAGGGTTGTGACCTTTTTGTAATGAAGGTGGTGAGGATTCTGGATGCAATATAAGATTGATTATATTAATTAAAAAGGCAATTCAGTTGTTAAGTATTGGTTAAAATGAATAGAGTTAAATGCAAACTTGGTCCTTGTGGTTTACAAAAAATAATGACTAAGGTCCCTCTAAAGAATTTTTAACTAACAAGGTCCTTGTATTTTTGTTTTTTATAACACATATGGTCCCTCATATAAATAATATTAATAAAAATTAAAATTAAGAAAGGGTAATTTTGTCCATTCACTTTTTTATTCCTTTAATCTTAATTTATAACATATTTGGTCCCTTTTTTATTAATATAATAATTCAATTTAATTTGTTTTTTTTTTAATATATTATACTATATTACTATTTTTATGTTAAAACATATGTATATATTCTTTTATATTGAATATATAAATTTTAATACCACCCCTAACCTAAGTATATCAATTACTTTACAAATTATACAAATACATTTTATATTTTCATGTTAGTTTATCATAAGTTTGAAACAAATTGCAATTTATGACTGATTTCGAGTTATATTATTGAAAAAGATCCATCAAGTAAAAATGAAAAGTGTTTTATTTTTTTTATTGTCATCTTGAATGGGATAATTATGAAACTCTTACCTCTTATATAAATATATATGCACTACAAAAATTAATTTGAACAATCCAAATTATATAAGGAATTCCTTTTTTTTAAGATTATTAAATTAGTATTATTTATTAAATAAATGGATATGTGTCAAACAGATAAGTCTAATTGAAATGATAAGTAAATATTGTTTTTTTAAGATTAATAAATTAGTGAGATTTATTTAATAAAAGGACACGTGTCAATAAAAAAAGCTTAAATGAATTAATAACGTATATGCGTCCAGATACATATTTAGGCAAGGAAAAAACTCAAACGAGCTCACCAGATAAGGACACATGTCATCTAGTTACTTATTTATTATATATAGATTATTAGAGGATGAAATAATTTGAAAATACACAAAGCTTAATACATGATTTATGAGGAAAACATATTAATTTTATCTAATTACGTGGGTGATTTATATTTATTTTTTTATCTGATGGATCTCTTTTTAATAATATAACTCGAAATTAACCATAGATTGCAATTTGCTTCAAATGGATGATAAAACTAACATGAAAATATAAAATATATTTGTATAACTTGTAAAGTAAATTGATATAATTAGAGGTGATATTAAAATTTATTTATTCAATATAAAAGAATATATTCATGTTTTAACATAAAAATATTAATATAGTATAATATATTAAAAAGAGACTAAATAATTTTAAATTATTATATTAATCAAATAGGGACCAAATATGTTATAAACTAAGGTTAAAGAAATAGAAAAAGTGAATGGACAAAATTACCTTTCATAATTTTAATTTTTTTAAATATTAATTATAAGAAGGACCAAATGTGTTATAAAAAACAAAAATATAAGGACCTTGTTAGTTAAAAATTCTTTAGAGGGACCTTAGTCATTAATTTTTGTAAACCACAAGGACCAAGTTTGCATTTAACTCAAATGAATATTTGAGATTTGAGGATTATGATTATATAGAATATGTAATAACTAATAGATTTTTTTAATATCTAAAATTATATTTAATATAAGTTTTATGTAATTGTAATAACTAGCAATTAAGTACTTTAACATGATCTTAAACAGAAAAATAGAAATAAAGCGTGGAGTTTTATAAAGATTCTAAGTTTGAATTTATATTTGAGTAGAAATGTTATAATTCTGTAAGATTTTTTTTTAAATATACAATATGAACGGTTAAAATATACCATTTTTTTCTTTTTAGTATAGTAAGACGAAACTCACATCGTCATCGTTAACTAAATCTTGGTCGATAAATATCATATATGAACACATAACCGCATACCAAACAAGAAAAAGAAAGTTATAATTGGAAAAACAAATATTTATGATGTCATCAAACTATAGTTTTCTAAAATGCAAAAAATATGTATTCTTTTAATAGTAACAATATTTTTCTAAAATAAATATAATATTTACTTAGATCATGTTTAAACAAATAGGTTCAAACAAATATAGTATTTATTTAAAAATACACAAAAACCACCAAATCAGATATGATTCAAGCAACTTTGTAAATCACGAGAAATGTTGCAAGTGTGGTTTTTTTTTTATCATTATAGGGAAATCATATGTGATTTTGTTGGTTTTCATATTCTTTTAAATATATACTTGTTGCAAAAGGTTGATTTCGATAACCCCAACCGGCCCACTACGGATTGCCAATGCCCGTTGTGGGGGCATTTTAACTCACTCAGTGGTTGTGGCTATGAGAATGTCCGTGCACGAAACGAGGCTCAAATCCCGACCATTTGTTATTTGTTGCAAACTTACCTTCTATCCCTTACAAAGTGTGTACACACCATATTATTCACTCACATTTACTTATACTAACTTTTTATTATTCGTCAAAGATTTTAAATATCACCTAGTAAATAGCAAATAAATTTGTGTAACTTAAGTTGATATTCCAAAATAAGTGTTTTTAATGTTTTTTTTAATTTACTATGTTATTAATTTTTTTTTTTTACCATTGTGTATATATTTGGTTAACCTTTTGAAATTTAAGAGCATCTTCAACTTATTTTGGAAATTTTAGGGGTTTTGAATATGTTTTTTTTTTCTTTTGCATTCAAGTGATTTTTTAAGTCTTTCGTTAAAATGGAGAAAATCAAAAGAGAGATAAACATCCTTCGTATTTAGAGAATTCCTCAAAAGTTATTTAGCAAAAAAGAATTTCTTTATTACATGCATTATTGTCGGTAAAACCTTGAGTAAAATGATATTCTATTGATATATTAAATATCTTATTAATATAATCAATGTATTTGTAATATTCAAATAGAAGAAGTTTTATAGTTGAATCATGAATGTAGGTAGTTTTTTTCTAGAGACCTTGAATTTTGAATATAGATATTAAATAAATTATAAAAAGTAGAGAAAAAAAATATTCAAATAGTATATTTAATATAGGTTTTTTAAATTTAACATCAAGAGTTCTTCTGTTTAAACATACAATTTCAAGAGTTGTTAATTTGTTATTGAGGGAGAATCTTTTACAGCAACTTAAGAATTCCATATTCTTTCTCACATTTTTAATAAATTTAATTATTAAAATCTACTAAAATTTTATTCAAAATCTAACTTTGCATTATGAAAAGTTACATTAAAAATACTCTTCTTCTAACATTTCAGTTCAATTAACCTTATCGTAAACATTTATAACTCACATGGCCGGTAACATAATTATTAATGTGAAACAAAATTGATATATAAATAATTTTTCAAACAATATATTTATAAATAATTATTAATGACATGAAATAGATTTATACTTCCTCCACCAAAATTGCTTTATGCCCAGTCTTCGAAAGTGACATGGTTGACTTGAGTAGCCGCCATGGCCCACAAACTCCTCAAATAGTTGTTACACTAAATTACAGATATGGCCCCTATGGTTATATCAACGTTATGAGTTAGATCCTCAAACTATTTAATTACAAATATTACCACGTGGTTTCAGTTTCGTTATGAATTAGGTCTCTCTTTGACTAGCTATTAATGTAAGGATGTTTTGACGTTTTTAAAAGAAAATTAAATTATAGTTACACATAAATTCTTGCATGTGAACGACCCTTCCCCTCCTTCGATCAACCTTCTTCATCGGCTCAATCGCAAAAGAAGTTGTAATGCATAATGAAATTTAAATAGAAAACGATGGTGGTGTGAGGCTTTTGATGATTATTCCAAATTGCGAAGGAAGAAAGCCATCAAAGGAGTAGTGGCCATGTTAGAGGCAGTAGAAGTGGACAACAATCCAAGTGAATTATGATGTTGATGGATAATATTTTTGTTATTTTCTAGCTAGTTTTTTTGTTTTCGTCTATGATATAAGGAATGTACTGGCTTCAACTTCTTGTTTGGATGATAATTTATGTCTATTATAAGTTGTATTTTTTTCCCGTTTGGCTTTCATCATTTTTACTAGTTCTCTTTATTTGTGGAGGTGACATCAATATCCATCATCTTCTCAACAAAACCTCCATGTAATTTTACACTAACATCACGTACAAACCTACATTTGACTCGTGTGACTTTGTCCCGTACCTAAAGATGCGGCCACATGTGATTGTGCACATAATTTCGACTTTTTCGTATCCTATTAAATAGTTAGCATTCTCGTTTGATCATATTATTATTTTTTTGACAAAAATTGTGTATGTTTTTTAACCTTGTAAGGAAAAACGGTAAAAGGGGCAAAAGACCCTTGATACAACAAAGTTAAGGTTGACGATACTAATTAAGGTAAGGGACCCAATCCATAACCAAAGTGAAACCACAATGACTATATGTGCAATTATTTCGTTTGAGAGATCTAGTCCAATATTTTTTATAACCACATGGACGAAATTTGTAATTTACTCTATTTGTCATTCTATGCCAATTCAACACCAACTTAATAAAATAATTTCCCCTTTTAACGATATAATTGTAGGCGGTTTCTTAAAAGAATTTGTGAAGGACAGTTGTCATGGCATGTCATGGTTCAAAGATTGTTCCTGATATCACGTTAAGCTCCTAACACACTATGACCTCATCCGTAGTTTTTGTAAGACGTATTTGATTTTTTTTTACTGTCTTTTAGCATTTACTTTTTGATTTATTATATAAACTAATATACATTGTTAGATATCAATGAGTAATATTTGAATATATATATATATTATATATATCAACACTGAGGCTTGACCTTTTCATTACGTCACGTCTCATGCCATTTAAAATCTTGATTTTTTATAACAAGTATTAGTTTATTAATAGAAAACAAGAGAAATGTAACATGGTTTATCATCGTCCCATTTGGTTTTTCCAAACATCAGGAAATATCATTAAGAAATCAACGATTGGGAAAAAAACCCATCATGAATAGAAATGAGGATTTTAATATAGTTAGAAAAAACAAGAATTTGACTTTTCAACATCATGTATCTTTTCTTATCTACCATTGAGATTGGGTGGTAATATTAGAATCAATTATGTAAATTCCAAAAAGGATTGGATATAACATATTAGTTGATTAGTTTTGTATGGTTTACATAAAATGTTTGTACTTTACACTTGTAGGACACATGAAAGTGCTTCATGGCGACTTCTAATGCAAAAAGTCTATTTAGGTGTAGGATTCTTCATGTTCCATCACTCCAAATTATAAGTTTCTATGATGACTTTAAATATGTTAAAGATAAAGAACGATTTGAAATTATTTTTTAGTAAGTTGATTAGAATAATTTAAAATTTGAACCATTTAAATTATATATTATAGTGTATGTTTTTTTTTCTTGCAAAAGAGTACATAAACTACATCTTCATGATCAAGTTATAAACATAAAAAACTAAGTTCTAACGAACTTCTACCATTAGTCCATTACACTAAACTAATAATCATAGAAAACAAAATGGCAAATAAATAGAATAGCAAATAACATACTTTATGGATTGTGTGCAAAGACTTTTGGATAATATCTGTATCCATCGTGAAAACTTTTGTCCCTTAATACTACTTTTCTTGGGCAAAGGTTGACAACTAATTCCATCTTGTGCTAGACCGTACCCTTAAGCACCACATATGAGAAGGCATTTCGTGAGTTGACTCAACATTGAACGCAAACAAATGAGTTTAACCCCACAACCAATGACATTTAAACTTAAATATGCTATATGTTCTAATAAAGTTATTTTTCCTATTTGCCAAAAAAGCTCCATACTCTCAAAGCTTCTAAATACTATTTTTCATTCTTATTCCGATGTTCAATGACATCTTAGTAATATGGTCAAGTTTGCATCTTCCATATGAATTGGAATTTATGATAATAGATAGCAAATTATTTAAATTTATAGTCCACTAAAAATATTACATTGTAATTCCTAAGTATTAACTAATAATTATATAATTTTTTTACTTTTATTTTATCAAATATAGTTGCTACCTAGTACAATTATTACTGTTTTGTACCATGCTATACAAGTAAATGTGATTTATTACTTTTCAAACTCATGTAACTAAAGGAAAGTGCTAAATGCACTACTACACTATCCATCAAAACTTTAATTTGTGTTATCTGACAGAAAAATAAATTATACCAACTTCTTCATCTATATAGATAGCATAATTAGTAAAGTGGATGGTGGATTTAGTTTGTTTCTTTTAACTAATAAATTTAAATATCGTAAGCGTTTGTTATTGCGGTACGAAAACCTTCATTCCATGTTAGTTCTGTATGTATGGTTACTTTGGTTTTATTTTTCGTAAACATAACCAGAAGCACATTTCGCACTATTTATCTACCCTCTTTTGTCTAATCGAGTAAATATGAATATATTACTCATTTATGTATAACTGATTCACAAAAATAATACAAAAAGGACATGAGATAAGAGAATAGTACACACAAGAAGCATTGAATTGTCCATAAAGATAAGTGTACCATTTAAATGTAGAAAATGTTAATTTTCAAATATAACAACTTAATTTTTTTTTTGTTTTTCACGTTTAACATGTGGTGTATTTATTGATATGTTAAAACATGTTTAGATTAGAATTGGGCCATTATAGGGCACAACTCTCGATGTTGGAAACATGAGGTGGCAGTTGTAGCGACAATCTTGATATAAGGACAAGAAATGGGTTAGTAACAAGTCGAGGACAATGATGGTGTTGTAGCGACACATGTTGTTTGACAATGCGCCTAAAAAACCACATTACATGATTATATTAGACTTTGCTAACATCAAGTTATGATTTCATTAACAAAGACGTAGTCCGACTATAAATGTGTTTCAAAAGAGACATGCGTGTTATTAAAGAGATTTGTGATTTTTGGGTCCTTCATCTTATTTCTTTCCCTATTTCACTGCTCTTTTGCCCATCAAATAATTAACCATCCTTGCTTAGTAAAACAATAATAATGTATAAGCATTCAATTGGTGGACACTATGGAAACTGTGAAAATTGAGACAAGTGATATTATTGGCTTTACTGACGCGTAAACTTATTAATGGGCGTTTGGTTCGCAGAATTCAATAGAATTTGAAAGAATTGAAATGATTAATTTCATTCAGGGGTTTGGTTTACCTATGGAATAGAATTGAATGACACACATTCCAACATTTATGGATTTAGTCATTTCATCACAATTGAGAAGAAATTCAATTCCATACCATCTTATATGAATCTTCTGTAGGAAAATAGTTTCACCAAAACAGAAATATCGAGAAACAAATATAGATGGGAACAAACCCAAGTAATGAGTCGAGGCCTGTGTTATACACTGTTTTCTTAAAACCGATTCGCCCCCTACCGGTGCATCGATTTCCCAGGATAAAACAACTCGAAACAGAATCAAGTTCTGCCGGACCTCACTATCATGCTGAACTTGAGAATCTATGTCTTGGTTTCCACTTGTGCTTGATTTTCCATGTAGTTACTTTATAAAAATGTCTCTTATAGAACTCAATGTTTGAGTATTATATATATGCAAAACACATATGTAACTCATAGAAGGTTTAAAAGCCAACCATTATGAAATATTATTTCTTTGGTTATAACCCCATCTTTAAGGTTCACTATAACGGAACATTATTTTATTTGTTATAACCAACATCTTAATTTCCATTCAAATTAAAATTAATATTGATATTAATTTTCCAACATCTTCATCGACTACAGTTGACCACCATCGACCATCCTCGACCACTACCATTTTAAACCGCCGCCGACCAACATTGGCCTGAATACGCCGCGGATCACAACTACAAGAGTTGTGGGATTACAAACATGACTACAATTACCACTATGCAATATTTTGTTAACTTAGTAGCTCATTTTATTCTTGTTATTTTTTTAACGATTTATTTCTCTCTCATCCCCAATTTAAAGATCAAAATCGTTGAAATCGTAATTCTTCTAGACGTTCGGAGATTTTAAGATACAAATTTGACCACGGATCTCATTAAACACCATAACAAATGTACAACAAAATTAATGTACAAAAATTACAATTAACATACAATACATACATCTAAACTCAATAAAACATCAAAATTAATCATATCATATAGCATAAATCGTTTTCTCTTCGGTATCGGAGTAATAATCCCACCTCCGCCACGACCCGCTGTTACTTTTCGACTTCCTCCTCACTCTCCGTAGCTTCTTAAACTTCAGAACGTAATAAGTCATCCCGCTCAGCACTCCCGCCATTATAACCGCCCCGAAAACCGTCACGAGAATCGCCGACCACCGGTGGTGTCGCCCCACCACTATATACGACGACGAGATGAACGCCACCGTCGTGCAAACCGCGGCCAGCCACATCAGCTTGTTGATCACCTCCACCACCCGCCGCTCCGACTTGATCTCCCCCCTCACCACCGTGATCTGCACCACCACCACCGCCAGCGACGTGAACAGCGCGATCGCGTTGAAGATGAAGAACACCTTGAACGACGAGGTGTGGACCGCCACCGCCTTCCCGTTGTCCTCGTTTCCGCCTGGGACCGTGAAGATGGCCGCGAACGCGACCGTCGCGAAGAGCACCGCCACCACGGTGACGGAGTTCGTGGCGTTGTTGATCCCTTCGCGGTGGAGCTTCCGGAGCTCCTTCGCAATCCCGCTCATGTTCCGGTTCGTCTTCCGGGCCTGCTCGAGCTGGTTGAAGACGTTGTTCCGGATTTCCGTGACCGTTTGGCTCAGCTCGTCTCGTGGCTGGTTCAATCGTTCGCTCTTACGGCCCCGTAACGGCATAAATTTTTCGATGATCTCCGAAGTATCTTCCGAGAACGGGAGTTCGTACACAATGTCGAGGCCGTCTTGTGATCTCTCGTCAAAGCATTCACATTCGTGTCACGGAGAAGCAACAGCTCGTTTACTATCTGCAATCGATAAAAACATAACCATAACCTTATCATTCTTGAAGGAAACAATCAAAAGAAACACAATATTTTGCAAGAACGTGACAATTATAGAAAAAACAGCTCGGGTTTTCGCAAATCGTAGTGTTTGGTTTGTTTTTTTCGCGATTAAAAGCCAAATAGGACTGTTTGAAAGGCCGATTGCGCCACTCACATATACATTTGGAAGTTTAAAAGCCACCCGTATGCTAAAAGTTGATCAATTCCTCGACCCGTTTGCTAAAAGTTGATTAATACCTCGACCCGTTTCTTTCGCGATGCTACGTGCAAAGCCGTGTTACCAAACTTGTCGGGGAGCATAACGATTCGCTGGATCAGCCTGAAGAAGCAATTTCACAACTTCACAACCAATCCCTTTCACAGCCATATGCAAAGCAGTCTGACCTTTCTTATCGGTTCGTCTTGCCAATTGTGGATCTTTCTCGAGCAATATACTGACTATGTCCACGTACCCTTGCCGTGCAGCTAAGTGTAACGCGTTTTTTCCGTTTGATCTTGGGATGTCCAACATGCTAGGATCTCTTAATAGCAATTCATTGACTACGGATGTATGCCCTCTTGCAGCTGCCGTTGTAAGAGGAGTAGCATTCGATTGACCAACGGTTTTGCTCAGATTCGGATCGTGATCCAAAAAGATCTTAACAATCTCTGCATATTACGTGAACTGATACAAAGTTCAGATACCAGAACCATAAATCTCACATGTCTTTTTAGGTCATTTTATATCATCATCTAAGCTTTTATCACCTAGTTTATACCAAAATGACTACTTTATCAACTAGTTTATCCGCTAACAACTAGCTTTTTAGCCAGGCAAGAATATAGTGGAACCCGATATTAACTAATTGCAAAAAGAGATTGAGAAGAAAAAGGAGGTTCCCACATATATTTAAAAGAAATGGTCCAAGTCTAGTTGTTGTAGGACTCCAACACACCAGGGGGACTCAAAAATTTTTTCAAACGGTGGCACATTTGACTATAAGAAACAAATATAAAAGACATTTTTTACAAAATCAATATTGATTGGTGGTTGGTTACCTTCCTTTTCAAATGTAAGGTCTTGTGTTCGAGTCTTGTTACTGCAAATATTTCAGAAACATAATAAATTTGATATTAAAAGCTAAAAACAAGGGAAACACAAGACCTCACATTTAAAAAGCAAAGAAATAACCAACTCTAGCAAGGGAAACTTGCGTCCTTATAGTAGTTTCAAAACATACATGGTGGCACACAACAAACTGATAGGTAACGCTTTTCACGACCCTATAACTTTTTACACTACGATGGAGGAATGAAACAGTGGCACGTGCCACCGTGTGTGCCACGCTAGGTCTGCCCGTGAGATGTTGAGGGGGGATAGACTAGTACAGAAAGCCCCAATGTCTCAGAGTCCCTAGATTGGTGAACTTTTGCTCTAATACCATGTGAGAGTGTGTAACCCAAGATTCTCTCCAAATGAGTTTAACAAGCCAACAACTAGCTTTTCAGCTACCAGCCAGCTTGCCATGCCAAACATAGACTATATTACCTTCGTGACCTTCTCTAGCAGCAATGTGTAATGGATCAAAACCGGACCTGTTCTTCAAAGCAACTCCTTCTACAGTCGTGTACGGCAACAGTTCCTTCACGACCTCTATAAACCCTCTTTCAGCAGCCGTGAACAAAGCCGTCTCCCCCAAATCATTCACATCGTTCACCACCGAAGCCCTAATCTCGGCCATCTCCGCATCAAACTCCTCGCCTCTCGAAGTCCTCAGCATTTGCTCATTGATTTCATCAAGAATCTCCCTGACCGCGGTCACATCCCCACGCTGCGCCGCCAAGTGAAGCTCCGTGTCGTTGTGCCTCCCCGTCACCTGCTTCACATACTTCTTCCTACCGGTCCCACTCATGGCGGAACCAGGTACCGATAGCAACTTCCCCGAATTGGAAACCACCAATGTCTTGCCCGAATGAGGACATGATAGCGCCTTGAGTGAACCTGATCAACTTCTAACAAGTTACGGGAACTAGAAACGCCCAAAATTAACCAGGATTTGATCATTTGATGAGATTGATAACTTACCAGAATTGGAAACCACCAATGCAGGTGCCCTAGGAGAAGGAGAAATATACGAGTCAAGAGACATTCGTGTCCATGGTGTAAGAGAAGGAGAAGGAGAAGGAGACCGTAGGTGACTGGGAAATGGGGATGAATCCGAACCTACTTCGAGGTCCCTATCATCTCCTTGAATTAAGCACCAAACAGCAATATATTTCAGTAACAGAATAACATTTTGGATTCAAATGCAACCAAATTTCAATTCAGTAAAGTTGCATACTTGCATTACAGCAAAATATTTCAGTATCAAAATAACATTTCGATTCAAATGCTACCTAACTTCAATTCTATAAGTTGCATTACAGCAATATATTTCAGTAACAGAATAAACATTTCGAATCAAATGCTACCAAATTTCAATTCCATAAGTTACATTACAGCAATATATTTCAGAAATAACATTTCGATTCAAATGCTACCAAATTTCAATTCTATAAGTTGCATTACAGCAATATATTTCAGTAACAAAATAACATTTCAATTCAAATGCTACCAAATTTCAATTCAGTAAAGTTGCATACTTGCATTACAGCAAAATATTTCAGTATCAAAATAACATTTCGATTCAAATGCTACCTAACTTCAATTCTATAAGTTGCATTACATCAATACATTTCAGTAAGAGAATAACATTTGGATTCAAATGCTACCAAATTTCAATTCTGCAAGTTGCATTACAGCAATTACAACTTTCAATTCCTATTTTTATCAACACTCTAAACAGAATGAAAATGTGAAAAAACAGTGATACCTAAACCTAATGTTTGTAGGTTTCCAAATTATGAATCAATTTAATACCTAACCAAACCAAACCTCAATGTCGAACTAATTGAAGTTTCATAAGACAAATAATTACGTTTCCATGAGTGCATATGCGTGTGTACGTATATGTATATGTATATGTATATGTATATGTAGATGAAACGAAATCGGAGAAATTAGGGTTACCTTCGACGGGTTCATCGTTGAGTAAAAGTAATTATTGAGGGATAAGAGAATATGAAATCATGGAATGTATGTGTGGAAGATGAAGATACTAGGTGATATTAGGGTTTACAGAGATGAAATCGCCGCCGTGGACGGGAAGAATGCGGTGGTTTTGATGTAAAATTCCGGCGAATGCCGTCGTTTGGTTTTGCATTTGCGGTTCGTTAGTTAGGATTCCCCCCGTTTATTTCCCTAACTGTTTTTAATAATATTTAAAGGTTTCGTCCCGAGGTTCCGGAGTAAGCCATCATAAGCCCTTTTACTTTTAGATAATCACCGATTCATCCCTTAGGCTATCGGTAGCGGCGGGTGTAAGCGAGTCGAGCTTTTAACGAGCTACTCGAGCTCGAGCTTAATAATACTCGAGCTCGAGTCAATCTCGAACACAAAATCAAGCTCGTTTAAATTAGTGAGCCGAGGTTTATAACGCCAATGTTCGACTCGATTCGTTGGAAAACTCGATTAAATTTTTCGAGCCGAGTCGAGTAGAGCCGAGCCATTCGAGCATACCTTTTTTCAAGCCAAACATGTATATATATATATATATATATATATATTAATAATAGTATAAATATATATAAAAATTATCGAGCTAAAGTAGATAACGAGTTAATCGATTGCGAGTTCGAACCCATAAACGAGCTTCGAGCTCGAGCCCTACATTGAAAAAGTTAATCAAGCTCAAGCCCAACATTATTTTTTGAACTCGGCTCGATTAACCCACTACTCGACTCGGCTCGGCTCATTTACACCCTTAGGTAGCGCAGGCGTAGCCCATCAATCCCACAAGCCCACTCTTCCATATCAGCGTCACGTCAGCTTTACCCACAAACCCACAATAAGCCCATCGAACCCACTCAGTCAAGTACCACAACCCACCAAACTGAGTACTCAATACATATATATTTCAATTAAAAAAAAGAAAAAAATGAGAGTGTGTGAGAGGGAGAGAATCGGTTTGATCAGGTTTGGTTGCTGTCTTGCTGAAGCCTGAAAGGGAAGCCGCCGAAGAAGCCCGCAGGCGCCCATATCATTGCCCACCCAGTTCCGTAAGCCTGCCACCCCCTAAACCGAGGACTAGGAGCTTGATGGACGCTATCACCAACCTTATAAGGTTATATAACTTGACACAAAATTTGAACTTATTTTGTTACTATCAAATATTTCCTTGAGAAACTTCGGAATCAAAATGCATTTTGTAATTACGAAAAATCTATTCTTATAATGAGGTAAATGAACAAAAAAACTTAGAAAAATAATAAAATTTCTCAAAATTAAAACAAAATATTGTATTTTGTTTTAAAGAAGTGACTTTCAACTTTTTTGTGTTTTTAAATTGTTTTTATAGGTTACCAAAGCAATGAGTTTATAATTTGAAACTTGGTCCATTATAAACACTCCAAATGCCGTTGAAAAATCTATTCTTATAATGAGGTAAATGAACAAAAAACTTAGAAAAATAAGAAAATTTCTCAAAAATAAAACAAAATACTGTATTTTGTTTTGAAGAAGTGACTTTCAACTTTTTGTGTTTTTAAATTGTTTTTATAGGTTACCAATGCAATGAGTTTATAATTTGAAACTTGGTCCATTATAAACACTCCAAATACCGCTCGAGTACAAACCCTTTAACAAATTTATACCATTTCTTACAAAATAAAATCACAAGATGCTTTAAATCCTATATCATAGTAGCAAGCTTGAACTCGAAGCATACTCTGCTACATGATCGAAAAAACACCTCAAAACCGAGTGAATTTCACCCGAGCAGCTGGATCTTCGATCCCCGTTAAAAAACACACGAATCTCACATCCGACTTCAATCCAACTGCACCCCGGAATCCTCTTCATCCTCTTCGCTTTCATCTCGTGCCTGATGTCCGAAACGCTCTGCCATCTTCCGGCAGCCGAATGAGCGTTCGACACCATTACATACGACGACACGTCCCGTGGATCCAAATCGAGAATCTTTGCAGCCGCAAACTCGCCCAACTCCGTATTCAAATGAATCTGGCAACCTCCAAGTAAAGCCTTCCAGAACCCGATCCCGGGATCAAACGGCAATTCTTCGATAAACCTCTCGGCTTCCGAGAACCGCCCCGATCGAGCTAGAAGGTCGACCATGCACGCGTAATGAGCGGCCTCCAACAGGCTCGGGTTCTCGGACTTAGCCTCGTTGAAGTACGCGAATCCATCGTCTACAAGACCACCGTGGTTGCAAGCACTTAACAACCCGAGAAGGGTGACCGAGTTAGGCTTCATACCTGTTTCTCGCATCTCGTGATAGAACCGAATGGCTTCGTCGCACCTCCCGTTTTGAGCATACCCGTTTATTAAAGCGTTCCAAGAAACGATATTCTTCTCGGGTAGTTTCCGAAAGACCAACAAACCGTCCTCCATGCTGCCACATTTCGCATAAAACGTAACCAAAGCGTTCCCGACAAAGACACCGATTTCACCCAAAGTTTTCATGGCCGATGCGTGGAGACTTTTCCCCATTCCGAGAGCGGCAATGTTTCCGGCCGAAGAAATCACACACGGGAAAGTGTTTTGTGTCGGTACGACGCCTTCTTTCAACATCTCGACGAAAAGACT
Source organism: Centaurea solstitialis (assembly GCA_030169165.1). Lineage (NCBI taxonomy): Eukaryota > Viridiplantae > Streptophyta > Magnoliopsida > Asterales > Asteraceae > Centaurea > Centaurea solstitialis. The sequence goes on along the minus strand of CM058042.1, from coordinate 2,770,211 downwards.
CACGGCCTCCTCGTTACGCCCCTTTTGGCTGTACCCTCCGATCATCGCATTCCAAGTTACAACGTTTTTCTGCGGCATCGTCGTGAAGATCGTCAGGGCATCGTCAAACCTCTCGTTCTTGACGTACCCACACACCAAAGCCGTGTAAGAAACCACATTCGGATCGCGGGTGTCTTCAAACGCCATTTGGGCTTCCTCCATCGTTTTTAGTTTCGCGTAAAGGTCCAAAACAGCACTACCGACAAACACATTCGACTCGAAGCTTGTCTTGATCGCGTAGCCATGGAGTTGCTTACCCAAATTAAGTTCCTTTAGAGATGTGGAGGCATGAATAAGGGCTGCTAATGTATACTCATTGGGTTTGATTTCCAAATTAAGCATCTTGGAGAAGACATAGAATGTTTCATTGTGTCTGTTTTGTTTGGTTAAGCTGCTGATCAAAGATGTGATTGATACAACATCCCATTGAGGCAATTCGTCGAACAGTTGGCAGGCATTCGATAACCAACTTTTGCTAGAATCTGGAGCTCCAGATATGGTTGCAATTTGATCAGATTTCTGGGTTTTGATCAGATCCGTATGAAGGAGACGATGGCATGATTTAACTGATTTGAAATTTGGGAGTGATAAGATTTGTTTACATGCTTTTACAGTTTTCATGAATGGCTGAATAAACAAGGAGTGGCTTTTTGGTTTTTCTCGGCTATTTGGTATTTTGGTAATTTTGAAAAGAGTGATTTTGTTTTATAGTCCTTCATCTATTCCAGGTATTCAAAATTACCCCTTTAGGTGTTAAATATGAAACTTTTACCCCTAATAGTTGTTTTTCTATGGCAAATAATAAAGGGAATGCATACATTGTGTTGGCGTTAAATGTCGAGTTACCTCTTGGCGTTTAATAAGTTATTGTATTTTAAACAGTCAGGAAAAAGAAAACTCACTTATAAAATAGAGTTATTAGAGACGATAAAATAAAATTGTTAAAATAAAACATCTTATATATTCATGATGATTAATTTTATCGTCTACTAATTAATATTTAAGTTCTGAAAGTGATCAGAGTAATGTGATGATTTTAAGTTTAGTTGGCACTTAGAATCCTCAGTGGGAGGCAGTATGGATGCAGTACTGGTCGGTACCGACCGGGAATACCGCCGAGGATGAAATGATACCATCTCTTTACATTGAAAAATGGCATGGCCATGCCGATTGCCTACTCCACCCTCTCTCTCCTTTCTCTCTTCTTTCTATCTCTTCTTTTTTTTTTCTTTTTTTATTAATTATTTAGATCGGTATGAGAGTCAAGACCACTGTGAATGAATTGGTAAGGTGTTGGTAAAATAGTGAAAAACTGATGTGGCGTTGAGATGGCAGCTGGTATCATTGGCAAAGGGGACAAAACCACTGAGGATGGTCTTATGAGCTATATTTGTGTTCCTAGCATCAGAGATTGTATATCGTCCACAAGAATATTATATTTTGGTCTTGCAACTTGCAAGGTCGTACCAACACACCCTATATCTAACAAAATTATCATATGCAAAAACAATAACTCAATCTAATTTGTAATTTAAAAAATAGTATATTTTATATATTATATATAAAGCTAAATATTAGCATAGTCATATAACATTATAACTCATGAGGATATCAAAACTATAGTCATCATCAACTTGAATTCTAAAAGTCAAAATGACCAAGAAAATGATCAACTTTGACCATGATCACAAAATATCCTTCAAGGTATATGACCAAAAAATACAAACAAACTAAATATATATGCCAAAATATAAATCGGGTAATTAGCCGAGACAAAACTATAATCAAAGATCAAGTCATCAAACTAAAAGATAATAAATAATAAAATCGATAATTGAATTTATCTAAAAAAAATGAAATTACATATATTATAAAACTCTTAATTAGCATTTTATGTTTTCTACCTAATTAAACATATTCCATATTCTTAGGTGGCGTTTGGTTCGCTGGAATGTTTTGGAAGGAATTAGAATCCTGAGGGAATTGGAATCCTGAAGGAATTGGAATCCAATTCCATATTCTATTTGGTTGGCTGGAAATGGAATTGGAATCCAATTCCATAATCTGTTTGGTTGGTAGAAATGTCTGATGGAATTGGAATTCAGATATGTAAAATGACAGAATCACCCTCCAATTCCATAAATTATAATATATTATATATATACTATAAATATATATTTCTATATGATAATGTATATTATATATACATATATCTTATAATATATAATGTATATTATATATAAATATATATATATATATATATATCTTATGAGGGAGGTTTATACAAGAACAACTTCATTTGCAAGAATAAAGGAACCATTTTGAGCCACACATTGATGTGGCCCCATGTGGGTCCCACATATTAAAAAAATCATATATGATTTAGTGGTGGACCCATCTGAATCATATATGATTTTTTATTAAGTGGGACCCACATGGGCCCACATCATATGTGATCTAGAATTGTTCCTTTGTTCTTGCAAATTGACTTTGTTCTTGTTTGAACCTTCCTCTATATCTTATATATTATATTATATAATTATAATTATAATTATATATATACTATAAATAAAAAATATTAATTATAATATAATATAATATATATTATATACATATAGTTATTTATCCTTGTTTTTTGCTAAGATACCCGACCCTTGGGGCAAAAACTAATAAGTACCTATGATCCAGGATATAATTATATATATACTATAAATAAAAAATATTAATTATAATATAATATAATATATATTATAAATATATAAATTATATATTTATAATAATATATATTTTATAGATATATATTATATTATACACACACATATATATATATTAAATATCATATTATAATATATTAAATTTATATATAAATATAAATATATATATAAATTTAATATATTATATATGTATATATATTCTTTATATAATATTATAATATATATTATAATTTAAATTATAATATATATATATATATATTATAAATTTATAAAGGGTTTCAGGAGTAAAATTGTAATCTGTCAGATTCCCAATGTCATGGATTTCGAATTCCTTCCATGTTCTGATGGAATTTAGATTCCCTCATCTAAGGGAAAACATTCCCTCCTGCACATTCCAATTCCCTGCTTTAAAATGAACCAAACGCAGGAATCCCTGCAGATTCCCATGGAATCCTGCGAACCAAACGGCCCCTTAATATTCTTTCTTTATCTCTATAACTATGGAAATATATCCATAAAACATTTTATATAATCTGATTGGTTGAAATAGAGGTTAACACTGTTAATACAAATTAGTAAGCTAACAACCAAATTAAAGGGAACTCTAAACATATATTTAGCATCGCCTATACGTAATTAAACATTAAAAGATCAATCGAATACGAAGGTCTAGAAAGGGGATTAAACAATAGTTGTAAAAGGGTAAGGGCATAAACGTCATTCTCCCTTTGTTGATATGCTCCTTGACTTTGAAAACTAAAATGTACCATGCAAATGGTCTCCTACCTTAATTCCAAGTTTTGGCTTCCATATATTAAAAACAATCCCATACCTCAATTACATATAAAACCTCATCCATTATTTCCATTTTCTTCAACCCAATTCAACCCTTTCACTACAAAACTAACCACTATCACCCAAAGAAAAAATCTTCTTCTAAATGAAGACATCAATGGCAGAAAATGAAGTAAACCCTAGTTCAATCGATAACATTCCGTACGAAATCTTGAACCAAATCGTCTCGTTGATCCCTCTAAAAGAAGCCGTAAAAACCATCATTCTTTCATCTTCATGGAAGCACATATGGACGCCAATCCAAGCGATCTTAAACATCGATAATTATGATCGAATAACAAGTCACGAATCCGGTCAACGGATGAACCACTTCATCTCTACTTTCTTAAACACTTATGAAAGCAGTTACCAAATGCTCAATATTTCTTTGGCCAAACCAAAAGGTGGTGTTGGTCAAGAAACCCTTTTCTTGAAAGCCATCAAAGGAGTAGAAAAAGAGCTTTATATAACCTTCCATGATCAACAAAACCCTAAATTACCCTTTTCTTTACCTATACAATTATCTTTATGTGATAAGAATGACAACTTCTGTTATTTGAAGACCCTTCACCTTAGGTCCATCACCAGCCATGCCGGAAGCTTCCTTCCGGAGTTGTTCTCCGGTTGCCGGAATCTTGAAACCCTAAGTCTTGAAAGGTGCAATTGGTTACAAGATATTGAACTCAAAGCACATGATAGTTTGTTGCAAAAGTTTGTGGTTTTGGATTGTGAAAAGATGGCAAGTGTCACCATTTCATTGGCTCCAAACCTTAAGTGTTTTGTGTATAGAGGAACCCTAGTGAAGATTGTGGTTAAAGAGGTACCAAAATTGTGTGATGTTACCCTAAACTTTAAGGGTGTTTGTGAAGTTAGTGATTTTGAGTCATGTGAAGATGATCTTGTCCTCCTTCTTGCTTCTCTCAAGGACATTGAGGTTCTAACTCTAAGTGGCTGGTTTCTTGAGGTACCTTATTATTATAGAAGTATTTTCTTTTTTATATTTAACATATTTCTATTAATAGATGACATAATCATTAAAAAAAGAAATAGACCAACTTATTCCTAACAATATATGACCATCTATTTCATAAAAATTGTGAGAAAAAACCTTTTTTTTATAGTAAAATGTACTTTTTGACATATTTTATTCGTTTGTGAGTCTGTTTTGTGGAATTTGTTCGCAAAACAAAAACTATAATTTCGCATAAGTAGCTTTTGCTCACCTTCTTTTGGCAAAATCTGTCCACAAAAATTTTAAAAAGATATAACTGTTTGCAAAATAAAATGATCTTATGCTTTGTGCTTTTCGCAAAGTAGGTAGTAATTTTGTGCTAATTTGGAAAAAGTTGGTAACGTTATGATTCGTTGACTCTATTTTTAGCTACTTTTGTGAATATTATATAATATGTTGATTAATAATTAAACGTTAGTGTTAGTTAACAAACTTTATATTTATTTTTGAGATATATTGAAGGCATTGAATTGAATATAGCTAATTATTTTATTTTATCCTTTGATTGGACAAAATAGTGGTTGTGCACAAGAGGAGTAGCATTTGATGACTTTGAATTCAAGTTTAACAAGTTGAAAGAGCTTTCATGGATGGATGGTTGCATGACCAAACAAAAGAGGGATTCACTTGCTTGCTTCTTAAGCCTCACACCATCCTTGGAGAATTTGTTCATCAAGGTCCATTATTTTAATCTTAATTACACTTTCATAATTCATATTAATCGACGAAGACCCCTTCATTTAATTTCCGTCTTATAAGTATTGTTTATTCGATCTCTCAAACCAGATTGACGAAAAATGGAGTACAATACAAAATCCATATTTCCACCAATCTTGGCCACAAGTTTGGACCGTAAAGTCAAAAGATTGGCAACTCGAGCATCTGAAAATGGTCAAGTTTTTCGGGTTCAAGATCAAAGAAGAAAATGAAAACTTGGTTTGGTTGATGGATCTTTTGCTGAAGAAGGCCATAGTCATAAAGAAAATGAGTGTTATAGAACCTGAAAGCAAGGTTTCATGGTGGGTGGCTAAAGTCCCTCAAACCCACTTGAAGAAAATGGCATCAACAACTACTACAAGTAGTTGCTACTCTTCTAGATCTTCTCTAATCTTGTCCTTGAACCACAAATGTTGTTTTCAGTTGACACCAGTCAATGACAATAAAAAGTTGATGTTATAAGAATCAGGGATGGACCGGGTAGTGCATACAGTGGCATGTGTCACCACTTCGTTCCTCTATCGTAGTGTAAAAAATTACAGAGTTGTAAAAAAATGTCACTGTATATATTTTGAAGCTATAACGAAAACATAAGTTCCCTTGGTAGAGCTCGCTTGCAGGGTTTCTTTCATTAGTGTCTTAGTTTTTAGTTTTTAATTTTAGTTTTATTATTTTTTCTAAAAGAAAATTGCAATCAAAGGCTGAAAGGCTTGAAACAGGACTTAACTTAACTAACCAATAGATTATAGACTAGTGATAATTTTTTGAAAAATATTCATTTCCTTGTTTCCATATAGTCAAATGCTACAACCACTTGAAAAAAATATCTAGGTTCGTCGTCTCTATATGAGATACAAGATTTTTGAAGCCAAAAACATCGTTTAAACATGTTTTGAGAAGGCCGATGGCAAAAAATGTAATTGAGGTCGATGCCCTTTTTCGTAGTTGCCATTGTGAGTTTGTTTAAGAGCCAATATCTACCATTCTATATTCTTATTTGGTATCAGAGCAAATATGTATTATTCTAGACAACTTGTACTTGTTTAACCCCTTGCTAGGCTTATTTCTTCGAGATATGGCATTTTATTTCATTAATCAAACTACAAACTCTGTTTTAAATGGATCATTATTCCCGGCTACTTTTTATTCGAATTTAAATACACTTATCGACTTATTGGAGTGATCGGGGCACGAGAGGGATCGTTAGGTTAAGCCGTTCGTATGATTGTGGTCATCGGAAACTCCTTCATTGATTGAAATAGCAGCTCCATATGATGCTTGGATGGTGATGACCTTATCACAACAAATTTCTTCAAATTCTTTTTCTGGTATCATTTGCTCAGATGAAACATTATGATCATCCTTGCTTTTACCCCATACAACAAAATATAGCCCTGTAACTATCACAATTGCTCCAATAACCCTGTGAAAATATTAATTAGTAAGCTTATCGTTATTACGGTTGGGTTCCGGTGAGAAGTGCTAAATTTGGTGAGAAGTGGTTATCAATCGTTGGATGAGAAATGGACGGACATTAGGATGAGATGCCCGAAATAAGATACACTGAGATGCACCAGATCAATTCACTTTTAAGCCGTAATTCATGAGAGGGTATTTGATTAAAAGTGATCAACGGTTTAAAAACCTTTTTCACACTTCTCACCAAAAATGACAGTTCTCACATGATCTTATGCCATCGTTGTTACAGTATGTTATAAAAATATACAAAACCCCATTAAGTTACTTTTCAAACAAGGGTGTGTTAAGTCCCTAGGTGGTGCTAGATTTTGGCTCTGATACCATGTCAAAATATATGTATCAATGTTAGATTACTCTCTAAAAGAGCCTTTGGGAAAAAGAGAGAGGTTTTAACATATATGAAAGATAAATGGTCCAAATCTAACCAAGTACTAAAAATATTAATGGTACCAATCAAGTGATATGAGAAATTACCTTCCAAGGTACATTTGCTCAGCTAGAATAATGGATCCCATCACAGCTACAATGATCATGCTCAATGGACTAAATGCAGTCACAAAAACAGGATCCTTAACTTTCATTATTAGTCCTTGGATGTAATATGCTAGGCCAGAGCATACTATGCCCTGCATACACAACACAAATTCTGACGGCTTTAGATTACTCTGCAAAAGAGCCCTTGAGGAAAGAAGGAAGGTTCCAATGTATATCAAGAAAAAATGGCCCAAGTCTAACAGATATAAAACTCCCACAATTTAAATCCTTTCTCGATGTGATTTAGGTAGACTTACGCTGTAGAGAGTTGCTACTAGTGACATATCCCAGTTTATAGCCCAAATTGTTGTTTTTCCGCCCTCCATTATCAATGCCACTATCGCTCCCTCAACTGATCCCAACAAGCATATCCACGCGGTTAGAGAAAGTTCGGCAGGATAAGACTTTAACGTGATTGCCTACAAGTTCACGCGATGAGTTAGACATTGGAAAGGTCAAGAGAAATAAGTTTTGTATGACGTTATATTATATCTAAATGTTGAAATATATTGCTTAACTAGTTTAAAGTTTACATAACCAAAAAACTTTATAAATATATTACAATAAGTTGATAGGATATTTTTCATGCCACAACAACAAGTTTTTAGGACACTTTAGAAATAAAACACGACATTTATCTTTTTATATCACATTATCTGAAATGTATTACAAAAATAACTTACCCTTTTTTCCTAATATGTTCAAACGGTTGTTCTTAAAAGTGACGTGTAAAAAAGTTAATAGGCCACTTTATATCAAATTGTCCTGAAAAAATGTTATGATGCCAAAATACGTCACAACATCCTTTCCATATGACACTCTATTAAGACAATTTAAACATATTTGACGTCTTATAAAGATCTACTAATCTGACCTGTAGAACCATAAAAACGGACCAACTAAAGCATCCAACTGTGATCATAAAAGCACCCATAAGAGAGTTATGGAGATCTACATCTACTCCACTCTTTGCATCAAGTTGATGGTGAGTTCTTCCTTTTGTCCAAAATAGTTCCAAAACAGGCCTTTCAAAAGGGTCATCATCATGGCTCCTGCAAGAGTTGTTATCGGTCCCGATTACCTTCGCATGGCTACGGATGCTCTTCATGTTTACCTTCTCGAGCCTGAGAGAATCAAGCACAATTTCTGAATTACGTGTTCTAATAGACTGCTTTATATAGCTTATGTTTATAGAACCAAACAATTGCATGTATTTGGGCTTCCCTCTATATTTTTTATTATGCGCTTTTGAAATAAAGTATTTTAATAGTAACTTTACATGACACTTTCTGAACATAACTTTTTTACGGTACATAAAAATATTAGGTAAAAAACTTATAAAGATAGTTTATTTCAAAATTTGTTATAAAAAACTTATTGAAACTTGCAAAAAATGTCCTATCAACTAATTGGCGTACTACGTTTACATGGTTTGTATAATTGTTTAAGCTAATAGGATATTTGGACATATTTAACGTTTTATAAAATCAATATTGATGTAATGTTGTCCATGTTAAAAGAATTGTTAACCTTAGAATGCATGCCATGACAAAAGTTATTGCAGGAAGAACGTTGCACATTGCGGCTGCAAATGTTGCTGTTGTCGCTTTCATTCCCATAAAATAAAGATTTTGATCGATAACCGGCCTGCAAATCAAGAGCCCGAAAAGGTCGTTATTTGATCATCGAATTGAACATCTAAAAGGCGGTTTTCGTTAAAGACTTAAAACTTACTCCAGTAACCCAAGAATCATGAGCTTAATGAAGATCGAGAGTGTCATCTTCGGTCTTATTTTCCTGGTTTCGTTGAAGTAAAACATGTGTTAATTAACACAAATGTATATAGATATATGGCATACGTGTGTATATATTTTGAGGGCCAGCTATTCATGAATTATTCATTATGAATATCATGAATAATATGGATGATATTCATGACGACGAATAATTGATGAATAGTTGGTTCTCACGGTTCTCAAAATATATACGGTTCTTAAATAAACTTTTCTAGTAAAAATATGGATGGGGATAAGTAGAGACTTGTCAAAAACAACGGCGAAAGGGGTGATGACGATGGTGGCAACAACATGGCGATACACAACAAATACGTAATTGCTCATCCCTTCATTCAACGCGGCTTTAGAAATGATGTCCATTCCTGCAATCCCAAACTGCAAGAAAATAACCGCGAAAAATGGCTTCCCCTTGTTAAAGAATTCACTCATACCCGCGGCTTTACTCATCTCGCTATGTGATCGAGCTAACAAGATTCAGTTCGTTTCGATTGTGTAGAAATCGCGTGCCTCTTTCTCTGTGAATATACAACATTTAGTAGTCAGGAGTAAATATCTCTTTCAAATTACATCAACCGGTGCAACCTTGGAGAAAAGGTTGTTAGGCTCGAAAAAGACTAATTAAATAGTTTTAAAATTTTAAATAGATTAAAAGAACTTAAAAAAAAAAGAAGAGTTTTGTCATAAATCTTATGAAAACAAATACTAAGATAAATGTAAAGAGATAGGAATGAGATACGTACATTACACAAGATTTACGTGGTTCACCCCAAATTTAGGGATATCTCGCTGAGGCACTATATTTTTGTTGTTATTTATGGCAGAACAAAATCGTACAAGTCATTTTTAAAATAAAGATTATGAAACACTCACGAACAGTTAAACCTTACACAAGATTAAACATTTTTAAAAGATAATGTAAAAGCCTTAATCCAAGGATTAAGAATTGAGAGTATTTGTACAAAATATGAAGTTGAAAAAACTTTGTAGCTCAAATTTAGGAAGCAAATTAAAAGAGTTTCTTCTTGTTGTTGATGAGACTTGGAAGTGAGTATTTGAGATGGGTGAGATAGCTCTCTTTATTGTATTGGGAAACCTCTACTTAAGGGACTTAAAGCCCAACAAAATATCTTTTTATCTTTACAAAACATGTTTCCTTTATTTAATTACTCTACACTCAAAACATTTAACCGCCAAAGTAATGATGGGATTCTTTAAAAGAAATGTGACAAAAGAACTTCTGAAAAAGGTTAATGAAATCTAGCCCAACAAAAGGAGGCATTATATAATATTTACTTTTAGAGATTTCAATAAACAAATTTTTTATAAAAGTACAAATTGCATTTTAAATAAAAAATTTAGAGTCTTTTTTATTTTATTTTCTATAACATAAAAGTAAACAAAATTGGAGATGATATCACAAAATACCATCTACTTCACAAGAAACATGAGCAAAAACCTTTTTTTCTAAAGGTTAAAGAAACATAATGATTTTTCTTGTGTTTTAGTTAAATAAGTTATACTTTCGTGTTAATTCATTTGCTTGTTCTTTAAGCCTCTTTGTTCATCAAGGTTGATCGATTTAAATCATAGTTACACTTTTGTATTAACTAATCGATTGCCTAAAAAACTCTAGTTTCCATCTTAAAATGGAGTGCAATACTAATTCGGACTGTAAAGTGAAATATGGCAACTCGAGCATCTGAAAATGGTTATGTTTTTTGGGTTCAAGATGACACAGTGCTAGAATCTTTTTTTGGACGGCAAGTCAAACACACACACGCCCGACTGAAGTGGAAGAGGTATCGGGATCCATTCGGGCACCCGACTAAGGTATTGTTTGGTAAAAATAAGTTAACTTATAAGTTAGCTTATAAGTCACCTTATAAGTGAGGTACATGTTTTGGATGCTGCTTAAATTAATCTAATAGTTTTTAAAAGACTACTCTACTAACTTTTGTGACTTATACTTTATTTTTATTCCACAATAACCCTTCAAGGGTTTCACCACATCTCACATGGTATCGAGCCACCTAAGAGAAACCCTAAGGAAACCCTAAATTTTTTCTTTCTTCTCCTTCAGCAGCCACCGCCGCCGCCGCCGCCGGCGACCACCGGCAGCCACCGCTGTTCACCAACACCGGTTCTACTCCTCTTCCCCAGTGTCTCCTCTCCGGCGTTCCTTCCCTCTGCGCCGTCGCCTCACCACCACGACTTCTTCCGGGCGTGCTTTCTCTGTTTCCCGGTAACCACACACGCCGCCGTAGCTGCTATTTCCGGCCACCAGTAACCGCCGCAGCCGGAAACCTCCTTGCGCACTCGTCGCCTGCCTGAAACGCGCCTGCCGGAATCCGCCTCACCTGCCGGTGTAACTGTACCTGTCGGAATCGCCTCACCTGCCGGCGTAAACAGACCTGCCGGAATCGCCTCACCTTGCACTCGCAGCGCCGCCCTCCCTCCATCTCCCTGCCGCGTATTGCTGTGCCGCCGCCACTTTCTTTTTGTTGTTCTTTGTGTGGGTTGCAGTAAAAGAAAACCAAACCCTTTCTTTTTTATATATATATATTAAAAAAAAAAAAAAAAAGAGTTGCTGTTTTTACAGATTTGGTCCCTGCTCTTTGAAGCTGTCATTGTTCTCTACAATAAGTTTGAACTTTTACGCTGCTGGTCCCTGAAGTTTCGAACTTACCTTCTGCCGCCTACCGTCCATCGCTGTTGCTACCGCCTTTCGCGTGTAGGGTTTGTGGTACATTACTATCCCTCTACCCAAGGTTAAGCGTTTTGCTTGTTACTTTCGCACGTTTGTTTATTTATTTTTTGTGTTTTCCATTTATTTACCATGACTACCCCAGCCCCTTCCACCACCCTCGCTGCCCCTACTGCTAGCCAACTTGTGTTTGCCCTAACCAACGTATACTCTCAGTTCAGTTTTAAACTTTCCACTGATGGATCCAAATACAAGCTTTGGCGTCGTATTTTCTTGGATATGTGTAAGGGTGCAAAAGTCTATGGTCACATCACCGGTAAATCTACACCTACCGGTGATGATGATGAGGACTGGGAGGCTATAGACTCCCGCATCAAATCCTGGTTTTATTCCACCTGTGATGCAAATTTATTGCAAATAATCTCTAGTGATAGCTGCACTGCTAAAGACCTCTGGGACAAATTAGAAGAATTTTTTCTGAATAACAAAATGTCCCGAATGCTCCAACTTCAAGAGCAATTTCGTAACACCAAAAAAGGTCCCTTATCCATCACTGATTTTTGCCATAATCTAAAGAATTTGGCTGACGCCCTTGCTGATTGTGATTCCAAAATAACTGATGTTGAGTTGGTCATGCAAATCCTTCGCCAGCTACCACCTTCCTATCATAGCATAGTCGATGTCATCACCAACACCAAACCTTTCCCTTCCTTCCTTGAAGCCAAAAAACATGCTTCTTCTACATGAGTCTCGTGAAGAGTCTGTTGAACCCCACACTGATACCCCTCTCACATCTTCCGCTGCCTTGTACTCTTCTGCCCAAAATGCCCTAAATGGGAAATCAAAAAATAAATTTAACAGGGGTCGAAATAACGGGCGTTCTGCTTCCAAAGGGGGGGGGGGGTAATACTAATGTTTCTGCAAGCTCTCACTCTTTTGCAGGTAACCAGGGACACTCTCAGGCGTACTTTGGGGCTCCTTCTCATGCTCCACCAGCTCAGCCAGGCCTTCTTGGTGCACCTCCTGTGCACTCCTTTGGGGCAGGGGCTCCTCAACCATCCCCGACGTGTTTAGTGCTCCTCAGAATCTCTCACCGCATACCTTTCATCCGCCGCCAGTTCCGCCATCTCCGTACCTTTACGGGCAACATCAGTCTCCGCACCCAGTGCCCGTTCCATCTCAGTACGGCCAGCCTATGCAGCAGTCCACACATGTGCCACCGCCTCCTCCGCCTTCCTTTGGAGGCCATGCCGCTCAGTACAGTCAGCCTCAGTATACTGATTTATCTTCTGTGTTTCAGGCTATGTCTGTGCAGCCACCTCAGGACAACAACTTTTACATGGACACCGGTGCATCCAGGCATATGACTTTCAATCAAGGTACAATGCACTCTCTAACTCCTTGTAATTCTAGTTTCATTCAGGTTGGTAATGGTGCTGTGGTTCCTGCTAGATATATTGGCCAATGTAAATTACCTTTTTCTCCTGGCCTCTTATGCTGAAAAATGTCTTAGTATCTGATAAACTCATCAAAAACCTTATCTCTGTCCGTCGTTTTACCATTGATAATTCTGTATCTGTTGAATTTGATCCTTTTGGTTTTACTGTGAAGGATCTTAAAACAGGTTCGTTTCTTCAGCGTTGCAACAGTGATCACCATGATCTTTATCCTGTTCTTCCTCCATCTCCTCAGTCTGCGGTTGCGTCGGCCAACGTTGCTGTCTCTTTTGACGTCTGGCATCGACGGCTAGGTCATCCGGGTGCTGCTGTTTTTCAGTTTCTTTTGTCTCGCAAGTTTATTGCTTGCTCTAGTCAAAACTCTTCTTTATGTCATGCTTGTCAGTTAGGAAAACATTGTCGTTTACCTTTTTCTTTATCATCTACTAAAACTTCTCGTGTGTTTGAACTTATTCACTCTGATCTATGGACTTCTCCTGTTATTAGTTTGAGTGGGTTTAAATATTATGTTCTGTTTTTGGATGATTATTCTCACTTCTTATGGGTCTTTCCTTTACGTGCAAAATCAGAGGTGTTTTCTGTTTTTAAAACATTTCGCGCCTATGTTCTAAACCAATTTAAAACGGACATTCAGCTTTTCCAATGTGACAACGGTCGTGAGTTTAACAATCAACCCTTCCTGGATTTTTTCAAAACTCATGGCATCAAAATACGTTTTTCTTGTCCCTATACGTCTCCACAAAATGGAAAAGCTGAGCGCACCATCCGCACTATTAATAACACCTTACGCACGTCTCTACATCCAAGCCTCTCTCCCGCCCAAATTCTGGGTTGAGGCCCTCCTTTCTTCTGTTCACACCTTCAACCTGCTTCCGTCCACCACCATTCAGTACAAGACTCCTTTTGAGGTACTGTTTGGTTTCTTTCCCACCTATTCTCATTTGCGAGTTTTTGGGTGTCTGTGCTACCCAACACTTCGCCCACTAGTGCCCACAAGCTTGCTCCTCGATCCACTGCCTGTGTCTACCTCGGTCCCAGCACGGATCATCGTGGGTATCGTTGCTTAGATCTCATCACGCAAAAGGTCATCATCTCCCGTCATGTCAACTTTGATGAAACTCACTTTCCGTTTCCTGACTTCAGCCTCGTCCCTCCTCAGAGGACTACGAGCATTTGATGTTGATGATTTCCCTCCCTTTCATCTCACCTATGGTCGATACTTCCTCCCCGTCGCAGGCTGCTGATCCTTCTGCTTCTGTTTCCTCTTCTCAGACCCCACCCGCTGAGCCTTCTGGCACCTCCTCTTCTCCTCTCGCTACTTCTGAAGAGCCTTCTCAGCCTCCTGCTCCGGCGTGCTACCTCTAGTCATCCGATGACCACTCGTTCGCGCACAGGCTCTCTTAAGCCTAAACAGATCTTCAACCTTTCGGTCACTAGTGACATCTCTCCCATTCCTCGGTCTACTGCTCAGGCCATGTGTGACCCTCATTGGCGGGCCGCCATGGATGCTGAAATGACGGCTATTCTTTCTAACTACACGTGGGATCTTGTTCCTAAACCCTCTGATGCTAACATTGTTGGCAATCGTTGGCTGTTTCGCCATAAGTTTGACAGCAATGGACGGCTTGAGCGTTACAAAGCCCGTCTTGTTGCTCAGGGTTTCTCACAGCAACCCGGACTGGACTTTGATGACACTTTCAGTCCCGTTGTCAAACCTGCCACTATTCGCACGGTTCTTAGCATCTCTATCTCCCGCAACTGGCCCATTCATCAGCTTGATGTTAAGAATGCCTTTCTTCATGGTGATCTCACTGAGACTGTTTACATGCGTCAGCCCCCTGGCTATGTAAATAGTTCTTTTCCCGATCATGTCTGTCGCCTTCGCAAGGCTCTCTATGGCCTTAAGCAGGCACCCCGTGCGTGGTATCATCGTTTTGCTGTCTATCTCTCCTCTTTAGGTTTTCTTAGCAGTAAGACTGACACCTCTCTCTTCACGTATCATCGCGGCTCTGATACTATCTATCTCCTTCTTTATGTCGATGACATTATTCTCACTGCCTCCTCTCCTACTCTCATTTCCATGGTTATCTCTAAGTTATCCTCTGAGTTTCCCATGTCTGATTTGGGTCCGTTATCCTTCTTCTTAGGAATCGCTGCGTCTCGTAGCCAGTCCGGACTCTTTCTTTCTCAATCTGCCTTTGCTCAGGAGATTCTCGCGCGAGCTGATATGGTCTCATGCAATCCCTGCAGCACACCGGCTGACACTCAAACAAAGCTTGCTGTTGATGGTGAGCCTGTTCCTGATCCCACCTTATATCGAAGCCTTGCTGGTGCCCTGCAGTATCTGACCTTTACTCGTCCTGATATTGCCTATGCCGTCCAACAGGTCTGTTTATTTATGCATGACCCACGTCTTCCGCATCTCAATGCGCTCAAGCGCATCTTACGGTATTTAAAGGGTACTCTGTCTCATGGTCTTCATATTAAGGCGTCAGCTGTTGATCGCTTGGTTGCCTATTCGGATGCCGACTGGGCCGGCTGTCCTACTACACGTCGGTCCACCTCAGGGTTTTGTGTCTATCTGGGTGACAATCTCGTTTCTTGGTCCTCCAAACGACAACATGTTGTTTCTCGCTCTAGTGCCGAGGCTGAGTACCGGGGGATAGCCAATGTAGTTGCTGAAACCGCTTGGTTGCGAAATCTCCTCCTCGAGTTGTGTTGTCCTCTCTCTCGTGCCACTGTTGTCTTCTGCGATAATGTCAGTGCCATGTATCTAGCCTCTAACCCTGTTCAGCACCAGAGAACCAAGCATGTGGAAATAGATTTACATTTTGTTAGGGAGCGTGTTGCGATTGGTCATGTGCGTGTTTTGCATGTTCCATCCGCCTATCAGTATGCTGATATTTTTACAAAGGGTTTACCTACTAGTTTGTTTCTAGATTTTAGAAATAGTTTGAACATTTGTTTACCTCCCGATCAAACTACGGGGGTGTGTTAAATATTGTATAGTTCAGGGACCCCTTTGTAATCTTTGTATCTATATATTGTGATCAATACACGCAACCCTAATCAAGGGTTTTCCACAATCTCACAGGATGGACCATAAGCTAGCTTATAAGTTAACTTCTAAGCTAGCTTTTTTAAAAGCTACTCTCACTAACCTTTTGGTGACTTATGAGACTTTTTATTTTTTATTCCAAATATACCCTTGCTAAGTTTACACCACTAATTTTCAAACATGTCTCTTTTTGTCCTTTTACAGTCATAAGCTACCTTATCAGCTAATTTTTGCCAAACGCACTTACTCATCAGCTACCTTACTACTCACCAGCTACCTTATCAGTCATAAGTTAACTTATCAGCTAGTTTGCCAAACATAGCCTAATCCTCTCGACCATGGAAACCGTTACCGGCCCATAGCCTCGCTCATGCCCGGCCCGAAGGTCGACCCATGAACTGGGGTGTCGCCTCCTGTTCCCCCCTCGAATCGAACCCAAGTAGCAGGGACACCATCCACTTTCCCCCCTCAGGATGTTACCGACCGTTGAGCTACAAAGGAATTGACAAATGTCCTTAGTTTGCGCATGTGGGGATTCGAAATTGAGTGGGCACTATGTACCCTCCAAGCACTAACCACTCCACCACAACACTTTGGACCCAATGCTAGAATCTCATATCAACTTAGTTGAATCATTTATGCTCAATATATTATCCGCCGGAAGGTAGTTAGGTAGATGGATGTTTCTTGATTACTTTTTTGTTACTTTTGGCTTGTTTTAGACGTTCTTTTTCTATTTAAGTTCTCACGAGATGCAGGATTCTTATGTTACTTGGGTTTTCGTTTCATCATGTTTCAGGAGACCCATTTGCGTTTTTCATGCTATTCTTTCCTTTTCTGCTTGGGCTTTTACAATTGGCCCATCAACTCTTTCAAACCCATTTCTTTTTTGGACTTCTTATTTAATTATATGTAGTGATCTGAATGGTGTGACTGAATATATAAAGTTTCCATTTCCATCCAAACTCTCACTTCATTGGTTTGCACCTAAAGTTCGGTATTCGTTGAATCAACGAGCTTTAAACGAGATTATTCACGGGTGTTCATAGAATTACCAGGAATAATTTTCGGTCCGTTTGTCATATGATGCATGCATCCTATGGCTTTCCATATATTCTCAAATGGTATCTAACCAAGGTCATGTATCTAATGTGGTGTTTGTTTACCTCTTAACAGTCCCATTAAGAGGCAACCTCTGAATCGTTAAGAGGTGAATCCTGTTTGGCAAAAAAAAATGGACTGCCTCTTAATGGTTCCAAAACCCTCTAAATGATTAAGTATCCTGGATGTCTCTTAACCATTAAGAGTCCTGATTTCATACTCCACAATTACCAAACCAACATATTTCATTTTGCACCATATCAAATAAGAGCCTCTTAATCATTCTGACCACTTAATCATCTAGCACCAAACCATTCAGCAACTGCCAAACAGCCTATTAGTCTTTTTGGAGGGTGCGTCTTGTAGTAATGTAGTTCCATATCAGGTAGACTTAGACCATTTCTCCTCAATATATATTAAAACTGCCTTCTCTCCTCAAAGCAAAAAGAATAATCCGTGGAGTCCACCGAGACCTCATTTCGTCTATGTATGACATTTTATTTCAAACATGATCATATTACATCGAATCATATTCGAATTTACAAAAACTTATCAGACATGTATATATATATATATATATATGAAACCTTATTAGATTACTCTAATTGTGATCATTAAAAACTCCATTGTTTATAGGAGCAACTTCATCTGATGCTTGAATGTTGATGACCTTATTATCATGACAATTTTCTTCAAGTTCCTTCTTCATTAATTGTTTTTCATGTACCATTTTCTCAGATGAAAGCTTATCATCATCCTTGCTTTTACCCCACACAACAAGATAAAGCCCTGTAACTATTGCAATGGCTCCAATAACCCTGTCAAAATATTAATTACATAGCTTATCGTTATCGTAATTAAACTTTGTAAAAATATATGAAACCTTATTAGATTACTCTTCAAAAGTGTCTTTAACTGAGAGTGGGAATGTCCACAACATGTATAGTTGTATACAGGTTTTGATGGGTTTATGTCTAACCGATCTGGGATTACAACACTACAACAAAATTGAGTTTATAGGACACACAAAAAAGTGTCGTAATATACTACTTCATAGGTAACATCCCTGGGGGTGTGGGGTGAAAGCCACACTACCCCTCGAATCCCACGGGTGACATTTCTGAGATATCCAGACTTTGGATCTGGTCCTTTGGGCCGGGTTCGGGGCCGGTATGGGAGGATCCAGTCTATGGGATCCACTTCCCTGCCGGTCGGGTTCAGCCATAGGTTGGGCCAAGTCGAAGCGGATTAGTGGGATTGCCCAATTGGAGGCCCAATACCGCTGGAGCGTGTGTGTGTGTGTTAACTTGCCGTTAAAAAAAATATATACTACTTCATAGGACTTAATTTATAAAACAAGAAAATAAAGTGTCATGTTTAAAAGCATTGTAATAAGCTTATAAGACGTTTCAGGGCGTTCTAACAAGCTTTTTAGAACACGTTCTTTAAATAAGACGTCGTATTGGATATATTGTTAACAATGTTAATGGTACCAATCAAGTGATTTGAGAAAATACCTTCCAAGATACATTTGCTCAGCTAGAATAATAGAGCCCATCACAGCTACAATGATCATGCTCAATGGACTAAATGCAGTCACAAAAACAGGATCTTTGACTTTCATTATTAGTCCTTGGATGTAATATGTTATACTAGAACATACTATGCCCTGCATTCACAACACAAAATCGAACAACTTTAGATTACTTCGCAAAAGAGCCCTTAAGAAAAAAATGGTAGACATACGCTGTAGAGAGCTGCTACTAGTGACATATCGCATCGTATAGCCCAAGCTGCTGGTTTTCCTCGCTCCATAATTAATGCCAATATTGCCCCCTCGGCTGTTCCCAACAAGCATATCCAAGCGGTTAGAGAAAGCTCGACGGGATAAGACTCTAACGTAATTGCCTGTACACCAGATGAGTTAGAGATCGGAAAGCCCAAGAAACATCTATGATCTAGCTATTATTATCATTAGATGTAACACCTCGCCTACCACGATACAATATTGTCCGTTTTGCCCCACTAGCTCACGAATTTGTGTTTGGCGACCTAGCGAGAACTTCCCAAGGGGTACCCATCTTGTTATTGTTCCCACCCAAGCATGCTTAACTGCAGAGTTTCATAAACCTGCCATGTTTGTGGCCCCAAAACGTGTTGTGCCTAGTAAGGCCAAGGTTTTACTAAACACAACATCTCTCATATTCATGACGATATGGGATTTTCCTAAGGTGTTACAAACACCCCTTAGGGACCTCGATGATGTTTGCCCCACATCCCGAATGACTCATAAGCGATTATGATACCATTTGTAGCACCCTTAAAAGGGGTGGATGGTAAGATCACATATTGGTTGGGAAGGGGAACAAAGTTGCCTTATAAGAGGGACTTGATACCTCATCTATCAGACGCGCTTAAAACCGTGAGTCTAGGTGTGGACAAATCGAATAATATCTGGTACGGTTTGCCTGAGATGTTACAAATGGTATTAGAGCCGATCTATTTACCATCAGGCAAACCTCATCGGGTACGATGAGTCCTTGAGGAGGGATGGTTATAACATTTTAGGGGAAAGATTATGGGTAGGCCTGACGAGGATGTTAGGAGTTTAAGTAAGGGAGTTTGTAACACCCCGCCCCACATGGGCACATGGACAGAGAGGATAATTCGTAAGTTCCTTATAAGTCTCAAGTCATGGGCTACCAAAAATTTCCATCATGTTTTAAGTTGGATTCAAAGTTATTGGGCCAATATATTGTTTTAGGCTTTATGGGTGTTACATTAAAGTGGCACAAATCGGCTAGATTTGAACCATTTCTCCACCATATACATTGAGACTTTACTTCTTGACCGAATGACTCTTTCTCAGAGTAATCTAGTGGGGTTTCAAAATATACAGAGGAGAAAAGGTCTAAATCTTGTCGACGTAGTATGCTAACATATTCTCACTATTAAAGTTACATCGACTACACTTAGACCATTTCATCTTTGAATAAAGTTGGAAACCCCTTCTCTTACTTGTAGAACCATAAAAGCAGACCAACTAAAGCATCCAACTGTGATCATAAAAGAACCCATAAGAGAATTATGGAGATCTACATCTACTCCACTCTTTACATCAGGTTGATGGTGAGTTCTTCCTTTTGTCCAAAATAGCTCCAAAACAGGTCCTTTCAAAAGGGTCATCATCATGGCTCCTGCAAGAGATGTTACGGTCCCGATTACCTTCGCTTGGCTACGGATGCTCTTCACGTTTACCTTCTCGAGCCTGAGAGAATCAAGCACAACTTCAAAATCAGATTGCTTTATATTTGGGCTTCCTTATACATTTTCTAGGATGCTTTTGAAATAAAGTATACAATGGATAATAATGTTATGTAAAAAACTGATAGGATATTTAGACATATTTGACGTCTTATAAAACCAATATTGTTGTAATGTTGTACATGTTAAAGGATTTTCACCTTAGGATGCATGCCATAACAAAAGTTATTGCAGGAAGAACGTTGCACATCGCGGCTGCAAATGTTGCGGTTGTCGCTTTCATTCCCATAAAATAAAGGTTTTGATTGATAACCGGGCTGCAAATCAAGAGTTGTGAAAGCTCGTTATTTGATCATCGAATTAAACATCTAACACATGGTTTTCGTTAACGACTGAAAACTTACTCCAGTAACGCAAGAATCATAAGCTTAATGAAAATCGAGCGTGTCATCTTCGGCCTTATTTTCCTGGTTTAAATGAAGAACACCTTGTTAATTAAGACAATATGAATATAGATACCTGGCGCAAGTGCGTATATATTTTGAGGACCGGGTATTAATGAATTATTCATTATGCGTAACACGAATAAACAAATAATATGAACGGTATTCATGAAAAATAATTCATGAATAGCTGGTTCTCACGGTTCTCAAAATATTTACAGTTCTTAAATAAACTTTTCTAGTAGATATGGATGGAGATAAGTAGAGACTTGTCAAAAACAATTGCGAAAGGGGTGATGACGATGGTGGCAACAGCATGTTGATAAACAACAAATACGTAATTGCTCATCCCTTCGTTCAATGCCACTTTAGAAATGATGTCCATTCCTGCAAACCCAAACTGCAAGAAAATAACTGCGAAAAACGGCTTCCCCTTGTTAAAGAATTCGCTCATGCCCGCGTCTTTACTCATCTCGCTATGTGATCCAATTCCACTAGCTTCGTGTAGATTGTGTAGAAATTGTGTGCCTTGATCTGTTTATATACAACATTTAGCAGTCAGAGAATAATCTAACGATGCACATCAATTAGTGTTGCGACTTTATTGTCCCACACACATGTTAGTGCAACCTTGGAGGAAATGTTGCAAACTAAAAGATTAAATACCAAGTCACATGTTACAAGTTTATAAACGAATTTTCACATATCTCATATACGCAGATATTAGGATAAATGCAAAGAGACAAGAAAAAAAGATACATACGTGACACAAGATTTACGTGGTCCACCCTAAATTCAGAGGGTAATCTTCACATGAAGACACTTCTCGAGATACTTCACTATTTTTATTTTTTATGGTAAAACAAAATAATAAAAACAATCTTATAACAAAGATACAAAACACCCAACAAATATTTACCCAATCAAATATGTAGCTCAAAATTTTAGTTTTAAGTAATTGAGTTTTTTTTATTGTATTCGGAAAGTCTCAATATAAGTGACTTAAAAGTTAAAGCCCAACAGAATATCTTTTTTCTTTTAAAAAAACATGTTTTCTTATTTAATTTTTCACACTCGAAGCATTTAAAAGAAAGTGACAAAAGTAACGTATGGGGTTTCTTTAAGAGAAAGTGACAAAAGTATTTTTGAAAAAGGTTATTTTAAAGAAATCTTATCTAACAAAAGGAGAGGTTAAATAACATATATTCTTTTAAAAATTAAATAACAATTTTATTATATGAAAATAATATCTATTTTTGTCAACAGTGTTGTGCCGGATTGATTAACACTTCGAGGTTCATAGCGTCTTAACTGATGAGTTCGAGTATTCCCGTACGCATGTCTGGGGACATTTACGTGAGGTCATTTAGCCCTCAATGCCAAAGATTAGTCAGGCATTGGCCCGGAGGTCCTTCCAGAAAAAATCTATTTTTTTTTTAGATTTTAAGATTTTAAGATTTTAAGATTTAAAATTTTAAAATATTATCTTATTAAATACCATTTCTTGACGTTCTCCTAAAAGTCACCTTTTACAAATATATAACTTAGAGTATCTCTTATTCTTCTACGATTCTCTAAAATGAAGATCTAAAATTTTAAATATTTATAAATAAAAAAAATACTTAATTCTAACAAATCCTCAGTTATGGAAATAACATAATTACTTATATTTTTAAAATATTAAATATACCTTATAAAATATTATTTATTTTTCCTAAATACTTCATTTCTAAAATTCTTATTGGTGGAATGGGATAAAAAAAATCAATTTTCTCTCATAATAAACATTTTTAAGAGTTCTCCAAATTTAGAGACTTTTATACCCTCCCTCATACTTTCTTTATTTTGGAGAAAGTTTTAAAAAAGCTATTGGAGCTTAAATTTGTCTAAAATCATCATTTTCTCCATTTTAGAGAAGTTGTTGGAAATGCTCTAACACTTTATATTTTTCACTTTACATCATTATCATGTTAACATAAATAATGGGGTTAATTTCATATATGGCCTTATTAAAACTGAAAAAATATCATATTTACCGAAACAAATCTATAAACATGATATGTCCTTTCTAATATATCAAAATATCATATTTATTCAAATAACATTTTATTACTAAAGTTATCCACTTTATTGTATTTCTTATGTATTAATTAATCCATGACCCAAAAAACATTACTTCCTCTTTTAAATATGGTTTATTTGATCTTTTAAACGAGATTGACGAAAAATGGAGAACAATACAAACTCCACATTTTCACCAAACTTGACCACAAGTTTGGAGCGTAAAATCGAAAGATACTCAAGCATCGGTTTTGGGTTCAAGATGACAATGTTAGGATCCTATATCGACTAATTTGAATCATTTTTGCTCAATATATATGGGAAGGTAGCAAGAAAACATAAAATAGACGGATCTTTCTTATAACTTAGGTTGTCGATTAAACATGTTTTCGGACCTTTTTATGTTTTCTTGCTATTTTTTAATTTTCTGCTTGGGCTTTTATAGTTGGCCCATTAACTCTTTCAGGCCCATTTTCTTTTGGACTCCTTGTATATATATGTTATAATCTGAAATTCTGAATGGTGATTGTAAACAGGAAATTTTCAATGCAATCAAAATTCTAAGTTTGCTGTCGATTCGAGTTTGAGCCTAAAGCTAGGTATTCGTTGAATCAACGAGCTTTAGAAGATATAGTTCACAGAATTATCGGGATTAATTTCCGGTCCATTTGCCATACCTTGCATCGATATAATCTATTGGCGTTCCATATATTCTGAAATGGTATCAGGCGAAGATCTTGTGCCTATTTAGCCTCTTCGGGTGGGGGCATTTTATAGACCTACATAAGATAAACTTGCACCATTTCTTCTCGATATATATTAATACATACTACCTTTTGTCCTCAACGCATAAGGACAAAATTGTGTCACTGAGAGCTCATTTTCTTCTAAGTATAACCTTTTATTTCATGCATGATCGTACGACATCGAATCATATTACATACACTTATCAAACATATATAGGAGATAATAGGAGCCATAGAAGCTCAAATGTATTGTTAGCTTTTATTGTGATCATTAGAGACTCCAGAAGCAACTCCATCTAATGCTTGAATGGTAATGACTTTATCATAACAATTTTCTTCTAAGTCTTTCTCCATTACTTGCTTTTTTGCAACCATTTGCTCAGATGAAAGCTTATCATCCTTGCTTTTACCCCACACAACAAGATAAAGCCCTGTAACTATCACAATGGCTCCAATAACCCTGTGAATATGTTAATTAGTCTCGTCAGATTACTTTTCAAAAAAGCCTTTTACAGATAGTAGGAATGTCCCCAAGATGCACACATGTTTTGACGGTCTGCATCTAGCCAATCTGGGACTGGGACTGGGACTACGACACGCCCCACAGACAAGGGTGTGTTGAGTCCCTGGATGGTGTTAGATCCTGGCTCTGATACCATGTAAAAGTATATGGATCCTATTATATTACTCTCCAAAAGAATCATTGGGCAGGGAAAAGAGCTTCCAACATATATTAAAGAAAAATAGTCTAAATCTAGCCAATATGATACTCTTAACAATGTTAATGGTGCCAACCATGTGATCTGAAAAAATACCTCTCAAGGTACATTTGCTCAGCTAGAATAATCGAGCCCATCACGGCTACAATGATCATACTCAATGGACTAAATGCGGTCACAAAAACGGGACCTCTAACTTTCATTATCAATCCTTGTATGTAATATGTTAGACCAGAACATATTATGCCCTGCATAGATAACACGAAATCGGTGAGTTTTCAAAGTTGGGTTAATTTGTGTTGAAGTTTGAAATTTTTCTCTACATGATTTAGGTAGAGAGTTACAAACTAGCGTAGCTGTTAGCTTATAAGCTAGTCGCGTTTGATAAAAACTAGAAAATGACAATGTAAAATTATTTTTAAAAAGACATGTTGAAAAATTAATCGGAAGAAAGTTGAAAAATCCTGTGGTTCTTATTGCGAAGTTACTTGATCGTTTTTCAAAAAGCTAGGTTATGACTTACCAAATAGAATTTTTTTTTTTTTTCAATAAGCTTAAAAAATAAGCTAACTTGTAACTATCAAACATGACCTTACACTGTAGAGAGTTGCTACTAGTGACATATCCCATCTTATGGCCCAAGCTGATGGATTTCCCCGCTCCATAATTAACGCAACTATCGCTCCCTCAACAGTTCCCAACAAGCATATCCAAGCGGTTAGAGAAAGCTCGACGGCATAAGACTCTAGCGTAATTGCCTGAAGGTACACCAAATGAGTTAGAAACCGGGAAGCCAGAAAACATCTATGGCCTATAATCTAACAGGGTTCCAACTTATATAGAGGAGAAATGGTCCAAATCTAGCAGATGTGGTGTTCTAACATATATTCTCACAGTTAGAGTTACATCGGCTAGACTTGGACCATTTCACCTTTATTTAATGTTGAAAAGCTTGGATTTAACATATTCTCACTCACACTTACAATTACTCTTAGTTTTTAGGGATTAATCTTACTTGTAGAACCATAAAAGCAGACCAACTGAAGCATCCAACTGTGATCATAAAAGAACCCATAAGAAAATTATGGAGATCTACATCTACTCCACTCTTTACATCAAGTTGATGGTGAGTTCTTCCTTTTGTCCAAAATAGCTCCAAAACAGGACCTTTCAAAAGGGTCATCATCATGGCTCCTGCAAGAGTTATTACCGTCCCGATTACCTTCGCTTGGCTACGGATGCTCTTCACGTTTACCTTTTCAAGCCTGCGAGAATTAAGCAGAATTCAAAAGTTATATAGACTGCTTTATAGGACTTGAGTTTATAATCATATAAAGGTGTACCAATCAGATGTTAGGACATATTTCGACATCCTAACATGTTTTATTTAGGACAATTTTGATTTTCAAATAAAGTGTCCTTTTAACTTTTCTACGAGAACACTATCTTTTTACAATATTTCTCTTTATATACATTTTTCAATGATAGAATTAGTGTGCATCAAACAACAACTTAATCTTACCATTTATGTAGGATATAAATAAACAATTTTAATATATTTTTTGTATGTGTGGCTTGAGGGAGCTCTCACCATTGAGTGCATTCAGTATTGATTCCAGGAGGGTACCCGCCTAAACAAAGGATTTATTTAAGGGTGGCATGCGGCCCCGGATCCAAAATAACATTGTACATACTCACAATTAATTCTTTGTTCCTACAATGACTATTTTTTTATAAAATATCCTCTTTTTTAAGTCCTATAAAAATATAACAACTATTTTACTAACAAAATTGTACTAAAATATTTTGTTAGTATCCCATGGCACCCTGTCAACATTTTGTACAACAAATGTTATACACGACATCCTGATTCCTTTGTTCAACGAGTCTAAGTGAGCATTAGTAAGCTGGCGTATGATGGTACAGGTCAAGACCTAGACATAATTATATGGTGTTCTATAAAACCGATTTTATTGTAGTGATGCTAGCAGCCCTTGTGTATTTATGTAAGGGATATCACCTTAGAACACAGGCCATCACAAAAGTTATCGCGGGAAGAATGTTGCACATCGCGGCTGCAAATGTTGCTGTTGTCGCTTTCATTCCCATAAAATAGAGGTTCTGATCGATAACCGGCCTGCAAATTAAGAGCCATAAAAGCTCGTTATTTGATCATTGAATTAAACATCCAACACACGATTTTGGTTAACGATTGAAAACGTACTCCAGTAATGCAAGAATCATAAGCTTGATGAAGATCGAGCATGTCATCTTTGGCCTCGTTTTCCTGGTTTAAATAATGTAAATACGCTTTAGTTAACACAAATGCATATAGATACACGGGACACAACATTTGAGAACTGTAAATATTTTAAGAACCAACTATTCATGAATTATTCAGTATGAATATCATCATGATAGATATTATTATGAAGAATGAAAATAATAATATTCATGATGAATAATTGGTTCTCACGGTTTCTCAAAATATTTACGGTTCTTAAATAAACTTTTCTGTAATATATGGATGGAGATAAGTAGAGACTTGTCAAAAACAATGGCGAAAGGGGTCATGACGATTGTGGCAACGGCATGGCGATAAACGACAAATACGTAATTGCTTATTCCTTCATTCAAAGCGGCTTTTGAAAGGATGTCCATTCCCGCAAACCCAAATCTGCAAGAAAATAACAGCGAAAAATGGCTTCCCCTTGTTAATGAATTCGCTCATACCCACGTCTTTACTCATCTTGTTGTATGCTAATCTAACAAGATTCGTATCGATTGTGTAGAAATCGTGTGCCTCTTTCGGTTTATATACAACATTTAGCACTCAAAATAATCTTTCAATTCACATCAACTAGTGTTGCCACTTTATTATCCAATACACACCTTTTCTATTTGTCGACGTTCATATATAGCGTTCTTTTATTCGAACTTCGTGTATTTGGACGTTAATTCGTACTAATGTCACGCGAGTTGAAAACTTTGCAAGACTCGAAACGTCATTCGGTTCCACTACATGTATGACTAGTTGTGCATTTTGGACAATGAAAGTGTCTTTCCTTCTAAAAGTTGTTTTATTATTTCCGTTTTCAAAACATAAACTTAGCTATATCTTCTAACTATGTTTTCTGAAAGTTTTTTTTTTTCAATAGGAATCGAAACAGAATACGTTATCCATGCAATTTGACGTGAAAGGCTATATTAATATCTTTTGGAAGAAAGAAAAAAGGAGGGTTTATTACTTTATTTATGCATGCAAACTTCCTTTAAAAGTAGGATCACTTTTAGTGTATTCTTGTCCATTTTGGCTACAAAATACAAATTCCATACTACTAAGTAGTGTTTTGGATACCAAAGGAGTGTTAGCCTAGTGGTAAGACTTGGGCACTACATAGTGGTGAACCCGCCTCTGGCTCTTGGGGCATTGGGGGGCTAAGGCCCCTGTGATTTTTTTCCCTGCTTCATAGAGAGTTTGTAATCTTCCTTATATAATATTTGTTAATTTACGCTTGGGCCCCTCCATCCTCTTTGAAATTAGAAAGCTCAAAGTCCCATACAATCTACCACTTCATTAGCAATTGGTTTTATTATTAGATTTGTTGTTTTCGAAGTATATTTGTACATTATAAGCATTTTAATTATTTATTTTGAAGTTTTAAATTTTATATCTTCTAAGTTTTTGACTTTTTGTTTAATAGTTTATATTAAATAGATCTTGTTAGTAATTATCTCCTACCGTTTCCTAGGGGTGTAAATGAGCCGAGACAACTCGCGAGCTACTCGAGATCGACTCGGTCAAAACTCGACTTGAATTAACTCGGTCAAAACTCGACTCGAATAAAACCCGACTCGAGATACTAACGACTCGACTCGAACTACCTGATACTCGGCTCGACTCGGCTTAAGCCAACACTACTAGCAAACTACTCGAGATCGACTCGGTCAAAACTCGGTCAAAGCTCGACTCGAATAAAACTCGACTCGAGATACTAACGACTCGACTCGAACTACCTGATACTCGGCTCAACTCGGCTCGTTTACACCCCTACCGTTTCCGGTATTATTTAGCAATTTCTTAAGTTAAACTTTTAGAAATTTAGAATTCATGACGTATTATTATTGGTGTTAAAATGGACAATCGAAGAACATAAATGAAGTAGTTGTACAATATGAAGATTTTTGTAACAATTTATTCTTCAAAAATGTTGTTCTTGCTTTTCATGTATATGTGCATATTACAAATTACTTTTATGCACAAATGCATATGGTCTAGATAATGGACTACTAAAGTGTTCCTTAGTTTTTCGTTTTTTTAAGGTTTAAGAACTTACAAATAAATTATTCGTATGTGAACCATTTGATAAAGCTTAAAAATGTCAATTTGAAAATTTATGTGAACTCACGTATGGTTACCTACATTTTTAGTTACCAATAATTTAGATGTAGATATGAATCTTTGAACTCGCGTTTCTTTTACCAATGATACTTGTTTATGGTATAAAGGTTAGTTTCGGCCCCCTGGATTTTAAGGTTTGTGTTCCGCCACTGTGAACCCGAGTTCGAGCCCAGGGGGACGCATTCTAGAGGTACGGGGGCTTCGACCCCGGGCTGCATGCTTTAGCAGTCGGGCTTCGGCCCAAAATTGCCGAAGATTAGTCTGGGCCCAATGTGGTCTGGGATACCTCTTCTAAAAAAAGTAGTGTTTTGGATAAATGAATTTAAGGAAGAAAAAAATAAAATTTGCCATTCAAAAGAACCCCGCGTATCATCAAAGTTTCTGATTTTTAAGAATTTAAATTGGATGAGATTGAAATAAAATTGATACTCAAAAAAATGTTGTTCGTATTGTATACTCATGGACCGTTTACTAAACGCTTATGGGTTGTTTTGGTTGGTTTTCCATTAGGTCTTGTATAGATAAAACGGTCTTTGTAGATAATCTATATATATAGATTAGGAAGGTTTTTTGTTTGGAAGAACTTTTTTATAAATGAAAGGAGTGTGTTCTATAACTGGGTACAAGTTTTGAAAATACTATGCGTAAAGCTGACAGCTCCCTATAAGCTTATTGAATAAGTCGCTTTTTATATCATTAAGCCACTATCAAACAGTCATGTAGTTAACCGAACAAACAGTGAGTCCTATTAAGCTCATGAGCTACTAACAAATATGCCCTTACTTGGTAAGCATTTGTCGGGTCATTTACGTTACCAGATAAACATGATAAGGTCCGAGAATAATACCTTATAAGAGAAATGATAAGGATGGAGAGTCTTACCCTACAAGTGAAGATGACGACTTTTACCCTAGTAAATACCATTTTGATGGGCTACAAGCTTGCCCAATAAAATAAGTTAAGAGCGTTAGAATCTTAATGTTGCGTTGCGACATAAGCATCCATATGCAAATGTCATGGGTTCGATTTGTGAATTACTCAATAAATCAGATATGACATAGATAAACAAGCAACAAAAGGTTTTAAACCCTTAAAAACATCTTGATCAATGCACAAATTTCTTGGATTCATAAGAGAAAGCCATTTCAATTGCTTCCCAAAAGCCTTGTCCAAGAAGGCCATTTATAAAAGTATTAAGCACATCTAACAAAATAAAATATGATAAGTTAATCAAATTTATTTTGAAATGATAGATTGATTCTTTCACTCATTGTATCTATTGTTATACAAAACAAATAAGGTTGGTTTGATGTATGAAATATCCTCCTTGATTTGGTATGCAAAAAGGCCGCCAATTTATGTCATAAAGCATTTGCAAAACACTTCATCTACAAACAAATGATGAGCATTTCCAAATTCTAATATACACACCTATTATATCAAAATAAGATCAAATCATACATCAGATCTGTAAAAAGAAAGCTTAATGTTAACGTATGTAACGAAAAACTTGGTCGATATATTTAGCAAGTAACGTTATAGTTACTTTCATGCTTTATACATTATTTCAAAATTATTGATGACTTTATATCTTCTAATCCGACGAGTATTGATAGTTACTTTCATCGTCTTTTAGTCCAATTTCTTTTTGTTTCCTTGCTTTTCCAACCCCACAAAGTATAAAAGTCTTTAGGACGATTAGAAACGACAAAATGACAACGATGTATAAATTGATATTTCTCGAACAACTTTAGAAACACAAATTCGTAAATGAAATTCAGAATACTGAGAAAAAATACAACCAAACCTTAACGACGTCATAACTACCCTGTGGATGTCGTAAACCCTGACCTCTCTTTTCGATGCAACTCCTGTTGTTTATTAAGAGCCACAGCATGACGATTTCGAAGCAGCTTGTGAACCCCCTGCTCCCTGGTCTGGTTGGTTTATCTTAATTGTCTGAGGCTGCAATTCAAAATGAGAAAACAAAACAAGCTTTAGAATGAGCAAGAATAAACCGAAAATTTGGGATTAGGGCAAAAAAAATTAACCTTTATACAAAGAGAATCAGAAAATCTAGATGCAACCAAAAACTTGCCCTTTGTATGTCATTTTAATGAAGCCATATTTTTTTATGGTTAGCTTTGGTTATTATTTTAGCGTGGAATTTTTCCTGGATCCGCCGCCATATGGGTCAAATTTTTTTAAGTGGAAGTAAGAAATATATATATATATATATATATATATATATATATAGAGAGAGAGAGAGAGAGAGAAAGGTTCATGCGAGAAGCATATCAATTTAAGAAAACGTGAGGAGCAATCTCAGCCACTCATCTTCGGTTACGGTGGACGTGATTACGGAGGATTGATGCGATTCATGGAAGGGTAGAGATTATTATAAAGGGGGGACCGGTCAAAGCTGCCTTTATTGACCAGATGAGTGGCTGAGATTGCTTCTCACTTTCTCTTAAAAAGTTATGTTTCTCATTTGAACCTTTCCATATGTGTGTGTGTGTGTGCGCGTGTGTGTGCGTGTGTGTGTGTATGTATGTATGAACGTACCTCGGCCTTTGTGTCAGTTTCAGCGAGTCTTTGTTTTATATCTCTACCTATCGAGAAGAAGACCTCCTCCACATTCATATTT
Organism: Centaurea solstitialis; assembly: GCA_030169165.1. Taxonomy (NCBI): domain Eukaryota; kingdom Viridiplantae; phylum Streptophyta; class Magnoliopsida; order Asterales; family Asteraceae; genus Centaurea; species Centaurea solstitialis. Next base: position 2,738,484 of record CM058042.1, on the reverse strand, counting down.
GTTTTTGCACTCTGTTTAACAGATAGCGATTAGAGCTTGTAATCACAAAGTCTAAATAGTGGTACAAGTTTTACTTACAGTCTCGAAGAATTTGATTCCGTACTCATCAGCAAGTGCCTGACCCTTTGAGGTAGGAACCGCCTACACAGTTAAGATTTTGCTAAGTCAGCATGGAAGATGATGAGAGTAAGATATATGCATAACTCGAACATCTCTCTATAATATACATATATATATGAAGCATACCCTTTTGCTTTCGTCCATGTCAGCCTTGTTCCCCACAAGTATCTTGTTTACATTATCAGATGCATGTTGTTCAATGTTACGAATCCAATTCCTGATGTCTAAAAACATAAATTATAGCAGCAAGATCAGTTGTGGTGGAGAAATGGTGAAGACATCAGTGAATGACCAAAAATGAAAAGTAGAGTACCAAAACCCTGCTTTGGGGATGATAAATCAAGAAGGAACAAAGAGGTAATTTTTTTGTATGGGTCAGTGTCAGAGAAAAGATTAAGGAAAGCAAGCTTAGTTAAGATGAGAGGTATAAGCGATTACTGTTGAAGGATGATTCATCGGTAACATCATACACCAGCAGAATACCCATCGCTCCACGGTAATATGCTGCACAACACCAACATTAGTCAAGAAATACACAAGTAGCCATGAAGATCAGATAGAAAAACAAGGGTAGTTCCATAGCAAACATGAGTTGAAGTGAGAAAACAAAAACTGAAAGATACGTTTGATCCCGTCATCCTGTTAATGGCACCACGGTAATACAGTCGGTGTTTTGTTAATTCCCCATCTTTTTGTGTGATGGTCTAACATATAGCCAAGGAAGCCAAGACTATACACATATATATAGGGTTTAAACAAGAATGCCTTCATTTTACGCAAACGGGAGAAAACAAGAACTGCAAAAGTGAGGTGCAGAAAGCTTTCAGCTAAGTCCCCTTAATAATAGTAACTTAACAATCATATGAAAGTAATTGCCAAACTAGAGGCAATGGAAATATATTTTACAGTTTAAATTTTGGGGCCCTACATCAAGAATTCCATATAGAGCTTTTAGGTGTTTGTTACTCAAAGTTTCACGGCGAACAATGACAAAATCATAAGAAAATAAACTCCTCAGAATTTCAAATACTTTCTTCTGCATCACATGGACTTGGTTCTTAATAAAGACGCAAGAAATGGTTGTCTTCGACTTACAGTGACCTACTTTATATGGACAGGAATCTTTGTTTGACATAGATAATACCAATCCATCTACTAAATTCATAAATAGCTTGCTGATGATATTCCCTTTCATTTACTTCCCGTGACTGGTCTTTACCTAGCATCACAATCCCAAAAACATTTACGTTCTACCGTCGTAGCGGAAGTTGGCATAAACAAATCAACAGTTTAATGATCCATTACAAGTGTACTAGCAAACAGCAATTTTTATGAATCAACCTGGTTTTGTATGTCAAGAAATGGCATTCCACATGCTTAAATATGTGCTTGAAATGTTCTATGATGTTCAACCTACGTAATTGTGAAAGACAATATGCACACAAAAAAAAAAACTTGTACCCAGGTTTATTGTACAGGTCTGAAAGCATCTAAAAATTGCAAAGGTGACATCTAATTACATTAGAACGTCGATAAATATATGAAGTGGAAACTTCCTTCTTGAACACTTACCAGTTGTGATTGTTCTGAATCGCTCCTGCCCAGCGGTATCCCATATTTGCAGTTTGATTCGTTTTCCATCAAGTTCAATGGTCCTTATCTTAAAATCAATACTGAATAAGAGAAAGACCAAACTGTCCGTTATCAATATGCTCTGATACAACTTATAGTCTATATTCCTTGCAAGTAGCAAGACAGTTGAGAATGTAAACATACGAACCCTATGGTTGTAATGAAACTGGTGGTGAAAGATCCATCGGAGAAACGTAAAAGGAGACAACTCTTACCAACACCTGCAGTAGTGATTAAAATTAGTCATAAGCAACTGTCTTGAATAATAAAATAATGCACTTAATATGAAATATAACGGCTTTAGTCTTCAGTTACCAAAAGACGGTAACAGTTGGACCTTGGTCTTGAATTTGTAAGAAGATACCAGAAAAAGGTGTCAGAAAAACTGTGATATCGTAGCAGAAGAAAGCAACCTAAATGATACACAGAAGAATATGCAATATGGTCCTATCTTACCAGTATTATAGAACAAGAGTTGGTCCCTTCCACTAAAAGAAAGCAGACACTTCTATTTTATATGTTAGCTGAAAGTGTTCACTATGTTCAACAAATTCCAGTTTTAATATATTTTTTGAATAACTTATAATGGTAGATTTGCAAGTAGCATCTTGAAAATTGGTCATACACATTGATAAAATTGTCCAAGTGTTGGTATCACCATGCATACTAAATGTTTCCCTAGAGTCCTTGTAGTATAAATCATTTGTTCATTACATTCCCATGATCCCATCTATCCAACATTTTATCTCCCATTCTCCAAAAAGGCTGTTTAGCAGGTGTGCAGGAAACCCAGATATCTAACTAAGCCATGACATCTTGTTTGAAGGATGATCATGATCCAGTTCAAGTTTGAAGGCATGCCACATCAGCAAACTGAAAACAAACCTCAGCAGCTGAGGTGTTGTGGAATACCATCCCAATCCTAAATCCTAATCGATTCTCCATGAACTAGATCTTCTTCGACAGTAAGCTGACATTTGGAAGATGTCCCATTCCCATTAATTCAACTCTGACCAATATTACTTTTAACTAATCATTTTGACACATTGGAAATCAAATTCCTTGAACACCACCCAAATTCATAACCCACCTTTGCTTCAGATATTGCAGCCATGACACAACGAGAATCAAATGCCTTCTTAACAGAAGGGGACAATGGAGGGATGAGTTCACCCATCATAATAACACAACAGAGCTGATTTTTACAGTTGGTGCTCAACTCTTCCCAATGCATTGCAGACACATAATTGATGAAGAAAAGGAGTGTAAATCAATTACAGGAATGCATATTTCAGCTTCGTAAAATGAACACCAAAAGAGAAACTCCGATCATGGCTGCTCAGATGAAGTAGTAGTTCTACTTCTACCCTCTTTGCTATCCAACTATGTCACAAACATTTGCACACAAGCCCAATCTTCCTGTTAGTTTTAGTATATAAATGACTAGACTAGCCTCATGTGTAGCATGTTTCAACTGCCACCATCACTTCAATTTGTTCCAAAACAATCAAAAAGATATGAAACACAGTTAGCATGCATACAATGAATACATTACTTCTTCATTTACAATATGGATAGCAAATGAGAAACTTATCCCCTTTAATTGCAAAAATCACAATCCTCATATGCACAATTTCTACAGTATTCATTCTCTAACTCCACCCTAATCACAATATGCATAACACAACTACAACATCATAAATAGCAATCAAGAGATCTCATCCATGGAAAACAACACAATTAACATAGTTAATTCGTAAATCGAGATTCACATAATAACAAAAATCCATACCACTATCGCCAATTAACAGAAGCTTAATGAGATAATCGTAATCCGCTCGAGCTCTAGTTGGTGGAGCAGCCATGGCGATTGATTTTAAATTATCAAATTGAAGCAAAAAGGAAAACCCTAGGGCAACTGGTAAACTTGTAATCTTCTTCTTCTTCTTCCTCTGAGTACACAAAAAATTGGGGAAATTTCAAATAACAAAAGTGAAAGCTGTTATAGTCCACAATATATGTATATATATATATATGTATAGGCGTGTATAGATACAGAGATTTGTATGTATAGATTTACCAGATCAGAGAGAACAGAGAAAGAGATCTGAAACACATGAGAGAGAAGGGGGAAGAGAAAGATTATACGTCAGCAGCGGTCGGCCGTTGAATGTGATTTTATTTTTATTTTTGTGTCTCTAATGAAGATATAGTCAAAGTAAAAGGGTGCAAAGTGTAAATATTTTGAATATCCGTTTAAAATGATTATTTATACAATTAAATAATTGTTGGTAGGGAAAGGTTCAAACGAGAAGCATGTCAATTTAAGAAAACGTAAGGAGCAATCTCAGTCACTCATCTCACGGTTACGGTGGACGTGATCATGGAGGATTGACGCGATTCATGGGAGCCTGGGAGGGTAGAGATTATTAAAGGGGGGACCGGTCAAAGCCGACTTTGTTGACCGAGATGAGTGGCTGAGCTTGCTCCTCACGTTTTCTTAAATTGATATGTTTCTCGTTTGAACCTCCCTCATTGTTGGTAATAAAATTATAAAATACCATGTACGAAAATGATGATAACAAAATTCATAGAAGGTTGCATTTGGCACTTCATGTATTCTAGGAGATTTTATATACGAATTGGGTAGACTTGTATTTAAATTTGTAAAAGATGATGATGTAGGTGAGTTGTAGTCCTTGGAAGTTAGGTATGGATATGAGATCATAAGCGAGATGGTTCAGATGATACTCGTAAAATAAGAGTAGAGAAAGAGTCATGTGATGTCTCAAGTTAGGTATGAACACGAGATTGGAAGTGAGATGGTTAGGTGGACATCGGGTAGGACAAATATAGTATGTGTTGCTTTCTGTCCAGTCGAATATTTTGACGTCTAGTATGTATGTTTTATGAGGTGTGTGTGTGTGTGTGTTATACTTTTAGCGAAGTTGTCAGCTCGACAAAGAATTGTGAGTTTCATATGATTTGCTAAAATGAGGTACTTGTCTATTATGTTTTTTAGTATTTGAAAAGTGAAAAGTATGATAGATGTACTTTATATAATGTGAAAGTTATTTGATGTATGGAGATAATTTGTAATATGGGTGTGGGTAACGAGACCCCAGTAGTTATGGGAAAGTGCGCTAGAGCATGTATGCTTGCAAAACAATCTTGATAGGTTGGGCTATGTTATGCATATTGTGATTAGGAGAAACAGTATAACTATAACATACGCCACTATGATAAGGAGACACAGTGGCCTAAGTTATAGTTATATTGTGTGAAAGCTGATATCTCATACAATGTGTGTTGTTTTTAGAGTAGGCTAATACATCCAAATATTGCCTGGCCCTATGTATACATGTTATGACATTTTGTGTAATGTTTATATATGAAAGGAAAGAGAAGGTTCAGACATTGTGCGTTGTTTTTGGATACAACTTTCATACTGTTTGGCCCTATGTATGCATGTTATGACATTATGTGTAATGTTTATATATAAAAGGAAAGAGAAGGTTCGGACACACGTCAAGTATTGATTGGTTGATGTGTTGGAATTATGTATGTCATGTCAGAATAGATATAAGTTTGTTATGAATCTGCCAAGGGTAAGTTATGAAATTGAGTTATACATGACGTTTATGTTACGTCAAGTTTTAAAGATATTTATGTTGTGCGTGTAACTGAAAAGGGTCATTATATTGTTGAAATTTAATGCATTAAATTGTTGTAGAGGATGTGACATGTCATGAATGAAAAATGTCGAGTTTGATGAATCATATATAGAACAAAAGTTCTTTAAGTAGTGCAAGTTAAAAACGAGAAAAAATAGACTATAAGGGGAACTTTTTTATGTAATATTTTTAATGGACTAAAGATTCATATTTAAGAAATATTAGATTCACATCAAGAATAAATAATATACGGACATTTTTTAAATATAATTTTATGAGTTATTTATAAAGGCGACTATAGATGTATTTACATAAAATAAGCCAGTTGATGAATGTCTCTAACATATCAATATAGGTAACATTAAAATATACAGTACATAAAAAACACTTAAAAAGTCATTAAAAGGCACTCCAACATCTACAATCTTATTTATCATATTATTAAAAGGCTGTTATTCTATGGTGCCTTTTTGATACATAATATGGATATTTATTGATCATTTACCAAATGTTTAACGAATAATCATTTGCCGACAAAATTCGCTACCCTTGCTTAACTTATCAAGTCACTTTTTTGGCCAACGGATTATTGTTAATCATATTTTATCCAATAAAGCGTTTATCGGATAAGATTCTCCATCAGTCACTTATCGCTTATCAATCTTTGGTATTCTTCTTACCATGTAAGATTTATTGGCCATTCTTACGTTCAAATAGTAAGTTAAATGATATTTTGTACATGTGTGATAAATAGTCCTTAATACGTAAATTATATTTTCATCTATCTATTAATTAACTAAAGGTGTCAATTCTTGCATCTCTTTTTATTTTTATTTTTACTCTCTATATCTCTCTAGATTCATATAATAATTTCCGAATTAACTTTGTCAAACTTGTATCACTATCAACCATTTTTTTCAAAACAACTCAATAATAAAAGAATTAATATAGTGTCATAATCCAACATATAGGTGGGAAGAAATCAATTAGTAACTAAAAAATTGGACAATATGATTTTTACGGAATTGGAAGAAATTAAAATCAACAATTATATTGACCAAATTTGGTTTAAATAGTTGGATTATCTATGAAATGAATTTGAATTCTAGTATTCTATGCATTTTTACCATTCATAAGTTTATTAATACCTGACTTATAAGTTGACTTATAAACTAGCTTATTTTAACCAAACAATGCCTTAACATATCAATCCAAACACTATTCTACCTAATATCTAACCATCCACAGTGGTCTTGACTATTGCCAATGGTACCAGTTACCACATCAGCATCGCATCAGCTTTCCACTGTCTTACCAATTCAACCACAGTGGACTTGACTTTCATACCAATCTAAATAGTTAATAAAAATAAATAAATAAAAAGAAGAAGAGAGAGATAGAGATAAAGGAGAGAGAGAGAGAGAGGGTGGGGTGGGCCGGTGTGGTAGTCTAAAGAGTCGGTATGGCCATGCCGATTTCACTCCTTGTCAATCAACCACGATGGTGTTAACGGTTTTGCCAATTACTATCAAAGCCTTATCGCTCCCCTTGTCGACTCATCGTAGATGGTCTTATAAGTTATAACCATCCCGGATTCAATATTTAGGCCTCTAATACGATTATGAATTTATGATACAACAAATAGTTCCGCTTAACCCAAGTCCATAAGCCCAACAGGCCCATTTAGCCACATAGGTGCCAATATTTTGCATGAATGGGTTAGACTGCGTTTCTATAAATATTTTCATTTTTCGATTTTATATTAGAAAAGGTTCTAAAAAAAATCAAACACCTTTCTTATTTTAAATAATTAAGTTTTTAAAAATTTTAATAAAAAAAGTTGTTAAACTTTTTTATTTTAAATGATTAAATCATTTAACTATTTTTTTAATTTAAAATAACTTTTAAAACTTCTCATTTTAAATAATTAAACTTTCAAACAATTTTTCAACAAAATAAAACTTCAAAATTTTAAAATTTTGTTACTTATACTTTTCTAACTCAAACTGATGTAGGAATTGTTTGAATTGTTTGTCTACCACCGGCTACCACCACTTCTGGCCACCACCCGCAACCACCACCTCTGGCCACCACCGTCACTGGCCAGAAATGAAAAATAAAACATAGAAGGGTATTTTGGTCATTTACCAAGATTTTATTTCAATTCCAAAGCTACATTACGTGAACCAAACAAATGCATTCCAATTCTTTTAACAGATTTCATTTCAATATTACCAACCAAACAGGTAGTCAAACCTAACAACATTTCATTTTAATTTCTTCAAAGTCAAATTCTTTGACAGATTTCATTTCATCCAAAAACATTCTGCAAATCAAACGCTACCTAAGTTTCTTTCTACTTAAAGACATTTATAGTCATTTACAGATAGTTATTTTATTTTGTTAAAATGATGTAAGTAACCAATTTATAAAGGTTCCATGATTTATTTGTTCTAAAAATAATGTTCAGGGATTAAATAATTCAAAATGGGAAAGTTTAATAATTTTTTCATTCAAAAATTAGTTTAGTGGCTTAATCATTCAAAATAAAAAAAAGTAAAAGTTCAATTACTTTTTATTCAAAAAAATAATAGTTAAAAAACTTAATTATTTAAAATGTAATACTTTATTAGATTTTTCTTAAACTTTACATTATATATTTAGAAACCTTATTTAAGGTATTGAAAGTAAGGTTAAATTATAAGCAAACGCGATTGCCAAAAGTTCATTTAAAGAATAAACTCATTCTTCATTTTAACTCAAAGCATTTAAGAAACCTTAAAAATAAACAATAATGTGAGAATAGTTATCAAATATATACATATACATATAATAAAAATTACCAATTAAATATTCAAGTCAAACAATCATGGTTTTGCAATCTCTAAAAAGACTTTCATGTATTTGGTCGTGTCGTGCTTCTTGTGTTAGACAAACAACAACTGCAACATAAATAAGAGCATAAAAGTTCTACTAAATTAATATTTATTTTGTCATTTGAACCACATGATACATATATTATTGAAAAACATAATAATAAAAAGAGTATCATCAAAAATAAAAGAGAGCAAATTTGAAAGGAAAAAAACCCTTTAAATAAATTTTCATTTTTAAATAATTAAGTTATTAGACATTTTCTTAAACAAGTAAATTCATAATATTACTAAAAAAAAAACATTTTTTTAGATGGTTGTCTATTTTCAATTATTTTTGCAGAGAAACGGTGGAACACAGATGGATTTTAAGTTTGAGTTTTTCTTCAATTTAGGTAGAAAGTCGAGAAAAAAAATCAAAATCGTCACGATTCCATAATTTCAATTTATAATTACGGAATTGGTAAAAAATGTATTTTTTTAAAAGACTTTACGATTTCATAATATCAATTCAATAATTACGGATGTATTGATATTTATATAAAGCTAAGACTTGAGAAAGAAATGTTTAAAAGGTCAATTTACTCCTTTACAATGACCATGTTGACCAACTTCTTCCTTTTTATCATAATGCATCAACGAATCAATTTAAAAATGCAATTTATTAATAAAACAAAAGTAATTTACCATTTTTACTTGCCACTATTTATTTTTTTCATATCTAAATAGTAAATTAACAATCACATGTGTTTGTTGTGATCCTATGGTTTTTATTTGAATTTGGAGATTAAAATAGCTCTATTATTGTTACTTGAATTTGGAAATTAAAATAGCTCTCTTATTGTTACTTAGCATGTGGAAAACAAATAATGACCGGTGGAAATAATGTATAATCATTTTTTATATTAGCTTATTGTATTTTGTTATTGCTTTGTTGCTACGTGAAGAGTAGCTCAAAATGTAAATATTTATTGGATTTACCAGGCTTTAAGAAATTTAGTGAATATTTGTCTAAGAAAAAGTGGACACACCTGGTCATATAAAACGTGAAAGTATATTGATTTTTTTAGACTTCTCTTAAAACATTTTTCTGTATTTTTTAGCAACAAAATAAAGTTTATTAAACAACCAATGCAAGAACAAGAAAACGCTAGTTTCGCAATATATGAAACTAAGACCAAAAAGGTAAAAAGCCGTAGATAAATGGCACAAAAAAAATCAAGAACAACAATCAAATGAACAAAACAAGATGAACACTAAAAACATATCACAACCAAGTAGTAAGAAACTTGCTTATAAATCCGAATTGAAGCCCGAGCTTAGGAATTGTAGAAATCAACAAACAATCTCCAACATGGGCAACAACAAGAATAGAGAGCAATCCCCCTCGCAATAACCCAAGCAAAGTCGATCTGCACTACCAAAAGATCCTGGTCATTTGTCCATGAAATCTAAAATTTTTATGTCATCGTAGAAATCCATGCAAATGTTATCAACTGGATTTCAAAATGTCATGCTTACTTTTCTCTTATCACCTCTTATTGAGTAAGAGGTTATTAGCTTACAAAGTGGTGACTTGTTTACCATAATTTTTTTTTACCTTTCTATCTCTAAAATCTTCTCTGGCCATTAGATTAGGGATGGCAAAAAATCTCGAACCCGACGAGGAAACCCGAGACCCGATTAAGTTCGGGGCGGGGCGGGTTTAATTATTTCGGGGCGGGTTCGGGTATCGGGGATTTTTCGGGTTCGGGGCAAGGCATCCCCGCCCCGTCCCCGATATATTTTAAATATAAATATAAATTATATATATTATATATAAAATTATAAAATATAAATAGTTTTTGAGTTACTTTAGAGTATCTTCTGCTTTTTATATTTTTCATTAGGAGGCTCCTCTAATAACTAATATTAATCTAGCTAAACATGAATCTTTCACATGTAATTTAGAGCTTTTAATTAAGAATCTCACCAATCAAATTACATGTTGTGGGCATTGCTTAAAAAATTAGAGTAGATATTTTTTTGATAAATATTTAAAGCCCTTGAGTTGATGTAAATTTGTGTTAATAATTATAAGATTTGTTGTATCTGAGTTAGTTTAATAACCGGGTCGGGTTCGGGTTCGGGGATCGGCCCATCGGGGCGGGGACGGAGACGGGGCAAAAAAATTCCCCGACGGGGCGCCCCGAATAAAACCCGACGGGGAACGGGGCGGGGACGGGGATTTATTTTCATTTAGGGGACGGGGACGGGGAACGCAAAACCCACCCCGAACCCGCCCCGTTGCCATTCCTACATTAGATAAGCTACTTACTAGAGTCAGAGCCGCTATCCTAGTTTTACCTTGAGGGCTCATGTGTATGTTGCATTAATCTAGGGTCGTTCTTTGGCCTGTACCATTTGCTTCTTTGAACAAGTCACACTTTAAGTTATTGTTGAAACCCCGATAATAGGTTTAGGTAATTAGGTTCAATGGTTAATTTTTTTTTGAACGGCAATTTAACTCACACACACGTTCCGGGGGTATCCGGATCCATACGGGCACCGACTAATCTCCCGCGCCCATGAGCCGACCTGAAGGCCAACCCATGGACTCGCCCCTGAACCGACCCGAAGGCCGGTCAAGAGCTGGATACCGCAGAATAAGTCTATAAGGCCTTTGGCCTTTTTTGCAACAAGCGGGGCTTGAACCTGCGCCAACCTATCTTTCAAGGCAAGCGCAAGAATGTTACCTACTACCGCTGAGCTAGACATTCATTGGTAATGGTTCATTGATGATTGATTTAGAAATTTAACAATTTATCTTACTCAAAGTTGGATTATGTTCATATTATTTACTTTATGAAATTGTGAAATTCATATTGACATATAGTTTATCCTATTTTGAAATTTCACATGTTACTTTAAACATCTTTTGTTCTTTTAATTTGCAAGACATTTGATACAATATATGGTATGAACCTTTTTTTTTTCTATATTACTTGGTTTTCATCCAATTTATAACGGGGCTTTCGAAAAGTTAGGAACGACTCTGCTTGCATTGTTTCACCTAGGGAAATGAGGACACGTGTAATGAGAGTTGTATTTTTGGTAAAAACATAACTTACGGTCAACAACGATTCCAACAAAAAAAGTATATTCGTCATTTTTTTTTACTCGTTCAACACTTAATACAAAACAACAGGTAAACAATAATTGTTGTCAACGCTTACCTAAGTCAAAACTGTTAAATCTGTTACCCCAATGAACGCTTACCCAAATTTTTAACAACTAGCCCCTAAATTAGATGGCGAGAATGGTTCTCCTTAGAAGAAGTAAAGTCGTCGTTGAATTACCATAGAAAATAAAAACTGGACCACAACACTCCTTTCCAAATTCTCCTATGTCAAGAAGCCTTGAAATTTTCCACCGAGCAATAGCTCTTCCAGATAAATATTCAAAATTACATCCCAGTCCAACTGCCCTACCATTTGCACACATTTTTCCAAACTTTTGACAAATTAAATGGACAAGTAACGAAAAAATGTTGGACTGATTCCACCTCTTTCTTACAAACTTTAAAACAAAATTACCATACCTTATTTTTAATCATTTGATAGACATATTCCACCAATTTTATTAATTCACTATTATTAGCATAAAGGTTCGTTGTGCTATACCATTCGATCACGATGAAGCACAATTTTGTTGTGTTAAACGATTTAATTGTTAATGATGTTACTCCGATACCGAATTGATGCATACCTAAATATAATTATAATACACACCTAAAAAGGATTTAATAATAATAATAATAGATACATATGGCATACCTAAATTTTATATACTCCCTCTTAAAACGTTAAAGGGTGTCTTTTAAGTCATGGTCATCTTTTTCTATAGTGGTATAAAAGAATATTCCTTAAAATTAGGCCACTCCAATCCAAGTGGTTGACAAAATAATAACTTTTAAATATGCCGAAGCATTTGTCGGTGTTGTTGTATGTAAAATAACGCATAGAATAATGTTCTTTTTTACTAAACTTTATATGTTGTCATAAATATAAAAAGTCTAGAATTAGATTATGTTTGGTAAAAATAAGCTTATAAGCTAGTATATTGATGAATCATAAACTAGTTTATTGAATCATTAGTTGGAGTAACATTTTACAAGGTTCTAAATGGCGCGAGGCGGGTGTGGCGGCGAGGCCATGCCGCCATGACGTTTTTCAAGGCGTGACTTAAGACGGCAAATTTGTATATAATACATATGTATGTATATATATATATGTGTGTGTGTGTGTTTGTGTTTGTGTTATGTATATGTATAAAATGGTAAAATAGAAGAATTTCTAAATTCTAATATATATTAACGGAAAAATTCCAACCGATACGAATGGAAAAACTCTAATCAAGTTCGAGATACACAGATTAAAAAACTCAAAGTTACACATTTTTAACGTCGCGGCAAGGTGGGCGCTAGACACCATGGCGCGCCTTTTAGAACATTGACGTTTTATGAGCTTTTTTCAATTGTAGTTTTATCAATATTAATTATTATACTAGCTTAGTTGTTGACTAATAAGCTAGTTGGTAGCTGATAACTTAGCTTATGAATAAATTTTGTTTAGCAAAAACTAGCTTATAATTATGTAAAATGACCAAAAATAATATCTTGAAATATAGTAATTAATATTAATAAGAGTAGATTAAAAAAACCTACAAAAAGTTTTTAAAACGTTACTCCAACTAACGTTTCAATAAGCTAGCTTATGGTACATCCAAACATCTATTAACTTATTTTTACCAAACAAATCTTAGTTTATATAAAAATAAACTTTAAATAGTTAATGTTATACTTTTTACATAATTTAATTTAAATAAAAAGTACCTAAAAATCATAATGCTTTATTGAAGAAACTTGTTGTCACGAATAAATCAACCTTAACTAGCAAGAAATATAGGATATTTTTATTCGAGTAATAATTAATTTTTATATTTTCAATAGAATATTCCAATTTAAGAAAGGATATTATAAATAGTATAAACATTTCATGCCACCAATTATGGCAATTAACTTCACGTCCCTTTTAAGTTGTGAAAGCTGCATCGCACGTCCGTTAGGCCTCCGTCACCGTCTTCCTGATTTTCTTTAGGTTGATATATATTAAATTTATAAATTGTAAAATAAAATACTTGAATATCCAGAATTTAGAATTATATTTCGATGATAATTGATAGTTTACAGATTAAATTGCATATTTCATCCATGTGATCTGTTGAATTTCGAGTTGGATCTTTACAAAATCTGCATTGCAAAGTAACTTTTGTGATATAAAAATGTTTGGTTTTGGTCCCTCTTAACAACAATTAGGTGTTTTTGCTATTTTTGTTTCTTTTGTTTTAAAATATTTCGTTATATATATTATATATAGAGGAAAGTTCAAATGTGAACCACTTTTTGGTTGTGAACGTGAGGACAACCGAGAGCGCGCCATGTGGAGGATGACCGGGCGCCACGTCAGGTGACTAGGCGCGATTCATGGGAGGGCATTGAATTAAAGGGCCACCACATTCAAAGTCGCCACGTGTCGCGCTCTCGGTTGTCCTTACGTTCACAACCAAAAGTGGTTCACATTTGAACTTTCCTCTCTCTCTCTCTCTCTCTCTATATATATATATATATATATATATATATAGAGAGAGAGAGAGAGAGAGAGAGAGAGAGAGAGAGAGAGAGAGAGAGGCAATGGGGAAGGGGAGGTTTAATCGAGAACCTCAAAAAAAAATGAGGACTACACTTGTATCCCATCATCTTCGACTGAATGCAATTGTGCATAGAAGTGATTAAGACGTTTTTTTGTTTTTATTTTTATGCATGCATGCATACATATCACATATTACTTTTATGCATGAGTACATAATGTTCAAATGAAATGTTACCATGGTGTTTTTCAGTTTTTTTGTTTTTTTAGGTTTTCACTTCAACATGACATGTGTGTGTGTATATATAATACACATATATACATATTATGTGTGTGTATGTGTGAAAATTATAAACCACTGGTAACGAGACAAAACCAAAGACAATGTCTCTATCCACCTTGACAATCGATTGCTTCCGCACCTCCATCCCCTTGATAACCCAACCCATTTCTTAACCTCTTATACCTCCCTACGATGTCGGTGTTCCGCAATGACCAATGATGTTGAAGTGACTCCTCTAAAAATCATCTTTACCATCAAAGAATCCCGCTAATATCAAAATAATCCACCACTCATACCAAAATTGTATTCCCTTCTAGATGATTAGTTAGATCTACTAATGCTTTACTACTCCCTTTGATGTGGTGAAGACAAGAATGCAGACGCACCATTATGCATGAAGGGACTTTTTTGCAGTAATAGGTTCACTAGAGATTGCAGAATAACTTGTTGCATGTGATTTTGGTCCCTGTGTTGCAAGTGGCATCCTTTACTTTTGCTACTTGATGGATTTGTTTCATGCATCTAAAATATCAAACCGTTGGTTCAAGAGGAATTACAATTTCTTCTTGAAGTCGACATAACTGTAACTGAAGATATGATGTTTGTGGTCTATGAAATTTTGAAAAGGAGAGGGCAAGTGAGGTGCTTTGGTTGGAAGTTGGAGACGAGGGAGGACATCGAAGATAAAATGTGACATTAAAGTTAGTGTCGTGTGATGATGTGTACTTATCATTCATATATGTACATATGTGTACAATGTTTTTATAAATTTTCAAACATAACGTTACACGAAGAAGGTAAAATAACCACAACCTCCACCCCCCCCCCCCCCTCCCTCTCATTTTGATGGACATAATTAACAATATTTAGTGCAAGAAATAAAAACTAAACATTTTTACATACAAGATCTGTTCCAAAAAAATCAACAAACCATAAACACTAATAAAGTACAACTTACTCCAATTCAGAATGATTAAATTTTTTTAATGAAATAATATAATAGTTTTTTTTAGTTAAACAATTTACTATGTTATGATTATTTAAACACAATCGTAAATATATCTAATTTGTTAAGCACTTTTCTACCCATACACCTAATAAAAGAGGTATAACTAAATGTATGCGTAGAGGGAGGGAAGGTCATAGAATAAGGGATATGAAAATATATTAATAGAAAGGATAAGCATAACAACACACCGTTATTAGAATATATTTTAGATAGAGAGGTGGACTTAAAAAAGTGTAAATAATTAGAGCAAAAGTTATAGATGTTCTTATCATGACAATTTAGTAGGTCTTTTTTTTAATCTTGAGGGTCAGACCTTTCTCCTTGTTACATTCACCTCAATTTTCTTTGTAAACTTTACTAAAAATGACAATTCAAAATCTTACTCGTTAAAAGCCATTACAATTACCAAAAGTGTTAGTTAATGTTGAAAATAACACTTACCGGATAAGCAATTATTAAGTTGAAAACGCTTACCAACAATAATTTTTTATAAGTAAGACCATCCACAATGGGTGGCTTTGGGTTGGCCATCGGCTTGGCCGGCTTCATCGGCAACACCGTTGTGGGTGTTTCGGGTTAAACATCATCGGCTTTTCCATGCCGACGGTGAACGACCCACCCCACCCCTCTCCCCCTTTCTCTCTCTTGTTTCTCTCTATCTTCTTTCTCTCTCTTGTTTTCTTTTCTTGTTTCATTTTTAATTAGATGATTTTGGGTAAACGATAGTGAATATCTGAGTTGGTTTAGATAAGGTAATAAAAAACTGATGTAGCATTAATATAGTGATTGGGTTCATTAGATGGTCTAAGCATGATATTAAGTTTGAAAATAGGCTTTTCAAAAAAGTCATGATCCCAAAAATAAAATAACTTTTCCCTCTTCTTTCATTTCTCTCTCACTTAACTTTTAAACTTAGAAAATATTTTAGAAAATAAAATTTCCCTTTCCTTTATTTTCCATTTTTAAATACAAGGAAAAACAATTAATTTCTTTGCGTGAATATTATATCTAAAAACTTAAAGTAAAAGATATATCCCAATCAATTTAGTCCTCCGTATGGACCGGGTATTAGTGGTGGCCCACAACTCCGACCCACCCGACCACCGAACGCCACTGTGTCACACGTATCTCATTCTCATCTGGGTAGTATTGGTATCTTCTTCATATTCCATAATTCCATATGGCATTTTCTCCTTTAAAAACCTTCTTTTCCAGATCACAAATCACTAATTCCACACCACCAACCCAATCACCACTTGTACCTCCCGCATCAACACCTGTACACCCACCTGGAAAAGTCAATTCCAAATGATATTTGAAACGCGTAACACATAAACTTCCTTTTCTACCCCCCTTTGCTTTGCTTTACTTTAAATGGCGAAAGAAAGCGGGAATACAAACAACAGCGTGTACCTTCCGCCTTCTAATTTCTCTCTCTCTCTCTATTTAGGTATGTTGATCTCTCTCTATCTATACGTATAGATATCTGTATCTATATGTGTATGTATTTGTATCTATATGTGTATGTATATGTATATCTTTGGCTTGATTCTTACGCTCTTTGATTTTGTTGTTGTTGTTGTTGTTAAATAGCTAGATCTGCAGTTCATTTTCTTCTCAACAATCAGCTTACAGAATTCAGAGATCATCTCTCAGGTTTGTTGTTCTTATTGTTTCTGAAAAGTTTGAATTTAGTACGTTTTGATGACTTCATTTCGTGTTTGAATTGTTATATTTAGGTCTGTTTATCGAATCTATTTTGAGCTATGATGTGATGTTTTAGTGTTTTTTTGCTCGATTTGTGAGAGTTCTGGATTTGACAATGTCGTTATGTGTTTTTATGAGTTTGATTTTGTATTTCTCTCAGCTGGCCGTCTTATAGTTTTGAAAAAATGTCAGTTTTTGGATTTGGCAAAATGTGACATAAATTTTACTTTTATGCGTTTTGTTAGATTTTTGATGCTGTAAGTTTTTTTTTGAAATTTGATTTTAGATGAATTGTTTTATTGTAGTATTGTTGTAGGTTTTTGGTTTTGAATTTTCTCTTTGGTTTTATGAGATTTGGATTGTTGTAGGTACTTTCAGAGTTTTAAGGAGAGGTTTGAAATAGTGAATAAACAAACAGCTTATGGAAAAGGTGAAATTTATGGTTTGAGGCTTGAGACCTATGAAATTGTTCATTTTATTCAGGAATGTCTGAAATGTAATTCTATCAAATTATCATTGTTCTTTAGTGAAAAGCATTTTGGATCATTGTCATACAAATGCTTTAGGTGAAATGGATTGTGTATATGCTGTTTTTATAATTTGTGTATCTGTCACATGTGATGCCTGTTTAACTTGATCTACAAGATCAATTTGTTGCACCAGAT
This sequence comes from Centaurea solstitialis, assembly GCA_030169165.1. NCBI lineage: Eukaryota > Viridiplantae > Streptophyta > Magnoliopsida > Asterales > Asteraceae > Centaurea > Centaurea solstitialis. Next base: position 2,720,834 of record CM058042.1, on the reverse strand, counting down.
GAGCCCTTCCCTTGCTGCATCTGTATTCTTTTTGTCTTGGTTTATTCTCATTTTATGGATCTCATGTGTCACCATGTTTTATGGTATTTTTTAATCTCTTTGCATTCTTAATTTTTTATTGTACACTTCGATACTCTACTCTTGACATTCTTTTATTTTTGGTGTTAATTTTCTTATTTCTTATTCCGACCTCTAACACAATTGATAAACATCTTCTCTCTTTTTTATCAATGTCTACTGTTAACAGCATGCCGGAATATTAACTATTATTTGGGTTATGTTCCTGACTTTTATCACAGTTAGGCCTATTTTCTTTTATCAACAAGCCCCATGTATTTTTTAAAGCACAGTATATGCCTCATAAAGTGACTTATTTGTTGATGTCATGATATGGTTGTCCATATGTTTACTTTCATTAGGCGTCAATAACAAATTAACAATAAACTTCAGAACTGTTTCACGACAACCAGAGCTTAAGGAGTTGACTAAAGATGATTTTAGATTATCTTTTTGCATTTCCCCTATTCATTGTGATGAATAAATGTACTAGTAATATCTTTTTGAACTTGAGTCTCATGCACTGGCGCAGTTCAGCCAATCTGATTGTATTGTCTTATTGTGATCCTATTTGATAAAATTACTAAATTCCGATATGTATAGAGCACAAGGGAGTGCATATTGCCAAATTTCAGCATATTCCATCTCAATTAGTATTTCTGTGTTGTTACAAGTGAATGTTGATATTAAGGATGTGATCCTCTTTCTCTTGTTTTATTACTCTGTTTTCATAGCAAGTAAGCTCTTTGAAAACAGTAGAAGTGGTTTTTTCCTGAGTATATAGGCTACATGTGCAGATTACTTCAATGACTCCGCCTATTGAGACTCCAAACAAACCTGCTAACTCTCATCATCATCATCCTCATCTTCCTCTTAATGAAAGAATACTTTCATCCATGGGGAGAAGATCAGTAGCTGCCCATCCTTGGCATGATCTTGAGATAGGTATCTTATTTAATTTGACTCCTTGAATTCATAGAATAATATATTTCTATAATTCTATATAATGATGTATTGATATTCAAGCATCTAATTTTTGCAATGATCCATACAGGACCAGGAGCACCCACGATATTCAATGTGGTAAGGATGTAGAACCAATATTGATCAAATTCCAATTAATTTAAATCACCATCCTTGCTTATTGGATTTGTGTGTGTGTGTGTATGTAGTTTTTTTTAAGGTTTGGGGTGATAGACTGTGCATTTTCTTTTCACCTAAGTTTCTCCAGATTTTTATTTTATGTAGTTAAATTTTAAATGTATGCATCGCTGAAGTACCATTTAGGTGCTCATTTGAAAGAGGAAGGATTTTATCATAAAACTACTCTCCTTTTTACAGGTGATTGAGATTAGCAAGGGGAGCAAAGTAAAGTATGAGCTCGACAAAAAAACAGGGCTTATCAAGGTAAATGAGGATGATAACTGGTGAACTGAGATGGTCTATATTGATTTGGGTAACTTCTAATATGTGGTTTTATATCAGGTTGATCGTGTCCTATATTCATCAGTTGTGTACCCCCACAACTATGGCTTCGTCCCTCGTACTCTTTGTGAGGACAACGATCCCCTTGATGTCTTGGTTATCATGCAGGTATACCCATTTATTCTAGTTTTGCATCCACCCATTTAGTGCAATCGCCTCGTGCTCATTTTTTTAAGGGTCCCATTTCTATAAATGGAGATCAACCCATAAAAAAGTAGATGAGAAATGGAAGAATTAACAAATATTGATTTACTTTTCACTTCATTTTTCTCATCAAGATCTACAGCAATGTGGCTAACTTATTGTGATGTTTTGAAAACACTTGCAGGAACCAATCCTGCCAGGTTGTTTTCTTCGTGCCAGAGCAATTGGTGTCATGCCCATGATTGATCAAGTATGATACTGTCTTTTTAAGAATTACAATTTTTTTTAACAAAATTTGTTGACATTGGTTGATGCCGTGAATCAGGGGGAGAAGGATGACAAGATCATTGCAGTGTGTGCTGATGATCCCGAGTACAGACACTACAGTGACATCAAGGAGCTCCCACCACATCGTTTGGCTGAGATCCGCCGTTTCTTTGAAGATTGTATCCTTTCAAAACTCAATTATTATAAGTGTTAGAATCTGTATAACCATTTTGGTAGATGCAATCTTGTTTATCTTGACAACTAATTAGACAAGAAGAATGAAAACAAGGAAGTTGCTGTCAATGATTTCTTGCCAGCTGAGGAGGCAATTGAGGTGGTCAAGCATTCCATGTAAGTAGAGACTCAAACTGCTTGATATCTATGCCATTTTTTTTTCATTTATGTCTTCCAATTAGGACCAGTATGATATTGAAAACATAAAGCACAAGTCTTGTTTGCCCAAAAATAAATCCAAACACTTTCTCTTATGGGTGTCTTAAAATACTCCCTCCTCCTAAAAGTAAATATCCCATTTTAATTTTGTTTGTCCCTCCTTTCCAAAATTACCCTTAATTTTGAAATGGAGAAATTCAGTATTCCCTCTACTAAAATTGTCTGTTAGAATATGTGGAACCCCTAGATTAATCTCCAAAAAGAGCCCTTGAGGAGAGAATGGGGATTCCAACATATATAGTGAAGATTTGGTCCAAGTCTAGCTGATGTGGGACTCTAACATTGTCATTTAGTTAATTAAAAAGTATAATGATGACATTTCTAAAACTGTATCCCCTACGAAGTTATACACACTTCATCATATTTTTGCAGCATTCGAATTCAGAACTACCTTTTTACCTATTAGACTATCAGTAATTGCTATAATTGGTTGTCTTTTAAAAAAAATACGTATACATATATCGCCTTCAAAAAGATCCGTCTAAAAGATAGGGCTGAGGGCATAATCCATATGAGTATGGTCCCCGTTTCTACTTTCGAGAATGGGCATAACTTCTCTGCCAATGAGATTCTTGCACTAAATTCTAGATGGATGGTTTTTTGATTGGTGAAAGGGACCTGTTTTTATGATAAGATTGATGCAAAAAGCATAGAGTTTGTGAGGTTGACCTTGTGTTTGGTAATTCTGTAGGGATCTGTATGCGGACTACATAGTGGAGAGCTTGAGGCGGTAGGGATTCATGTGTGCCTGTAATATTCTCATCGCTATATGATGATGACGACAACAAACTGCGGTTTATATAGTACTAAACAAGACTGGTGCAACTGTTACATATATTCTATTTTTTCAATATTTTTTTTCTTAATTTGGTGTATTCATGATGTCTAAGGGAAGAAGTTTTTGTGTACTATGAAATTCGATAAACTCTTTTGGTCTTCTTTTATGGTTCATTTGATCGTATACATTATTTTGTTGTATGACAACTATTGGTTTTAGAAAAATGTGTGGTGGCTTTTAGACTGTGTTTTAAGTTTTAACGTGTCATCCATGACATTCAGAAGAAAATACATTATGGTGGGTTCATTAACATCAATAAAAAATGTGAGTAAATTGTGGATTTGTTTCTATTCTAGTTATTCTAATTTTTTTTGGATTTACTAGAGTTATTTTATTCTAAATTAGCCCCAAGGTTTGCATTTTCACAATATTTTGGTCCCAACCAGAGACGGTTGTTAACTCAATTCGTCAGTGAAGGGCATTTTGGTCCTTTCCCTTGTCCCTCATAAACAAGAGCATTGCTTCACACATTTTCATCTTCTCCGATCAACCCCCCATCAACCCGTATCTCCGACCACTAACGTCCTTGGAAGGGACAGTGGATAACCCAAGTTCGATTCATGGGGTGAGCATGTGGCGATACCCTAACCATGAGTCGACTTTTGGTGATGTCCATGGTTTGCCGATGATAAGAGGGTCCCTGTATGGATTCTGGATACCTCGTCGACTTCGTGTCGGGACGTGTGCGTGAGTTATCTGTTAGAAAAAACACTATTAAAATGCCAAATTTGTGAGCTCCGTATTAAATAGAGTAAACTACGATTTTCGTTCCCGTGATTTGATGTTTATAGCAATTTTTGTCTCTAGTATTTAAAAAATCGTTTTTCCCATCCTTATGGTTTCCATTTTTTCCCTTCCGTGCAACTCTGTTATAATTAACCGTTAACTCATCCAAAACATATATGGTCCTTGTGGTATACCAATTTTTACATGTTTCATATATGGTCCTTGTGGTATACCAATTTTTACATGTTTCATATATGGTCCTTGTGGTATACCAATTTTTACATGTTTCATATATGGTCCTTGTGGTATACCAATTTTTACATGTTTATCCTTAAATTACATAGTTCAAATTTTGTATTATTAACCTTTATTTTTCTATTTGTTGTATCGTATTGTTTCAAATTCATTTTAAAGTTTATTATGAAGTTAATTAAATAATTTTAATTTCTCTCTGTTGTATCGTATTGTTTCAAATTCATTTTAAAGTTTATTATGAAGTTAATTAAATAATTTCATTAAAATTATAGATAAGCACATCACATTTCTTAAAGCTTTCTTAAATTAATACTTTTTATCTATTGATTTATAAATGTTTTTATTTATAAGTCTAACAAAATTCAAGAAAAAAATTAGTTTTATTCCTTAACAATTATTGTTTTTATTGAATGCATTTAATTCCCAATATTTCATATTTTCATTAAAACCTTTTTTTATTAATTATTGATTATTAAATTTGAAAACGATAGAGAAGTAAAAGATTCAATGATCATTTTATAAAAAACAATAATTATATATGGGCATTTTTAAGGTCTAAACTTGTAATTTTGATACTTGTAGACTAGTAGACTAGTAGTTGTAGTAGAGAGATTAGTTTAATGGGCCTTGTATCATATGTTAGCCCAATAGCCCATGAACAAAAAGTCAAAAAGAGGGTGGAAATAATGGAACTTACAAAAGACTATATATATATATAAGTGTAATTAATAGATCACATTTTATAGACGCAAATATAACACAAACGAGAGAGACGAAAAAAAAAAAACCCTCGATCCGTTGACCCTCCCTGACCCCCAGCCGTTTTCTTGTAAATGAATCTTTGGTACAAAAGACTACATAATTATCATCAAACAACAAAACTCCATATTCTAGTCCTCCCCTCTTTGCAACTTCCATCATGCACAAGACTCCGTTGAACAAAACTACGTTCTAGGGTTTGATTTTTATAACACGATATTTGATTTAGGATTTTTTTTTATCCATACACCCTTATAAAGGAGTATAGATGGATGCTTGTGAGTTGTGAATAGGTAGGCGTGGTCTAGAGTAGAGGGGTAAGAAATAACGTGGGTGAGAAAGAAGTAGCGGGGGCGGGGGGTAGGGATAGAAATTTATCCTAGTTTTTAATATTTAATTTGTTAATTTTTAAATATATAATTTAATTTAAATTGTTTATTATTAATGTAATGATTAGAAAATATATATGTTTATGCATATAGAGGAAAATTCAAATGTGAACCACTTTTTGTTTGTGAAGTGAGGACAGCCGAGAGCGCGACACGTAGCGGAAACTAGTCAATAAAGGCGGCTTTGAGTGTGGTCCCCCCTTAATTCAGTGCCCTCCCATGAATCGCGCCTAGTCATCCGCCGTGGACATGACGTGACACCTAGTCATTCGCCACGTGTCGTGCTCCCGGATGTCCTCACGTTCACAACAAAAAAGTGATTCACATTTGAACCCACCCCTATGTATATAATATTATATATAGGAGATAGAAATTTGACATCATAGCATTGGAAAACTCCAAGTTTTTGTGGAAACTCAACCTAACAAAGGTATAATTCAACCCAAACCATGAGAGTTGAGTTGGATTGGTCTAGTTAAAACTTTGATACATCATTTTACAATTTGACTAAGTGAATGCGTTTGAACACTAAATATATATGTGTTTGGGGTGCGTTTGGCATCATGGACAAGATGAGATAAGACATGAGAGAATACACATGTTGCATGTTTGGTGTGATCATATGTGAGATATATTAAAACTAAGTAAAACAAGCATATGGCACATGTGTGCCACTCCACCCCTGGAACTAAGTAGAACATCAACATATGAACCAAAATGACCCTTGGTCGTCTTCATCTTCAGACCAAAATACCCAATCCTCCATACCATCGATCGTCCTTATCTTTAGACTTCTCCACAGGCGAATCAAAGCCTAACCTGTCCTCAGCTTCATTGATTTCTCTTTGACCTGCGATTTCTCATCTATTTTTGGTTCTCGATTTCAATTTCTCCACAGGTAAACTGATTTTTTAGTTCTCGATTGCTACTTTAGGTTGTTTGTGATTATCGGTTTCCATCGTTTGATTCCAGAACATTGTTTGCTTTCTCCTCTAAGTTGTTTCTTGATTCTCGATTTCTTCCATTGTTTATGATTCTCGGTTTCCATTTTTTATTCCAAAACATTGTTTATGATTTTACTGAATAGAACAATCGAGGGTAGTCACCAGTCGTAAATTTAAGTGTGGACGAGATTGTTGATATCATTTTGTTTATTTGTTCTTGTGATTTCATCCGCATGGATATGATATTTTGTCAATCGAAAATTTAATTTGGTTTCATGATTATTTGTACATGATCGTTGTTTTGCTTAATCTTTAATTTTCATTTAGATTGTGTATATGGTAAAAAAAAAAAAACTCACTAGGGGTAAATTGATCGTTTTTTAAGTCTTATGCTGTTTTGTCTAGTCTAGTGGTGGACGGTTGTTTTTGTCCTATTCTGTCATATCTTACCCGGTTTACATACCAAGCTCACCCTTATAGATGTAACAGACTACTAGAACATGTTCTAACAAATTCAAAGAAGAAAATTGAAAGTTAATGCAAACAATAAGTAAAATTATACCAAAGGAGTGTTAGCCTAGTGGTAAGGCTTGGGCACTACATAGTGGTGAACCCGAGTTCGAGCCCTGGGGGACGCATTCTGGAGGTACGGGGGTTTTGACCCCGGGCTGCATGCTTTAGCAGTCGGGCTTCGGCCCAAAAATTGCCGAGGATTAGTCTGGGCCCAATGTGGTCTGGGATACCTCTTCCAAAAAAAAATAAGTAAAATTATGTATATAATTCCAATATAATAATGAATATAGCTAATTATTTTAATGCCCAATGTACATGTATTAGGGACTTAACAATTGTGTTAAATTCATGGCATAGAAAAACATTGGGATCAAAGTATTAGTAGCTTAGCAGTCGGTAACATATTTGAGAGGGACAGTGGATGACATCAATGTCTACCTAGGTTTGATTCATGGGGTGAGCATGTGGCATACCCTGACCACAGGTCTGCTTTCAGGTCGATCCATGGTCGTCGAGGATTAGTCGAGCGTCCGTATGAATCTTGGATACCACGTCGACTTCATTTTAGGACGTGTGCATGAATTATTTGTCATTAAAAAAAAAACATTAGGTTTAAAGGTGGTTGTGATCAAATGACCCTAAACCAATTGCTATCCGATACTTATTGTTTAAATACTTCACTTTACCTCAGCACCCAAATAAGCCCCCAAAAGTTCATTAATTATGATTAACATATGTTTGTAAGATCATAAAGTTCATTCATTATGATCATGATTTTAGATATGAGACAAAATGCTAATAAATATTTATTAGACAATATAGATAACTAAGATTAGTTCGTAACTTCGTATAGTTTGTTAAAATTAGATGATTTATAAATGAATATAATTAAATGTATGACTTTAGGAACATTAAATGCGGATAAGATAAGCAAAGCGATGAGTAAGTCAGGAGAGGCAACAAAGTCTATACCAAGAGACCTAAAAGAGGAATCAAGAATGTCTCCTTTGCTATCTTTGTCACTATCGTTTTCCCCTCTTATTCGGTTACTATCACAACCACAACCCACCGCAAATGACAAACGGACCCTAACATCCGAAGATGCACATTTATAGAGTCTGCAATGTTTAAGATAGGTAGAGAATGCATCGAATGATTCATCCAACCAAAATGTACGACATGAACTCATTGCTACAACAACCATTGCTCCTACTGGAAATGAGGTTGTAAGACATGCAACAACTTTCATGGATGATCGGATCAAGATTCATTCGGAAGCTTCCACGTCCAAGAACGACATTAAGAAGCTAGGGAGAAGTTAGCAACAAAGCTAATTCAAGTTTAGAAGTTTAGTTCAAAAGTTCCAAGATGAATCTGAAATAAAATTAAGTTTTTATGTATCGATTTGAAAATGAAGGGTGAGAAAAAAAGATAAGAGTTCTTGGCCAGAGAAGAAGTTCGTCCTCAATCGTATAAAATCACATCCTAATCATTGTTTTCCACATTCGTTTTTTTCTAGCATCTTACCTTCCAACACATTTTGCAAGAAACCAGAAGGGTTAATTTCATATATACCCTTGTTAAGACTCAAAATATCATATTTACCCAACCTAAACTAAAAATATCATAGATACCCTTTTTAATCTATCAAAATATCAAATTTACCCAAATATCAATTTTTATCAATTTTTAATTAGTTTAAATAAAATTTAATAATTTATAATTATAAATTTTAATAAAGTGACATATTTACCATTCTCCACTCCAAAACTAGGTGGGTTTCTTCTTCCATGGTGTTAGTTCAGTTCTTTGGTTCCATTTCTCCAGGGCCTGAGTTTCTTTTCCAAAGAAACTGAGTTTCTCTTCTCGATTCCAAAGCTACACACGATAATATTTGATTCTTCTCATTAATCCTGAAAATCTCATTACCGATTCTTGCTCATCAATTCTCAAATATTGTTATGGAAAGTAATTCCCACTCTTTGGCAAATTCCAAATGAACACCACAATCAAAGGTTTAACTCTAAGGCCATCCAATGTCGACCCACTGCAACCCAATGGTTTCAACTGCCACATCAGCGCCACATCAGCTTTCCACAAAACTACCCAAAACTACCCAATTCATCCACTGTCGACCCACTCCATAAAAAAACAAAAAAAAATAAATAAGAAAAAGAAAGAAGAGAGAGATAGAGAGAAAGAAGAGAGAGAGAGAGGGGGTGGGGGTGGTGTGGGGGGTGGGGGGAGCGTCGGCTTCATAGAACCGATTTGCCACAACCCGAAGACAGGTGCGGCGGTGTGGCTTTAACAAGCCGTCGGCTTGAGGTGAACCGAAGGGTACCCGAACTGGTTTAATGTTCCACAGTGCATGGCCTAAGAACTCTTATTTAAACAACAAAACCCTCATCTACCACATGAAACAAATCTTAAATAGATTATAGACAGCAAGCAACCAATCACATTTTCCTACATTCTTACCAGGATTAACAGATAGAAAAGAAAACAAGAATATATAAAAAAACGTTCCTAGAAGGAAAGAACCCTAGTCGCCCTTTTTTCCCAATCTTCTCCTTCTCGTCTTCTTCTTCTTCAATAAAAAAAATTCGATTGAGGATTCCATCAGCATTCCTAGAGATTCCACCACAACTCTCTTCTTTCTTCCCAATTTCGTTGAAGCCGGGGTATAGAAATAGATGCCCCCATAATAAGAGCATGGAATTACTATGTAAGATATAATGCGTAATCATATTGTAACTGACATTAAAGTTTGAATTAGTCAATATGATGTAAGGAAACACATTTTATACTACGGTTAAAGTTAGCATCAGAGAATGACCACGAAAATTAAGAAGCGTAAAAGCTCATTCACAAGTGTAACACCCGTAATTTTTTTGTTATTTATAAAATAAATTTCAGTGAATGACTAGGAAAACAATTGAGGAACATCTGGGAAAACTTTTGGCGAGCGACCGGGAAAATGGTCGATGAACAGATGGGGGAACAGTTGGTGAACGGTGCGGAAAATGATCAAAGGAGCTCCGGGGAAAATAGTCAGTACAATCTATTGACTCGTAATGGGACTCGATTGTAGTGCGAAATAGGCATTTGAAAAATGGGTATAGTTGTGGACCTTTATGGTCAGGCAAACAGCCGAGGACCGTTATTTGTAATTTCTTGCAAATGAGTGAAATCTAGGGTCATCCCATTGACCCATAGTGGGGCTCATTAACATGGTGTTGTTGCTTATTTTTGTGTCCCGTTACATCTAATGAATCACGTCTCCTTCGTCAATGTGAGGTGTTATTTCAAGTATTGAGTATTATCCTTGTTTTCGATGATGTTTTGAGTATGATTTATTATCCATGATTTGTGGTTTTTAATGTTAAAATTTACTTACATTATGTGTGAGTATTGGACTATGGTCTCACGATGAAAGAGCGCTTTGGTTAATTATATTTATTCACAAAAATGGTGGTTTTTGGAAAGATAGTGCATTCATATTTCAATAGATTTCATTTCGGAAATTGTGATTTAAATAACATGTTTTCAGTTTGCCGTATTATATAAATGATGAGAATTCTTGAACTCACTAGATGTTAAGCCTAACTTTTTTGATTTGTCGGTATATGCATCAGTTCATAGTTGGAACGATACTAGCGACACAGAGTTGACTGCTAGTTAGATGCAACCCTAAACCAAGAAATAGATGGTGGTTTTTAGGTGATTGGGTAATCCTAGAATGGAAATAGAGGTTTCAGAGGGAAGAAGGTTGAGAGATTTAAGGGGATATACATGATGTGCTTGGTGGGTGTTTTTCAAATTTTTTATATATATCTTTATGAACTTTTAGTTTGACTGCTGCTGCTACTTGGTTTAGGGTTGTCCACGGTTTTTTGGTTTAATTTTAATATAGATTTTGTTTATATATATATATATATATGTGTGTGTGTGTGTGTGTGTGTGAGAGAGAGAGATATTTGTGGTTTTACTGACAAGGGTATAATAGTCATTTAAGTATTATTAATTATTAAATTTGATTTAAAATGATTAAGAATTGATATTTGGGTAAATATGATATTTTGATAGATTAAAAAGGGTATATATGATATTTTTAGTTTAGGTTGGGTAAATATGATATTTTTAGTTTTAATAAGGGTATACATGAAATTAACCCAAACCAGAAATACCAAACCAAACAAAAGATTTTAAAATACATGGTCAAAAGTGAAAACTAAAATTCTTAGAGGTAGAGAAATGAAGATAAAAGAATAATTCAAGGACCACCCTTTTATATCACAAATTTGTTTTCAAAGATTCATCCCCAAATTGGCAAATTCCATAAACCTGATAAACCCTCTTTTCTTCTCCATCAAAAACCCTAAAAAATTCCTTCAAGAAAATCTTGTAGCATAGATGAGTTCCTTCACAAATTCACCTAATTTGGATAATCTTCTCCTCCAAACCCTAATGGGCAGGCTCCAAATCCGCCCCCCAAACCCTCTTCAGCCCCAATTATCGCCCTTTTTCAACGAAACCCTAGAAGACCTCCTTATGAACACCATTAACAACATCTCAGAAGATGATCAAGATGACAACGAAGATGACGATGATGATGAAAACAACATCAGGAGGAGCAAAAATCGGTTGGCGAAAGAAGAATCGAAGCTCGAAAAGGAGATAATCAAGATCATTCTTGGCGGGAAAAACACCGATGAAACCCTAAAGCCGAATTCGGGCCAGGCGGTGACGATCGGAGAGCACCATATTTGTGTTGGGTACCATGTGGAGTCCGGGTCGGGTTACCGGGTGTGGGAGTGGCATGGGCATATCATGTTGTTTGATGATGAGAATGGGTATGATCCTGAGTATATTTATGGGAATTATTTTGAGAGATTGAGAGGTGATCATGGGAAGAAGATGGAGAAGGAGTTGGAGGTGGAAGAGGAGGAAGAGAAGCCTAAGATGGATTCTGGTTTGAAGGATCTGATTGGGTCAAGTGAGGATGGCGGGTCGGGTCGGATCCTCCATCGGAACATGAATACCGGATCCTCGAGGTTTATCTTACAGCCCCACCTTCTTTAAGTTATCTGAACTGCCTTTCTATTGCAACCCCACCTTAATACTACTGTTGGGCTAATAACCTTTAGTTGCATATGTGTATATGATGTGAATATAACACAATATGACTCGGTGTTAAGGCACATGTATCGAAATGACTCGGTGTTTGGCAAACTAGCTGACAAGTTAGTTGTTGACTGATAAGCTAGCTAGTCGGTAACGAACTAGCTTATGAATAAATTATGTTTGGCAAAAACTAGCTTATGAGTATGTAAAATGACCAAAAAGGGCATCTTGGGGTATAATAGTTAATATTAATAGGGGTATGATAGGAAAAAGCGACAAAAGCTCCCAAAACGCTACTCCAGCTAGCGTTTCAGTGAGCTAGCTTATAGCCGCCCATCCAAACATGTACTAACTTATAAGCTAGCTTATTTTTGCCATACACAGCCTAATACTTGGAATCAATTCTACGTAGAAGAGATTAAGATCATTAGTAGCAAAACATGCTTGCAAAACATAATGTCTTAACCCCAATGGGGCAGCCTACCGGTGAAGGCTTGGTGTTGGGGAAAAACCCACCCAAGTTCGAATCCGGGGGTGAGCAACCAGGGGCCATTGAGTGTTAATCCCAGGGGAGCATGCTTTAGCTCTTGGTAAAAATTACTAAAGATGTAGTCTGGGCAAACCCAGGTGAACCTTAACCAAAAAAAAAAAAACATAATGTCTGAAATAAGAATGCTATATATCATGATAAGGTAAGAAAGGAAGGTTCATATGCGCATCATTAGAAAAATCTGTTTGAAGATGCCTATGTGAATCGACGTTACAGGCTATTCAAATGAATTCACATATGCATCTACGGATGGATATTTCAGCGATTCACATATGAAACCTTTCATTAACCTTTCCTTCTTATCTTCTTACAATATTTAGCCTTCTTATTTGAGCGTTATGCAATAGTTGGAATATCTACAATTCATTTGATCCATGACCCATCTTATTATTATTCCAGTCAATAGAAAATGTGTTATATTGATGCTTATTTGGATGATGTATTCTCATTTTTAGTTGATAATAACTTGCACTCTAACATTTTATACAATTGACAGAGTTTAGTCGAGCAATGTGCGTGTATGAAAAGGGAACGAGAATTCCTGTTCAGGTTTGGGGTTTGTGGAATAAGACATCCATGAAGCATGGAGGATCAAGATTTTGATACCATTTTGGTTCTTGGGCAAATGTATGCTCAAAAAGAGTGGTATTTTCCCATTTTATGAATGGTAGGTTTTGTTATTCTTTTGGGTTTTTTGTGGAGTTTTTTTTTGTATGACAAAAACCCAGAAGAGTGTATAGGTTTGATTGTATGAAATACATACCATTTATCATTTTGTCCTCCTTCCATTGCTAATTCTTGTTGTTGAAATCTCATGTATAATGGGAACTTGGGTTACCTCTTGTTATTGCTCATGTATGTAACTTGCAACTAATAAGAGTTTGGTGGTCTTGAAATAAATGAAACATTTATGCCTTGGCCAAGGTTTTGATCAAAGCTCTATCTTTGATGATGGGTATAATATCAAAAGATATTACTTTGGCTAATTTTATTATGAGACAGTTTTTGGGCTGTTAACTAAACTCTTATCAGATAGCCGTTTATCGGATGAGCATAATAAAGGTCGGTACTCTTGTCTTGGGGATGGGTAAATTTGTACCAAACACATTGGCCGACATGTGTACCAACTGAATCAATTACTTTGGTACCAATTGGAATTAGTTGTAATAAGGCAATAAGGCTTAAAAAATCCTTGTGTAGCTTTAACTAGCAACAAGGCTTGGGTCTTTGGGGATCTTTATCCGAAGTCACTGGTTTGTCTTACAAGGCTATTGGGGTTTTTCTATTTTCTTTACGCCCTTGAGATTAATCAAGGTACACACAAGCAAGCCCGAACATTCATTGTTAACAAAAAAAGAAACTTACAATTGGTTGGTAGTGTTGTATTAGAAATAGTATAATGTGTGTACCATGGTCTTATCATGGTATTGACTTATTTAATTATTTATTAACTAAAATGATTAGTGTTAAAAGCATGGTTATTGATTTATAAATTGTTTATTGCTGGCTTTTTTATTTGGGTCTTCGAGTATTTGCAATTTTAATATGTGAACTTATAAACCCTTGAACATGATATGGATTACCCGGAAAGTCAAATTTTGAACAAAATTATGGATATGTAGCTTAAAGTTGGTACAAAACTATTACCATGTATCAACCGAAAAAGGTTGGTTCCATGGATAGTATACCGTGTAGTGCTTTATATACCCAATTACAGTTGGTTGGTACCATGTATCAAATTTCATTCACTCGTTTGATTCATTCTCTTTATCATTCTTGTCGATTGATTTTGTAGCTCTCCTCTTTTGTCTTTTCCATTGAACACCAATTCACTACGGGTTCGGTTTCCAACTTGTCTGCTTGGTTTCTACTCGAAAACAACAAATATATTGCTATGAATATGTTTTGTTGATCTTGAAGTCGAATCTCTTCTTTGCCCTTTTTTCGAGTTACCTTTTTGGAAAAACTATTTTGTTGCTCATTAGGCCATCCTTAGCCGGGGTGGTATGGACCTGGTATGGTGATCGGTACCGGTGGTAACACCACCGTGGTTGAATGGTACCACTCCGGTATGGAAGGAGACCGGCACCCCCATGCCATTCTCTCTCCTCACCCCACCCCATCCCACCCCATCCTCTTTCTCCTTTCTCTCTATCTCTCTTCTTTTCTTTTTCTTTTCTTTTTTTAGTTAATTTATTAGATTGGTATGGAATTGGTATGGGTGTGGATGAATTGGTATGGTGTTGGTAAGATAGTGAAAAGCTGATGTGGCGCTGAGATGACAGCTGGTAAAGATGGTACCACTAAGGATGACCTTATGACCAACCATACTTGCAGATTGTTTATTAAAGTACTTTTTAATTTAAAATTTAAAATTTTATTTCAATTCCAAAGCTTACATAATATGAAGTACATTACATGTATTCCATCTTATGATATTAACAGCCTTCATGGGATGTGTTCGGATACACTTGGATCCGCTTATGGAGTTGTGGGAGATCTTTCTGTGGATGAACTTGCATATAAAGCAATCATGTTTTTTAATATCCAAGATGATGAAGATGGGGATTCAGGCTTCTACCACCCACTTGAGAAAGGCGTGTTTCCGATGAAAGATGAGTGCCAAGAGCCTCATCAGAGCGAAATAATCACCAAGGATCGTAAGAAGACCTTGCCCTCTGGAATTGGAATGAATTGTTAATTTATTAAATTAAAAAAATACTTTAATAAGATAACCGTTTAACGTGTAAAACAATATAAGAATATACACCTCAAGCTAATTACATAGTCATCAAATTTAAGTTTCAATCTACATTACCAACCACCCAACCATTTAAGTTTTCAATCGACATTACCAACCACCCAACCACCTCAGTTGATAACGTCGATTGAAAACTTAAATTCGACAACTGTGTAATGAGCTTGGATTGTATAACTTTCATATTGTTTTACACATTATATGGTTATTTTATTAAAATATTTTTTAATTCAAAATTTTAACATTTGATTCCAATTTTAAAACTTACAAAATATGAAGTATACTACATGTATTCCAGATATCATACCAAGCCAAACAAACAGGTGTTCAAACATGACAACATTCCAATACAGATAAATCGCTCGAGTTAATCCAAAGGATTGTTAGGAACATCTCTCCATGACTGTATGCAAAAGATAGCATAATAAAAAGAAAATAATTCTCACACAAACATCAAACCCTGTAACTGATTATACCAAAACTTACACCACAATATCTACAAAAAGGAGTTACAAAATGCCACCCAAACCAACAAAACTCTTGTCATCACCATCTTATGTTCTCAAACTAAAAAAGCTTAGCTAGGTTGCCTCTGCAGTTATTGATGAGAGATGCAAGCTTGAGCCATATGGATTGGCAAAACTACTTCCACAAAAAAGGTCTAGATTGAAGTCTATTGCAGAACCAAATACTGCTTCCTCTTCCTGCTCACTATAGTAATAATTCAAACTGACTCTTTTACGACTTTGCTTCTTCTTCTCTTTCCCTTTACTTTCTCTACTTCCTTTCTTCTTCGACTTCTTCTTACCACTATGCTTGCGACCACCGTTGCTGGTGCTCACCACCAATGTGGGCACCGGATCGTATACATCTGGGGCCCACTTCACGCTAAGCTTCTTTGGTGGTTGACTCCACCCCACATTTCTCACGGCTACCTTTCATGGCAGATACAAGCTTCAAAGGCTTCTGTATAACACAAATCACATATTCAAAGTCCATCAGTAGAGCCTCTAACTAAACATAGTTAAAACCCGACTTTAGGTTATAATTTCAGGCAAAATGTTGGCATCGCCAACTCATAAAGTCATGTATACACTACACAAAGCCCAAGCGATAAGCGGGTATTTACACACATGTTCTATTATAGATTGTACTTTATAGTCACTGCTCACTAGTAACATTCACATATTATAAGCCATGCGCTAATGGAAATCCCCTTGAAGGAATTGTGGAGTTGTTGTATCATGTATGCAAATCTAAAAGGCAGAATTATTATTTATTAGAGCTCAAATGGTGTAGAAATTATCATTTTTCAAGTCTAATCAGTATCAGTTGCCCAACAAGTCGAAACGGGTATCACAGTATTGCATCTTAAAGAAAAAGCAAAGCACACTAAACTAAATATCAAGGACAAATTAAGTTGAAACTTACAGGTAGAGATGGATCACTTGAGGAGGGAGGATTAATAGATTTAGCATTATCATCATGTGTCAAGACTTCACTGGTTAGATCATCTTCCATTTCTCCTACAGATGCTGCAGCAGAGGACAAGGTCTTCTTATGATCCTTGGTGATTCTTTCGCTTTGATGAGCCTCTCCGCACTCATCTTTCATCTGAAACACATCTTTCTCATGGGGTGGTATGGAGCGCGAATCCCCATCTTCATCATCTTGGATATTCAAGAACTTGGTTGCTTTATATGCAAGTTCATCCACAGAAAAATCACCCACAACTCCATAAGTGGATCCAAGTGGATCCAAACACATCCCACTAAGGCTGTTAATAGCATTAGTCGACAAACCAATGTGAGAGCAAATGTCCATTTGTGTCAAAAAAGGAACTGCAAAAGAAATGTTATAATTGTGAATCTATAGCAGATTGATGCAGGTGAAAAGTCCAAAGGCAAGCCAAAAGTTTACAGTTGTTTCTTACTGAAATACTTGAATTTCTCCGTTGTTAGTTTGAAAGAATCAAGTATAATGTAAAAGCATGAGGATAGATGTCACATATTGAAATAAACATCTACATAGACACCAAAGCAAGCTAAATATCTTGTTTGTAACTAGTCATCAAAACAACAACCTCCTAATCTTAAGGAACCCAGACATTAAATTAGAATGGTGAATTAAAGAATCTGCCATTTGGATTTATCTACGAGCATATCGGTGCACAAGCTGTACAAACAGCATATGCAAGCTAATACAACTCAGCGTACACCAATATTGGCAAAGGATATTTAATGCGCTACACCGGCAGAGCACATTAGAGAAACAATCCAATTGCCTCGTGAATCCATTAATATCAATTCACTTAGAATTATGTGCACCCACAACTCCTCATATGTATGGACAAACCAAGCGTGAATCTTAAGAATAATCACATGTGAACTTAGTTTGATGATAGAAAACTCACTGGTGAAGTATAAAGGTATCATTAAAAATATAATAATATATATATATGTTCATACATATTTAAATTTAGAATAATGATATATTTCTAAGTATGATTCCAGCAGCATAGATGCCAGATTGCCAGTGTTGAGCCATGTATCATCACGCCATCATCCCATTCTATGGTGAATATAGTCTACTTGTAAACAAAGGTGTTGTATAGTTTGAATGCAAGTAACAACAGTATAAACAAATATAAGGTTGATGAGGGAAGGAAAAAGAAATTCCACAAACAAGACATAACAAAAAAGTATATATTTGTTTTTTTTTTTTTTTTGAGACCTGCAGAAGCTTCCATTTCGATTGGTATAAATTTACTTCGATTTATATGCATCTGCAATACTCAACATATCTATGAACAAACTTAAATTTGAACTTGTGAAAGGAAGAATCACATATAAACTTAGAAGTCGAAGTACAATGGAAAAACAAAGATTACACTTGAAAGAGGAAGAATTACATGTCAGCATAAGCAACAACTGGAAATACCATTGTGAAGTCTAGAAAGTAAAAAAGGTAAAAAGTAAAAACTATGTTATGCATATTCTAATCCTAACTGCCACTGTACAATGACCCTTGCAATCAATAGCCTTGGTAACATGTGGCAAGCCCACGATCCTGCACCTGGTGGAGCCATCAAAACTTTATGTTGTATACCATGTGTTAGGTCCACATTTATGGATTTCAGTCGGATGTTTATGAACAAAAGATCAATAGCAAAGAGACTTTGCAGGTTGTTTCTAGTGAAAACAATATTATTCATGTACTTAAATTTTTAGCAAATGGTAAATCTTCAACTCAGAACAAACCAGACTGTCAGACTTACCCATATTGACTTCTTTTAATCTTTATGATTATAAGGATTATTGTTGAGTTGTATCATCTTAGTTTAAGGCCTATGTTTCCTCTAAAATTCACCGTTTTATGTTCTGACAATTGTTTAATCATTGAATTCATCAATAGAATATGGCATATGCTACAGCCAATGTTTCTAAAGGCTTGCCATAACAGCCGTCATGGGCATTGTGGCTCAAGACTTGTTTTTTATGCAGCCATGGCCTGATGTATGGTTCTTGTAACGCGATATTTGATTTTTTTTACCTTTTTATTGTCTTACTTGCTAGTTTTTAATATAAATAACTAACTTAAATTGTCTTAATTATTGACTCGTTTGAGTAATAACAGAAACCATATGTATATATATCATATAAAGGGTTAGTGTTCATTTGTTAACCACTTAAATTGGTTAACCAATCTCACCATAGACCAAACCAATCAACCGTTATAATTTAAATTAACTTCCTATAATTATCACCCCAGAATTTTAGGAAACATACTAAGTATAAATAACCGTCATAATTATCACCACTGTGGATGTTTTTTAATCAATGATGGAGATTGGTTAACATAGTTAAACAATTGAGTGGGTATATTGTGTGATATAGAGATTTGCTACCATAAGTCATGGCCTGAAAAATGCCACGCCATCATTGTGGCTCCGAAAGGCTTGAGGATTAATAACCCACAACCATCAAACTCAACAATCAACAACTTCACAGTTAATATTTGACTCTAACTACTTTGCACTACAGTATGAGATTCGATCCCCAAAAGTGGACCGGAATATGACACTCCATAATTTTCAATCCAAATTTGACTTGCTCTTGAATCAAGATAAAATCATAAAGTAAACAATGAAAGAACCTGCTAGCATATATCTCCATTGACTTTCTCCCTGATCAGAACAATCATTATTCGAAACAAATCTGTTAAGCAATCATTTGAAAACCGATAACCCATACGATACTCACAATAAACAAAAAGAAAAACTAAACCATCTTTCTGGCACTGTAAATTGTGGATCCAATGCGACAATGCAGATACACAACATCTGCACTATCGTAACTCTTGTGAATTGTAATCTAAATTCATCAATGATAAACGAAATCCAAAGTAAAATTGCAAAAACAGGAGTAGCTTTATACGTGCAATATAATGTTACCTTTACTTTTTTCCGCGAACCGAAAATTCCAAACAAATTCTTCACAGACGATATCGTAGATTTGCCGATAAAAGTGATTATAGACGCTAAAGTTGAAGGCGATTGTTAACTAAGATTACCACAACGATCACCTTTCTCGAGACGATGTTTCAAACGATTAGAACACGAACAAAAGCTATTTAAAAGTGATTCTAGTGAAGGCACCGAATGCATTGGTCTGATGCTCTTCAAACCCTAATTTCTTCAAAATTGGACCACCAAACCCTAGATACAAATCGATTCGATCGCTAATTGGACTTGAATTGAAGAGATGAACGAATTCAAAAGGATGAGATTTGATTGAAGATCGTATTAATGCTTACAGGAATTTGAAGATCGAGATTCGAGATTCGAAAACCATGGCGATGAATTGGGAATATTTTGGTGTATTATGATAACAATGGAGATAGGGGAGGGAGCTGATAAGAAATATTTATAGGAATAATTCGCAATCATACCCCTCAACTTATGGAGTATTTGCACTTTGGAGTTATTTTCTAAATGGGTTTGTTTTCAAAACTTATTTACTACGGGGTTGTTTGGTGGTTGCTGAATGATTTGGTGCTGGATGATAAAGTGGTCAAAATGATTAAGAGGCGTTTAAGATATGGTTCAAAATGAAATATATTGGTTTGGTAATTGTTAAGTATGAAATCAGGACTCTGAATGGTTAAGAGACATTCAGGATACTTAATCATTCAGAGGGTTTTGGAACCATTAGGTAGTTCATTTTTTTGCCAAATAGAATTCACATCTTAACAATTCAATGTTGCCTCTTAATGGAATTGTTAAGAGGTAAACAAACACCGCCTAAAAGAGTGTTGTTTTAAATATATTTACCATTTAGGTGTTCTTTTAATTAATTTTTTTTAACTTTCCTAACTAAATGGTAAGAGCATCTCCTACTGCTTCTCTAAAATTGAGAAATAGAAAATCAAAATCTCTAAAAAATATTGTATTTGTGGATTCTCTATTTTGGAGATAGTACAAGTAATTATATTGTTAAAATATTCAACGTCATTAATAAAATATTGTTTTTATCTCCTAAATATATAAATTTTAGCATTTTCATTGGTTTGATGCATAAAAAGTCATTTATCTCTCCTATATAATCATTTATGGAGAAATCTCCAAATTTTGAGATTTTCATCATCTTTCTCGTGCTTTCTCTATTTTGGAGAATGATTTGGGAAAGCACTTGGGGAAAAAAACCAAAGTTGTTGGAGATGCTCTAAAAAAACAATGTGTGCCCTAAACAAATCAAAGCCATCTCATTGTCGCTCTTCACCTCCAATGCCACACCATCTCCATCGTTGTTCTTCAACTCCATTGTCGTTTCTCATCATCATTGTTTATCTCACTGTCGCTCGTCCCCGTCGCTACTCACCGTTGTCGGCAACACCATCTCCATCGTTGTTCCTCGTCGTCATTCATCTTACCGCCGCTGCTCACCGACGACACCATCTTTGTCGCCGGTCATCTCAACGCCACTTGTCACTATCACTTGCTCGCCACAACACCATCTCTATCGCCGGTCATCACACCGCTACTCGTCCGCATCGACAACTACACCATCTCCATCGTTGCTTATCTCACTATCGTTGCTCGCCGTTGCCGCCGACACTATCTCCATTGTCACTCCTAATTGTTGTTCATCTCACCGCCACTTGTTACCGTTGTTGCTCACCGCCGGCAGAGACACCATTTCCATCTCCGCTACTCATAGTTGTTCATCTCACCGCCACTACTCATCGTTGCTCATCTCACCGCCACCTGTTACCGTTGATGCTCACCGACAACGATACCATTTCCATCTTCGCTCCTCATAGTTGTTCATCTCACCACCACTCATCACCGCTCCTCATAATTGCTCAAGTAATAAAGGTAGCAAAGACACATGTTGTATTATACAATGGTAGGTCCAACATATTTTAAGTGTTGAAAGTTTTATAAAGTCAATTTGAGCTTTATTGTAAATACCTATAGTTATGTATTTGGGCTTATAGGGCTTACACTGTAATGAACTCCTACTGTATAAATGAGTCTTATAATTTTAGGGAGGTAATGAAAGTCACTAAAGATTTGTGCGTGTTAAGTTTAAAAAGTTTTCCTTTGTACACTGCGATTTCTCTTCAATAAAACGGTCGGTTAATTGATTTCTCTTGATATCAACCTTGTATCTTGTTGAATTCGGACTTATATACAGGAACATGTATCTCCCCGATTTTCCTTATTTTAGATACTTATACTTGGAATAATTTTGGTTCTTTGGTAGAAGTCATGAAGCTAATATCAAATTATGCAAAGTGCCCTAAGGAAGTTCGAACAAAAAGTTGATTGAATATGTGACTATACTATTAATTAAATGATGTAGTGCTCTCCTTAATAACAAACTCCACCCTAAGCATAAAGATCCATGAATTTTTATTCAATAAGTGGGAATGGCAGAGTAGAAGTGATAACTCCAAAATTATACATGTTTCACTCAAATCAATTCCTCGCTTTTGTTTATGTTTTGGGCCTAATCTGGACATGATTGCTACTTAAAAGGCTTGTTTTGTAATATTGCAGGTTTTGGAGGCAGTTGTGCGAAAAAGTGGAAAAAGAGGGTAAAAAGCGTCAAAAGTGGATATTTTGTGAAGACATGAAAAATACCAGTTAAAATATTCATTTATGGCTTTTCTTCACTTCCAAGTTAGTTGCTTCATCCCAAAGAAAAAACCCATCAGCTCTAGAATATTCCAGAATATTCCAAGATAGAAGGCTTCTTCCCTAAGCTCAATGTTCGAAAAAGCTCGCCGCAACAGCCGCCGTGGCGCACCGTGGCTCAAGGCTTGTGTCTCACGCCACGTTATGCTTGAAGCACGCCATAGAGTAATGCGCGGGTTTTTGAAACATAATATTTGATTTAACTTGTTTTTTTAGTGTCTTATTTGATAGTTTTATTATATAACCTAGTTTAAATGATTTATTATCTTTAATTCATTGAGTAATAGTAGTAAAATGTATGTTTATGTGTATAATATTATATAGGATATAGAGATTTGCCGCCATAAGTCACGCCTTGGAGAACGCCATATCCTCGCCGTGGCTTCCAAGGCTTGAGGCTTGGCCTTACCGCCACGCTACGCCTCACGTTATTTGGAACCTTGAGCTTATCCAGAATATTCTAGAAGCTTCCATTTGAAGATTTCGCGTCGCCAAAGAGATTTCGCGATCGCTAAAGCACCCTGCCGGATTTCTTATAAATACAACCCTTGCCATTCAGTTCCAAGCATCTTAGAATCCAGTTTTCAGTATTTTTCTCTCAAATATATTAGAGTAACTTAGAATGAGAGCCATCTAGGGTTTCCAACCCAATAAGATGGAGGCTCGATGATCAACACGGAGGATACGATTCGAGAAGATCCGACGCCAAATCTGTCGGTCTATAGCATGGTTTGTCGTAGATCTCATCTATATGTCTATGTACTAGTTCTTGTGGTATTTACATCGTGGTTTGATATATTTGAAAGATGATTTGGTTTTATGGTTTTAATATTATTAGATTTGTGGTTTATTGAATGCTTGTCTTGTTATTCCTAGTTATTGTCTTAACTGTGGCTACTTGAACTCATTGGTTGGGTGTGTTTGTTAATTAATAAGCAGACTCCTTCTTGGTTAATCAAACATCTCTTACCTTTCGTTTTGGTGACGTGGTAAGCAATCTATTCGGACCGGGAATAGATTGGTTAGTAGGGTCCCACGACTTGGCAATAATTAGGGTAACTTGTGCTAGATTTCTAATCCTTGTACTTGAGCCGGGAAACCAACCTGGTTGACAATTACAAATACTTCATGTTAGGGTGCTATATGCTTAAATTCTTACAATAACCATTAAATCTATGTCTTTTGGTAAAATCACCTGAAAAGGAATCTTAATTTAATCATAATAAGTACAGTCGTTTCCAGTGTTGTTTGGTTATCAGTTTTCCTGATTCTTGGTTAGGATTAGTTAGTTATTGTTTACATTCTTTATAAATAAAAAAAGCAATTCCTTTTTCTGTAGATTAATTAATTAGCTTTATTAAACATCTAACTTAACTGTTCTCAGTGGTAAGAACGATAACCGGAACTTACCTAAACTATATTATACTTGATCATGTACGCTTGCCTGTGAATGTGTGATCAATAGTTAAGGATAAGGCTAAAGAGTAAAACTTGTGTTAGATTATATATATATATATATATATCATCACGCATCAAGAAGCAATGTGTGATTCAAGTTCCAGTGTCAACCTTAAACCATCATTAATGGTACATCCGATGGCATTGGCTTGGCCATCGGGTCATTCGACAACAGCGACGTGGATGCTTCGGCTTGGTTGTTGTCGGCTCCCACAAACCGATCGGCAAGTCCCTACCCCTCCACCCCACCCTACCCCCTCACACCCTTTTCTCTCTCTTGTTTCTCCTATCTCTTTATCTCTTATTTTCTTTTTCTTATTAATTATTTAATATATGTGTTGATTTGGTAAACCATTGTGGATGGTTTAGGTTGGATTGAGTTGGTTTGGATTGGATAGTGAAAAACTAATGTAGCGTTGATGCGGCGAGTGAGTTTATTGGGTTCACATTCTACCATTAAGAACAGTCTTATGCCCTTATTTGCATTCAATACTTAGCTAGACCAACCATTGTGACCCTTCGTTTAGGGGCTGTTTACTTGTGTCTGACCGAGGCAACATTGCTGACTGAGATCTGACCGAGCTCTGACCGAAATCTGACCGAGCTCTGACTGAGCCAACACAAAAATGATGCTTACCTGGGTCAGATTTGATTATTCTATGTTTGCCCCATCTTTTTCTCCTCTGTTTCTTTTAACATCCAACTATAAAAAAGGTTAAAATAGTCTTTCTTTTTACTGGTAAGCACTTACCAAAAACATTTGGTAAACACCCTTATCCGTACAATACTTACTCGGGATAACACTTACCCGGGTCAACGCTTTTACTCGGGCTAGTACTTACCCAATTAGACCAAGTAAACGGCCCCTTAGCCAACAAGTCCATAGTATGCCTCACATGAAAGATTGAGGGATATGATGGTACAAATTGATAAGTTCATTTGGAAATTATAGATTGATATGTAGAAATTATAAGTTACATAATTTATGAGAAATACCATTTTCATACGAAATGACATGTTGCAAATGAGAAACAACAAGTGACGATTAACCTATAAAAGAAAATTTCATAAGAAAATATAAAATTGAAATTGGGTTGATGTAGCTTTTGGTGTGGTCAATATCTTTTGTTAACTATAGCGATTAAAATTAGGATTAAGTCTTCAAAATAAAATAACAATTAATTTTTTGAAATAGATAACAATCAAGTCTTCGGAATTAAGACTCATTCTTTTAACAATTAGGTGTTCAAACATTTCCTAAAAGACCATATAATGGCATGAATTGTAAATATTTAAAATATTTTTACGTAGTATATGCTATATAAAAGATCATAATTAAATTAAAAATATTCAATATTGGACTCATTTGAAAGGTGTCGAATAAACGATTATAATGATATAACTTGTTAAAAGTAAAACGTATTTTTAACATGTTTTAATTGAAATACGATTATATATGTTAATATAATGAAAATGAAAAATGAAAGATTAAAAACTAAAAAGTATAAAAGTAAATAGTTACATAACTATAAGAGTAAAAAATATAAATTTTATAATATTTAAATATAAATAAACTTGAATATATTTAGATGCGTCTTATGAAATATATTTTTAAATATATTTATATTTTTTTTTTATTAGTTTTTTTCACTATTCCTTATTAATAATGAAAAAAAGTTGGTAAATATTAAGACTTACAATGACATCATCGTCACCAACCTTGACACCTTTGAAATATATTTGTGTTCATAGCCATATTTAGGCTTTCCAATGCAATTAAGAAAAGCACAAAAATAGAAAAGAGTACAAAAGATCTCTTGCCTGCCTTACCTTACCTCCTTGACATGGTACCTCCATTAATGAAAAACCATTGAAATCTTTAGGGAGTTAGATCAATAAAAATGGTATTTTAATAGTTTTTCATTTAAAAACTTATGGTGCATTTGACTGTCAACTTTTTTGTTTGTTCAAAATTTTCAAGAAATAAACAAAATGAAAATTTTAAAAACTTGTTTAGTTCATTCAATTGATTTTAAGTTTTAAGTAGTTGAAAATGGAAATTTTATTTTTTTAATTTTTACGTAAATTAGGAAATTGGTTTTAAAAATTTTCTAAAAAAATTTAATTCTAATTCTCTAAAATTAAAAATAAAGACTTTACCATTTCAATCAAATACATTTTCTAAAACTTTCATAAAAAACTGAAAATGAAAATCAAATTTATTTCTTAAAACATTTTTTAAAAATAAAATGAAAACAACTTTTTACAACATAATACCATGGTGACAATAATAAAACAATAGGTAATTAGAGGGTGTTTGGGATTGCTTATTTAAAACAACTTATGTTTATCTGCTTATTTACTTATGTCTCGTTGAAAAACTTAAAAGCTTTTGACTTCTTTAAAAACTTATTATTTCCCGGTTGTTACCGTGACAAACATTTTACCCCCTAAATTTCTAACCAATAATACAACATCGCTATTCGGGTCGAGTCCGACCCACCCGTGACCCGGCCTCTTCCAATATCCAAACCCGACTTCATCCAAACAAACATAAACTTCCCATGCCCCTATCTCTCTCTCTCTCTGATTGGCTAAATCCCAATCACACGGATCGGTTAATAATCCAACCACCACCATCCGATCAAACCCAAATCCAACGGCCAAAACAGAAAAACCACCAGGATCGCCAAAACAAACAAAACCATATAAAATCAGCTATCTTTACGTTCATACCTTCATTCAGACAAAAGAAATCCCCCAAAAAGCTCTTTTAACAAATTCTATCCATTTTCCACCTTATTCGTTAAGCTCCTTCTTCTCTTATTGAAAAATGGAGACCGGTGGGAAGTTGAAAAAGGGCGCTGCCGGAAGGAAGGCCGGTGGTGGTCCCAAGAAGAAGCCGGTTACCCGTTCCGTTAAGGCCGGTTTGCAGTTTCCGGTCGGCAGGATCGGCCGGTACCTGAAAAAAGGCCGGTATTCAAGCGTGTCGGTACCGGAGCTCCGGTGTACCTCGCCGCCGTTCTCGAGTACCTTGCTGCTGAGGTATTGTTATTATTTCCCCAAAATTATTATCTAGGGTTTTGATTTTTGGAATTGGATATTGTGGTTGAATGATTGTTGTTTTTTTGATGGAAAATGTGAATTTGAGGTCTAAGTGATCTATGATTGTGAAATGGAGCTTGAATAAGCTTAATTGGTTGTTGAATTTTGCAATTAGGTTTAGGAGAGTTGATGAAATGATTTAGGGGTTAATTTTTGATTCAGCTATGTGAGTCTGTTTTTATCTAATAATCATGTGATGATGTTGGTTTCTAATTAGGTTAGAATGTTAATTGGGACATTTTAGGGGTTAATTTTGATTTTTTGAGGGAACTACATGAGTTTGTTTATTGAATTATGACTGAGATCATATGATAATGTTGGTTTCCAATTAGGTTAGAATGTTAATTGAACATTTTAGGGGTTAATTTTGATTTTTTAAGGGAACTATTTGAGTTTGGTTATTAAATTGTGACTGAAATCACATGATAATGTTGGTTTCCAGTTAGGTTATAAGATTTAATGAGACTTTTTATGGGCTAATTTTGATATTTTTTAATGAACCATATGCATTGTTCATTAAATTAGACTGGAATCACATGATAACATTGGTTTTTAATTAGGTCAGAAGACTTCAATGAGACTTTTTAGGAATTAATTTTGATATTTTTGAATAAGTTACATGATAATGTTGGTTTCCAATTAGGTTTGATGAGTTGCCTTTCAGGGTTAATTTTGGTATTCTAGAATGAACTGCATGAGTTTGTTCATCACTGAAATCACATGATAAAGTTGGTTTTTTGAGATTCAATTCTGGATGTTTTTGTTCATGGTGTGAATTTGGAAATGGGATTCAGGTGTTGGAGTTGGCTGGAAATGCTGCTAGGGACAACAAGAAGAACAGGATCATACCCAGACATGTTTTGTTGGCTGTGAGAAATGATGATGAGCTTGGAAAGCTTCTCTCTGGTGTCACAATTGCTCATGGTGGTGTTCTACCAAACATCAATCCAGTTCTTTTGCCAAAGAAGTCACATGAAAAAGCTACAAAGGAACCTTCAAAATCTCCATCCAAAGCAACCAAGTCCCCAAAGAAAGCTTAGTTGTTGAACAGCCTCTTCATTCTCCTTGTATCTATCTATTCACCTCTTTTTGGTGATGTAGGGATATATTAAATGAAATGTTATGATGGTGTTTTTTAGGGAGATTTAGAAGTACTTGTCTTTTGATATATGATTATGTTTAGGAGCTAGGTTTGAAGAAGAAGAAGAATCTCTCTTTTTCTGAATCTTTTTTAGATGGGTGTTACATTTGTATAAGAAAATTGTTAAAGATTGCTCAAATATGTTGATGTGTTTCTTGGATATTGGTGACTTTTGAGATCTTGTGTTTCATGGTTATTGTTCATGCATTGTGATTAGATAAAACTTGGGGTTGTTTGTTTATCTCTTAAGGCCATCCGCTGTGGAGAGCGGGTTGGCCATCGGGTACCTTGTTACCCGTCGGGTACATGTAGGAACACCGCCGTGGCTTGGCTCGGGTAGCCTCCATTCAGTTTCTCAAAGCCGAAGATCTCCCACCCTCACCCCCCACCCCCTACCCACTTTCTCTCTCTTCTTTCTCTCTATCTCTCTCCTCTTTCTCTTTTTTGTTTTTTTTATTTAATAAAATAAAAGTGTGTGTTAAGATTGGATTGAGTATTGGGTTGATAGTGGATGAATTGGGTAGTTTTGGGTAAAATAGTAGAAAGCTGATGTGGCGCTGATGTGGCAGTTGAAACCATTGGGTAGCAGTGGGTCGACAGCGGATGGCCTAATAGAACTATTAAGAGAAAATTTTTGAATCATTTAAGAGGTAAATGTTGTTTGGCAAAAAAGATTGGTTCTAAAGCCCTTTAATGATTTTGTGTTAATCATTTAGAACCTTGAATTCATTTTCAACAATTACCAAATAATCATATTTCATTTTTTCCTATATCATAAGATCATTTTAATCATTCTGACTATTTATTATTTAGAAATTGCCAGACAACTGGTGACCACAATTGTTGTGGATGCTTGAGATTGAACCATGGACATATTAGATATTTCACATCATCTCATTGAGCCTCAATCAATACACCACAGACAACTGGTGGCCACAATTGTTGTGGATGCTTGAGATTGAACCATGGACACATTAGATATTTCACATCATCTCCTTGAGCCTCAACCAATACACCACAACCCATGGTTTTATAACCCAAATGTTGCAAAGCTTTCATGGCCATGGGGGGTTTACTGGTGATAACTCCATGACATTTGTGGTTGGCTAAGGATTGGTTGGTGAGCTTAATTCCCACTTGTCTTTACAAGATAGTGTGGCCTTAGTTCTCGAACTAAGGGGCCGTTTACTTGAACACTTACCCGGTAAGTGCTTACCGGTAAAATTGAACACTATTAACTACCATATGGTACAACATTTTAGTCTCTTAAAACGGTATCGTATGCAACAATTTACCCGGTAAGCTCTTACCGGGTAATAGTTGTGGATCTCACTTACCCGGGTAAGACTTTCGGTCCATGCTATAGCTCTTACCGGGTAAGATTGTAGTCATGTTCATGTTCTCCCCGTAAGGTAAATTGACCCGGTAAGTACTTACCGGGTAAGTTCAAGTAAACGGCCCCTAAGTCAACCAAACTTCGGAAACAACCACCAATTAAGGTAAGTAAAGAGATCATGGCCTTAGTTCTTGAACTAAGTCAATTGAACTCCTGAGAAACCGCCAATTAAGGTAAATAAATAGATCACAAGAGATTATTGGAACGCTAAATAAACTTGTATGGCTTGAGAGGACTATCGCAAAAGCGCTTAGAAGAATGTGTTTGAGATGTGTTGAGCAATGAGGCCACCATATATTTATATTACTCTAGGAAACATAATAGAGAACAACTAACTAGATATGTACAAGAAGCATTCTACAACTATCAAGTAAAAGATTATTTACAAAGGGCTTCAACCTCTTTCCATGGAGAGTTTTCTAGAAATATTCCATAAGCCTCACCATCCTTTTTGAGTAGTTTAGAAGGTTCCAGATTTCGATGAAATTTTGAAAAATTAGTCCGTTGGTAGTACTTGTTTTATTCATTTTGTTCTTCTTGTTCCATATGGCCATATGGGAATGTCTAACAGTCTTTTAATCAATACATGCAAAATATAGCAAACATAATGTTTATCTTTTCTGTAAAATAATGGTTAGAAAGATAAGGTGTGGGCTAGTAATTTTGTCGATGGTTGTATTTTTGTTTGTTAAAAAATGCAAACAGAAAGATCAATGATGTCTAATATGACATTTGTTTCTTGTTTGAGCAGTTGATCTACTGTATGTCCACCAAGCACCAATTTTGTTCCCTAACAAGGGATTCCATTAAAAATCTCGAGGCAATAAAAAATACACTGGGTGAGGAAAAAATTACCCCCTTGTGTAGGTTTCCTTGAAGACGGGTTCGGTGAGTGAGCAATTAGTTAAGGTTGTCAATAATCAAACTTTTTACCCAAATAAAGAAATAGACGAGTCAAGGTTTACAAAGAATTGCAGAAAATCTCCAAAGAAAAATGGAAATTCATGAAACCTTTTGTGTATGCCAATCTTACTGATAAGAGTGAGTCAGGCGGATGAAACTTGTGTGATATGCTTTAAGATTTTAATTTGACATGAGTAGTTTAGTACTTTAGTATATTAGCCGTTTACCATTCCCATGTTTGGTGGGGCAAAATAACTACATTATCAGTTTTGTCCCGTCTCACTCTAACTGTCGTGTAAAACATGAGACAACGAATTTCCATTTTTGTAGTAGGCTAAATGTGCACACCTACCTATATGTAAAAGAATAAGCCCAATGCATGGTTTGACTTAATTTTGACATACTACCCTTTTGTTTTGTCTTATACCACATACCAATCGCACCTTAAAAGGATATGGACCTACAAACAGTCTTATTGTGGACAGCACATCCAATGCCCATGATGAATTTAACCCTTCTGAAATAAAGAAGACATAACATCCCTATCTATATAAAACATGATGGATGAATTCTGGTCATTTGGACTCCTAATGCATTGTCCATCATCCCATCCAAGTATTGCTACTTGTCTGAAAAGATCAATCCACCAAATGTATTGTGTTTTGCAAGTGAACTAACCTCTATCATTGTTCAATCTTTCTGAAACCCAACGTAAGAGTTGTTTGGTTGGTTTTTTTATCAAGTCATGTATAGATAAAGTTGTTTGTGTGGACTAGTTCGTCTGTTATAGATTGTGAAAATCCATGTTTGGGAGGTATTTCCATAGGCAGGAGTGTGTTTTTTAATTCGAAGATGCATGTGTGGAAAAGCCTAGTCTTTATGTATAAAACCCTCCCCCCTCTTCCAATAACTGACTACATATGCTACTTTCTATACCATTAAGCCACTTTCATACAATTATATATAGCTGCCAAATAAGCTGCAAGTCTCATTAAGCTCATAAAGTTGCTAACAACAAGCCCTTACTTCGTATGGATTGATTCAACATCATCACAATGGGGATGTAGCACCAAGTCTTCAAGTTTGGCGGGAAGATACATAGGATATATATCATCAAACAAGAAATATCATGAAGCTTAATCAGTAGCATTTCACTAATTAGTACATAAATAAGGCATGTATGAAAGTAATCGCATTGAACCTAAAGAAAGTTGAACAAAGAATTCGCCAACAGCTTAGATCATTGTTGTGCATTATATCTGCCATCTGGGAACACCCAATAGATTTTCAGAAAAACTAAAGTAACATACAATCCTCATAAGAAAAACTACAAATATGAAAACAAGAGTCATCTTGAAATTTATGAACCTGGCTTATCTCACTTAGATCGACATGTTTGAAGAGTATGCCGTCCTCAGTGTCAGTATCTATGCAGCAACTCATTTTGTGAACGTCTAGACGAATCACAGTTCATCACCATCTTTCCGGGTTTCATTTGATGGGTGGCTAATATATAAGTTACAGGTGAACGATCAGCCGTAAACTTGTCACCACTTTTCTCTTTCTCCATTGCTTTCACCTTCGGCTTTGACTTATTAAGCTCAGCCACACCACCAAGCCCCAACATCTCTTGATGCCTAAGACTCTGCCAAGAAACAGCTGCTTTACGTTTCAACTTATGCCCCCAGACAATGCTATCCTTGTCCCACTTTTTGATATCGTTAAGAGACAAACTTTCGTTTTCTTTAACGTCATCTTTCATTCGTGGAACGAAAAAATCAGGCTTTGCACCAGCCACTGCCATTCTTGGCAAACCCAACGCGCTAACAAAGGAATAAGGTGCATTCCTTCCCTTCGCTTTTAAAGAAGAAAAAGCGGATAAAAAGACATCATCGACACTTGTAATTTTGCTTCCTACGGCTGCGACTTTACTAGTAAACGGGCTCTTTGACCCTAGAACCGTACCTTTAGGGAGGCCAACCACTACATGATCCACCTTAGATGCGGAATGAGTTACGTTTCTAGGTTCCACCATCCCGGGAAGGGAAGAGAATGCAAAAGGACCTTTAACGGTCATGTTAGGTAAAATCTTATCGGATGGAGCAAAATCTTGTACCACGTTGGGTTTCCTCAGGCAGCCAACGTCCGCACCCTCCACCCATCGGACTACAGCAATTCGAGAAGTGCGATTTGGGTCATATTCGATCCTTTCCACAACGCCTACGGATGAAGTGTTGCGCTTGAGATCAATGATTCGCTGTGATCGCTTTGCACCACCCCCACGGTGGAATATTGTTATACGACCTGCAGAGTTTCTGCCAGCAGACTTCCCTTTACCCACAACGAATTGCCTAAGTGGCCTATCACTGCTGACAGTTTGAGTTTGAGCACCTGTATCAATACCGTCTTGTTATGATTTTCTTTGCTTAAATGGATCTTGGATGACAGAGAACACTCTAATCAACGATCTTAATAGTTAATATCATGCTATAGGATATGGACCGATGAGCAGAAATGTGCACAATTCAACATCTTACCATAACTACCACATTCTACGATTAAAAGCTTGAAGAAGTCGAAAACGAGCAGCTGCTAGTTTCCTCTCTGCAGCCCATATCGTAGGACGTAGGTAAAGAATAGCTGATTTGGTGTTTCAAAGTGATAAAGTTGGTGAAAACCTGTGTTGGATGATTATACATTGGGTCTAAAGATGCCCTTTGTGTACAGTCCTCCTCAATGCCAATGATGACTGTTTTGCTTATACCATTTCATCATTCTAACTTTGATTTTAACCTAATTCTTTCAAATGCATGATTTTATTGACTTAATTGTGAACAAAAGTATCAACCAGCCTAAAACACAAATTGGCACCTACAACTAGCTGTTCATTTCATTCAATCTAATCACTAACTCCATGACTAAACACAGGATCAAATTCAACACAAAAAAAAAAGAACATCTTTAATCTAAATTCAAAGTCTCAAATCATCAAATCACAATCCAGGTTAGATTTCAAAAGAAGATGCTTACCATACAAATGAGTCTGCATAAATCAATAAAAAACATACATTCCGACATCGATTTCAAACTTCAAATAACATTTTTTTTCCAATATATATATATATATATATTCCATTGAAACTGAAAATTTGAAATCAACAAAAACTTACGGCTGATTGAATGCTTGGATCTCGTCTGATAGCTACTAATCCTTGAAGTGATCAAAGAAGAAGATCCATTAACAAGGCGTCGATAATATGAAGAAAACGCCATTTTCGATTGCACCAGTAGCAATTCAAAGATGAGGATTGTTGTTCGTCTAGGGTTTTTGGTTAAATCACAAGATCGAAACTTTTGTATTACCACCGATAATTTACAATTACCCCCCTGGGACTACAATTAGCCGTCCAACCTGGTCCCTCGATAGTTTACTACTCCGTTTTCTTTCCATTATACAAAATACGAACTGATTTAGTAGTGTCGTAACGGTATCGATACGGGTAACAACATTTCGATATAGTATCCCATCATTCCTGATTCTACACTTTACAACCTTCAAACTTTGATTTTTGAAGTTAGATATTGAAGGTTTGATCAATTGCAATAAATTAGATTTTTTTTTAAGATTTGGGATTCGTAGCGTCACTTTTACCTAATCATGAACCTTTTTTTGGATGAATTTGGGTTTGTTCTAGGATTTTTGGAAAGAAAGGTTTTTTTTTCTACTTTTCAATAATTAGAGGGGACTCGGTTTTGGTATTACCGGATACCGATTATAGGGAAAACATAACAGATTTTGGACAAAAAATATCATAAATCAGTCCTAAGATTGGTACGATAACGTTTGGTATAGAAGTTGGGACTCGTTGCTCACCCCTAGATCTGAGTAGTTGATGTAATAAAATAAACGCTAATAAATAAGATTTGCAGACACTTTCATACATATTGTATATCGATCTTGTTCAAATTTAGTTTAACTTTATTCATACTCTCCTATAAGCGTATGCAAATGAGATACAAGAGGGAGGTTATGTATAACATGTTAATAATGGTCGGAATAATCACTATTTTATCATCCTTTTGTTCTTGTTCCTTACCCTCGGTATTAAATTAACCACTTAGAAGTTAATTTAACATTGAGCATATTGTATGAATCATATAAATATTTAAGATAATGGAAGTTTTTTCTAACATAATTGAGAATGGTTCCAATCAATCAGTGAAGCTCGAATACTTAAAGACTTAAAAAAATCAATTATTTTGAGAAACTATAAACAATACATACAAATTAAAACCAACCATACATACAAATTAAAACCTCTTTCAAATCATAACATATAAAATAGCCATACCCTAATGGGTTATTGGGCCGTCTTAATGGGCTATTCAGATAAGCCCATATTTCAACCTGAATAACCAAAAACAGCCTTCAACTTCAAGTTTTCATTCAGCCAACGCTTCTTCTCGTGTTTTCCTTCCCATTTCAAAAGAAAAGCAAAAGAGAGAGAGAAACCCTAGAGAAAACTCTGCAACTCTACCAACTGATCTCCAGAAGATATGCAGTCACCTGTTCTTGTTCTCAGTAAGCTTTCCTTTCTCTCTCTCTCTCTCTCTATATATATATATATTAAAATCTATCTCTAGTTGTGATCTCACGATTTGCTAAGGATTTATCTGATAATGGTGGTGTGAAGTTTCTACTTGTTTTACTTAATATCTGCTTACATTGATCTAGTTTAGACAGTAGTTTTACACTCGTGAGAGTTAGACCTATTTATAGATCATTAGGTTTACTAATCTGGAAAACTCGATAGCGGAATTAGGTTTTTATAATGCTTTAAGTGTTGATCTTACTGGATGTTAGAGTTGTATAACGTTTAATATGAAATGCCATGAATATATGAGTATTGTATGCAGTTTACTAAGAGATTGAGTAGGTAGGGGTGTTGTGTTTTTTCATTCAGAAAGATGTATGTTCTAACATTTTAATTAGGTTTTACTCTTTAGTAATGCATAAGTGATGTGTTACTTTATCTATTAAGAGTTGTGTTTTGGGAAAAAGCTGATTAACAGTTTAATAGGATTCTATATATAATATGTTAGCAATAGAGCTTATAAGCTAGCTTTGACTAATAAGCTAGCTAGTAGCTGATAGCTAGCTTATGAATATTATGTTTGGCAAAAACTAGCCTACGAGTATGTAAAATGACTAAAAAGGGTATCTTAGGATATAATAATAATATTAATATGGTATAATTGGAAAAGCTACAAAAAGCTTTGAAACGCTACTCCAACAGCGATTTTAACAAGCTAGCTTATAAGCTAACTTATGGTTCATCCAAACCATGTACTAGCTTATAAGCTAGCTTATTTTGCCAAACACAGCCTAAGTATCATCAACTTTGTCACCATCCTAATAGGTTTTATAACTTAAAAGTTTTTGTTGACAGGTTTAGATTTCATCCAACCTTTTTCATCTTTTAATAATTAATCATAAGTTATGTGCAGAGTCTTAAATACAACTACAAACTAAAGTAAAAAGACTTTAAAGAATGGTTTAGGAAAGGTGAAGTTTCATTTTACGGATAACAGAAAAAAATGTTGATGGTGGGAAATTTTCTCTCAGAAGAACATCATTAGATGCATGCCTGCATAGCACTGGAATATATTGGAAGAATGGACGGAAGGATCCTGTGTCTGTATTGTAGAATATAATTTTATTTATTAATACTCTACTATCATACTAGACATGGAAAGTATTTGACTATGTTTTTGATGGGATGATGAACTAAATGAATCAATATTGTTAAGCTTGTTTATTGCTCCAGAATTTGTTAGTTTATTGTATGACCATTTGTGTACAATATGAAATTTGCAGAGGATTCCCTCACTCGTGAATCTGGAAGCAAGGTGCATCATGCAAATATCCAAGCTTCTAAGGTGAGAAATTCGTATAGGTTGAATTATTATCAGATTTTTTAAGCCCAATCATGCAAGCGGCAGTTGCCATTTCTGTCTTAATGCTAAATGGATAGATCCCACTGTAATCTTTGTTATGCTTTTGGTTGTAATTTCAGTCTTAATGCTAAAGCTTGTAATATTTTGTCAGCATCCATCATAGAGCTATGAGTTTACATACCTTTTTTTCTACAGGCCGTGGCTGATATTATTCGCACCACGTTGGGTCCAAGGTCCATGTTAAAGATGCTTCTCGATGCTCAAGGAGGTGATTAGCTTTTGAACATATATAAGATGTGTGTGTGTATATGTGTATGTGACTATGTGCATGTCAAGTGGTTCAAGTACTTTTGCAATTGGTTCCTTGTTATTACCGTGACAAAGTATGTTGAAAAATGAACCATGCTTTATTGGCTAAATGAAAATACAACAAAACAGTATACAAGATTGTGATATTCTGCTCTGCTTTAGGGGCTGTTTGGTTTAGGCTGGGGGATGAAAATGAAAATGAAAATGAAAATGACAGGGAGTGGAAATGGGAATGCCTTTTCATTCCCCCTGTTTAACCTGGAGTACAAGTTTGTTTTTGTGGGGAATGGACCCATTATATCATATAAAACCAAACACTTTCTTGTATTTGCATTCCCATTTGTTACTGCTTAATATCTCTAACTACACACCCCCTTATACAAAAGACTAAAGTGCTGATCATCTTGGACTTCTCAATTCTTTTTAATAAATAGTATTTAGAGATAGTAAAAGTTACTTATGATTAGACGAAACCCTTTGCTTTCTGGCACGGTCATTAAGGAGTCTCTTAAGCTACAAGGTGTCACCGAGTCTCAGAGTCACCAATTATTTTGCATTGCTATGAGGATTTTGCTTCCAGGTTACATGGCAAGAGACAAAGTGAGCCACACACACACACACACACACACACACACACACCACATATATATATATATATAGAGAGAGAGAGAGAGAGAGAGATTTGTATATTTTTTAATCATTAATTACAGTATTAAATAATATAAGACCATAAAGCTTGAGGAACAATATACAACTGCCATACCGTTCTTATTTCTCTTCAAATTTGAAAGCTAGAACGACATTGACAGGGACCACTTATATTTTCTGTAGACAATCCCTGGAACTTACATACAAATATTTTACTTCAAAGATTAAACTAATTACAAGAATACGTATAGAGTACTATTTCAGGCTTCATATTTTTTCTATGTTTAATCTAATCTTTGAAATTTAGTGGACCTAAAGTTATATACATGTATGCATATTGTTCTTTGTCAATGTGAGAATAGCATTTTTAGTGACTGGTGCTTTTTTTTGGGTAGGTATTGTGGTCACTAATGATGGAAATGCCATTTTGCGGGAGTTGGATATTGCTCACCCAGCTGCAAAGGTAGTTATGCTGAATGATTTCACTCGACATTTATGACTAACACAATTTTCCGGTTTCATCTTTATTTTTTAACCCCGAGTTTGGTACTTCTGTTCAGAAACGAGTATTTGGTAGATTGTATATAACCGTTATTGTTATCTCATTTTCATAAAATTTTCTATAGGTCTTTACATATTTCAGATCTCGAATCTTACAATGTTTCCTTTATCATTTCTTGTTTTATTTTTTCAGTCCATGATTGAACTAAGCCGCACTCAGGATGAAGAAGTTGGTGATGGAACTACATCAGTTATCGTTCTTGGTATACCTTTCTTATAATTTTTTTTATTACCCTGTCTTGTGTCAGCAACTATTACGTGGCTTTTGATTAGAGCAAGGTTGCATTAAATATAAATTCAGCGGATCATTTTGATACGAACCAAATAGGTAAACTTTTAAAAAGACAAAAAGAAAATAAGAAGATAGAATGATCGACGTTTGAGAGGTCGATCGGCTCTCCTACGGTTTACTTTCGAGAGGTAAACCAACTCTCCAATAATATCAAAATCACCAATCAAATTATGCATATTAAAATTACAACCCTAATCGCCTATTTATAATCAAAAGATATCCTAATATAATTGATTCCTAATCTTTACCTAAAATAAAATACTTAACAAATAAAAGATAGCCTAATATTACCCTTAAATAAAATATCATTCTAATAATAAAATAATATTTCCTAATTCATGTCGTATCACATTTCCTGTACCAGTTTATTGATTTCTATGTCTGCTTGTACAAATGACCTTTGGTTAACTAAAATCAATGTTATAGATCTTTCTCTTTAATCGATTTGTGCTATCTTTACGTGTTACTGACTGTTGAACTTCAAATTTCTAGCTGGTGAGATGCTTCATGTTGCAGAAGCTTTCATTGACAAGAAGTATCATCCTACAGTTATTTGCCGAGGTATCCCTTTTTTTTAATACTATTTTGTTGTCTCTGCATAAATTACAACATATTCTTAATGAGTTTCCCTTTTGCAGCTTACAACAAGGCTCTTGAAGATGCTCTTGCTGTGTTGGACAAGATTTCCATGTCGATTGATGTGAATGACCGTAAGTTTCGTCATTGCTCTTCATTCTTATATCTCATACATATTCATGGATGCTCTTTTACTGGAAAGTTTGGAGTGTTTAAATTCTGCAACGGATGAGTAGCATTTGTAAGTCGTCCACCTCTGGGCCCCTCTCCCAAATGTGACACTACAATGTAATAATGACATATAATCCAGAAAAGTTCAACTTTTCAAACATATTGATAACTTTTTTGGTTGTAGAGTACAATGAACTTTTGAAAAATTTTATTTAATGAAAAGTGAAAAGTGAAATTTTTATTCAAACAAATATAGTTATTGGTTGTTACTAAATATGCTTTTTTTTGCCACTGCTTTTTTATTATTTTATTGTTATCTTCATCAAGTATAATGCTTGCATTACAGGTTCCATGATGCTGGGTTTGGTGAAGAGTTGTATTGGCACAAAATTTACCAGTCAGTTTGGTGATCTAATATCAGTAAGTTTTTAAATTCCTTATTTTTTTTATCTCCCCCTTAAAGAATTAAATTAATCTATTTTTTTGTGAGCAATAAAACAAACCTATCTATTTACATCCAAAACAATTATGTTTGTGTTTTTCCTCAAGTCATAGTTTTTGTGCTTATTTAGAACCTTATGTCTGATGATAATTAATGATTTTACTCCAGAAATTAGTTTTAATATTGTTTTTAACCTAGTTTCACCTACTTCAGTTAAGGTTTTATTTGGCTGTCAACCTCACTTCTAGTTTTGCATGCAGCTCACCATCATCTTTTGTCATATTTTAGGATCTCGCACTTGATGCAACTACGATAGTTGGTGTCGATATAGGCCAGGGACTTAGAGAAGTGGATATTAAGAAATACATTAAGGTCGAGAAAATTCCTGGCGGCCAATTGGAAGATTCTAAGGTCCTCAAAGGTGTTATGTTTAGCAAAGATGTGGTCGTTCCTGGAAAAATGAAAAGGAAAATTGTAAATCCCCGCATCATTTTACTTGATTGCCCTCTGGAGTATAAAAAGGGAGAGAACCAGACGAATGCAGAATTGGTCAGGGAAGAGGACTGGGCAGTACTCTTGAAAATGGAAGAAGAGTACATTGAAAATCTTTGTGTACAAATACTGAAGTTCAAGCCCGACTTGGTGATCACAGAGAAGGGGCTTAGTGATTTAGCCTGCCATTACTTCAGTAAAGCTGGAGTCAGTGCCATCAGGAGATTAAGGAAAACCGACAACAATAGGATTGCTAAGGCATGTGGAGCTGTGATTGTGAATAGGCCAGATGAACTTCAAGAATCAGATGTTGGAACCGGGGCTGGACTCTTTGAGGTTAAAAAGATCGGTGATGAGTTTTTTGCGTACATTGTTGATTGTAAAGATCCAAAAGCATGCACTGTTCTTCTCCGCGGTGCTAGCAAAGATCTTTTAAACGAAGTGGAGCGAAACTTGCAGGTATTTTGTTGATTCAATGCTTGATATTTCTTAGATGTGTTTGCTTGCGTAAGTGTTTCTTTTCCAATTCTATCCTTAATTTTGAGATGGAGAATTTCATCACTCTCTCTATTAATAAGGATAAAATTGTCATCATTTATTGTGGTATCTTGTTGCAATTTGAGTACATAGAATGTGATAGCTTTTTTTTTGTTGATAGGATGCTATGTCGGTGGCTAGGAACATCCTAAAGCATCCAAAGCTTGTTCCTGGTGGCGGTGCCACTGAGTTGACCGTTTCTGCTACACTGAAGCAGAAGAGCTCATCGATAGAAGGCATTGAAAAGGCAAAGCTCTTCTCATATTTTAACTTGGATCATTCTCTATTATCTACCAATAAAAATATGCAGGCTATAGTTTTGATTTCTTTCTATATTATTGGGATGCTGATTTCATTTTTTATTGAAACAGTGGCCTTATGAAGCTGCAGCTGTAGCATTCGAGGCGATACCACGAACATTGGCACAGAACTGTGGTGTCAACGTCATTAGAACTATGACTGCCCTTCAGGGAAAGGCAAGTTACCTATTCGCCCTTCCTTTTATTCACTCCATGTTTATCATTCTGTAAAGAGGGAGTTAATTTCGCTTTTTTTTTGATGAAAACATGAAAAGGGGCTCTTTTTTTATTCCCCCTACCTGGACCATGGAAATCTGTCATTGACAATTTTCCTATATTTCGAAGTTTTCTAAAATTCATATAAATTTAGAAGAGCAAATTGCATGAAAAATGCAACATACTTTGATAGAGTTTGGCTCCTTGAGTGATGATTTAAACATAGGGATCACATCAAGTTGTGTGGTATTTTGCATGTATTTAGATGTAAGCCAGGTACCTAAATGTTTGAGATGTCACATTTGAGGTATCAAAACGAAGGTTTTGAAAGCTGTTTACCCAAAGGTAGGAACCAAAACCAAAGTATATGTTGCATTTTCATGCCATTTGCCCATTTTAGAATGGAGTCACCTAATGCACAAAAGAAATGTGTAGGTTGTTTTTTAATATTCCATCTATGACTTTGTAGTAGTCCGTTGGTGACATTTGTGTTTGTTATTTGTTTACAGCATGCAAATGGTGAGAATGCATGGACAGGGATCGATGGGAATACGGGTGAAATTTCTGATATGAAAGAACTTAAGGTGCATACCCTTTATCCTTTCCACCGTTCACCTTTTTTCGGATTGATAATCTTCTACCGACATTTTGCATTAAGCTTAATACTATAAACGTCAACCATTTTTTGTAGATCTGGGATGCTTATAATGTGAAGGCACAGACCTTCAAGACAGCCATCGAGGCTGCTTGTATGCTTCTAAGGATTGACGATATTGTGAGCGGAATAAAGAAGAGGCAAGCTCCGGGAGCCAGTCAACCATCAAAACCCACTATCGAGCAAGAAGGGGAAGCCGACAACGAGCAGATGATTCCCGAGTGAAGAAGATGAAGGTAACCGTAACAAAAATCTCAATTTCTTGTGTTTTATTGTTGTCAAGGCCCTGGACTAGTTTGGCTATCCGAAATTTTGGTCGTTATGTTTTGTGGTCGGGGGTGGTATGCTGTGTTTCTTTTATACCTTGAATCCGAATATTTTGGTGTTTATTTTGTACTGTTGACATTGTATTGTATATTAGTTAGTGAGTGGTAGCAATTTGTATGGGTTTACATGATCTGAAACGATGAGGCTGAAAAGACAACGTTAGCATGTCTAAATACGTGCATCTGATGCTGGGGGATTGAGTTTTTTGAGACTCGAATGGATTTGATTTCACAAAATTTTATGGTCTTAATCAGTTGATATGTCAGGATGGACAGCTTTTATTGCATTAGATATAAGCCAGTATTGCATAGTGCTAATACCTTAAGTATTTCTTTTTTGAAATACTGATCAATGAGGTCGTGTTTGGTACATAAAAAAATTTATGCAATTATTTTTCCAGACTATCCCTAGGAGAATCTTCAACAATGCTCTTTAAAATGGAAAATATGAAGATATTGAATTAAAAACCATCTCCTAAATTAGAGAACATAGGAGAGAAAGTGTTATTTTCCCCCCCTACAAATATAGAAAAGGTTTCGAACAACATAAAATATATGTAATTAAGCAAAGAAATAAATAAAATATATTAATATTATAATTAATGTTGTATTATCTAAAATATAAAATCTGTGGGAGATAGATTTTCTAATTAATTTTTTGCACCCTATTTTAGAGAAATTTTAAGAATATGTTAGAGATATATATTGACCTTGAACGTTTATATAACTCGAGCTTTGGCAGAGTGCTTCAATTGCAGTGGTAGTCCCTTTGACTTTGACCCATGTAATCTTTCATACATTTGGTGAAAAGATTTTTGGAAGTTTCAATTAAACAAAAGTCAAAGTCAATGATGATTTGTCTGTTTTTTTCTCCACACCCCCAACCAATATTTAACCAATCAAGTAGTATCTATGAGTAGTTAGTCCACTTTCCCCTCCCCCAACAACTTCAACATATTTCATAGGTTGTTGGATTGGTTCATCAGCTTATCCTCCCCTAATACATATACATACATGTGTATATATTTTCAATCCCACAAAATTATTCTTTGGAAAAATGATAATTCCCTTCTACATCAATTCACTTGTGGAGCGGTTGTCCAGACGATGGCCGTTGCTGATCTACGCCACCACCTGGACGACCATTCTAACGGTCACTGTAGCAGTGACCTCCTTTGCGCCTGAATTGGCGTTTGTGTGGGCCATTACTCCAACTTCTTCCTTTTCCCGACCATGCCAGGATCAAAAGGAAGGCATGGTGCGGGTTCCTTTTGATGTGCCCTCAGAGCTCTTTTGCCTTCCTGCCGAGATGTTCAAGAAGTCCAAGATGGACTTGGTGGTGCCGCCCATCTTTGCGGCGGTCGTTGTTGCCGCCTCCGCTTGCTTGGTCCGAGCTCTTGGTTTGTGGGAAGTGGATGATGTTGAGGCTCAATGAGTATGAGAGAAGAGAGATTGTATTTATCGTCTAAATACATTCGTTACACCATGTTTTTTTTAAATGGAATTAGAAGTTAACTAAATTTATGTTAAACAACATAATAAATGCTCACACATTTTATATGTGAAAATATTGTGTTATTTATAACGAATTTGATTGATTTCTTAGAGTTTATATAAGACTCAACAATTTAATCGAAAACAATAATTTTGTTTCTTATTTCTTTTGTTAACTTCCTATCTCGTTTGATTTTTTGATGTATATTTTTTTAATCCGGTGCAAGTTTTTTCATATATAATTACTTTAGAGACAAAATCAAACGAGAAGATGGTCAATTTACAAAAAGGTAAACAGATGAAGTTCCTAAATCACATATGATACAAACATGTTGTGTTGACCGGTAGATTGTATTCATATTTAAAAAGCTCATTTGATTTGGTAATGGTCTAAAGATGCATTTCAAACAAACCAAACTTTTTAACATTCAAGAACTACAAATATAGCATGATTTTTTTTAACATTCTAAGGATCATACTTATAATACTTCAATTTGAGAACAATGAACATTGCACATATCCCTCTATCAGACCATTTTTGCATCGAAAAAACGGTTGAAATTACGAGCGTTGAAGAGCGGAATCTAGTAGATGGTTGCTGTAGTCCCAAAGCTTCTTAGCCAACTTAGGATCTCTTGCAAAATCACTTGCAGGCCATTCATTGCAATCAAGAAAATACTTGCCACTAACCCCTTTCAAATTTGGGTGCACTGCTACATAGCATGTTGTTGCTGCCCCCTGTTTATATTCAATCATTCACATACAAAAGTTACTAAAAATTTATATGCAAAAACTCAAATTATTACCAAAGGCTGATTGTTTCCTTTTTTCGGTTGTTCCATATAACTCGAGTCTTGAACCCCATGTAACATATGAAGATTGCAAGAAACCAGATAATCTCAAAGAGGGTGAGTGTAACTTTTGTCCCCAAGGGTCTGTTTGTTAGCAGCTTAATAAGCTTAATAAGATTAACAGCTTATTCAGTCAGCTATATACGAATGTTTGAAGTGGCTTAACGTAATGATAGAGAAAATGGCTTATTCATTAAGCTTCTATGGGAACTTTATGCAGAAAGACAAGTTTTTTCCAAAACCTGTCCCTCCCAATTAAAAAATATGCTTTTTCCATCTATGAAAAATCGAGCCCAAACTAAAAGTCTAAAACCATCTCAATCTATAGAGACATCAATCCACACGGTTGGTTTTTTGCCCTCAAATGGGCCTGATCGGGTTTTTTAAGACTGGGTTTTGAAAGAAAAATACTTGGCCTAATCGGGTTTTGTAGAAAAAAACCTTGGCCTAATCGGGTTTTGTAGAAAAAAACCTTGGCCTGATGGGCTTTTTGAGTCCGTCCTTTTCGGGACGGACTCTAAGTATTGCATCAAGAGTACCTGTGGGACATTTTTCCATAGAAGATAAGTGACCAGCTTCATAATTCCTGCCAGAAATCACAGTAGAAAACAAATTATGCCTCTTCTACAAGGCC
The DNA here is from genome assembly GCA_030169165.1 of Centaurea solstitialis. Lineage (NCBI taxonomy): Eukaryota > Viridiplantae > Streptophyta > Magnoliopsida > Asterales > Asteraceae > Centaurea > Centaurea solstitialis. The sequence continues at coordinate 2,675,907 of CM058042.1, read as the reverse complement.
TAAATAATCATCTTCACACACACACACACACACACACACTTACTCATGAGGTTTAAGGAATGTTTCATGAGATTTGTCATTATGAGCCCTGGGTGTACAGAATTCACTGTAATATTTACCCCTTCTTCCTGCATTTACAATCAACTAAATTCAGCATCTCCCACTTAAGAAGAACAAACACAAATGAATTTAAAAAAAGAACACCTTTAAGCGTCGCGAGAGCTCGTTTGCGTGCAATATGCTTGCTAACTTCGATTGCCCGTATGCCTTTTTGTCTGAATAACTGATTCATGCAGCATTTTAAGGGGTACGTGAGAAAGAAAAACATCGGTATAACATCATATCAGTCTAGATACCGAATGACGAATGGTTTCTATGTTAAACTAGATGATGTGGTAGAAGAAACTTCCACATATTACCTGTTTTTATCATTGATAGCATCAAACTTGATACCTTCTTCATAAGTGTGGAGATGAGCTACCGATGACACATTTACGATTCTACCCTCGATACCGGTAGCTGAAGCAGTGTTCTTCATCTTGTCAAGGAGTAGGTTTGTCAAGTAAAAGTGGCCTGAAATCAGCCATTCCATGGTTATCAAGATAATGATATGTCATATTTACTCGATTTAAATCCCTCAAATGCCGTAAACAAAGAGGGGGCAAAGGATCATTGGCCCGGTACCCAATTTAGCGTTAAGAGGTCAAAGGGTTCAAACCTCACCAAAGTGAGAATTGTGCTAGCTCAATGACCTTCATATGACTTGATCTGTTTAAAAACAATGTGCTATAAAAACTTAGAATACCCTAAAAGGCCATTTTGCAAAACAAGCTTCTAACGAAGATCGTTGAGCTAAATAACCCATTTGGCATTTATAAATAACTGGATCATGTGAGACCAAATTGTATCGTGAGCCACTGAAATACACAACCTTCACACAAAAACTTTAGGTAAACCTTCACAACATTTTTGCTTCGAAGGTCCGATATCTTTTGTACCTTCACAGTGTTTTATTTGAAGTTTCAATGTTATTTTGTGGTCTCACGTGAAGCCAACCTTATATAAATATAATGTACTTAAGAAACCAATGAGAAGGGCGGGATACCTAGATGATTCGTGGCGAATTGCATCTCGATCCCATCTTGTGAGAGTTGGTAGGGGCAGAACATAATACCCGCATTGTTTCTAACAATTTTAACATTTTTTCAAAGTTAAACATGCGTTTGTTCGACAATAGTATACTAGAAAACACATAGATGCTACAAGAAAATCAAGTTGAGAGAAAAAGAGGCTCACATCAAGACGTTGAGGGGAAGGTTAAGAGCGAGGAAGTTGTCGGCAAAGGTCTTGACTGAGTTGAGAGAGGAGAGATCAAGATGAAGAACATCAATCTTAGCATTTTCATAGGTTTTAAGGATGGTTTGTTTTGCTTCATTTGCAGTCTCCATGTTTCTTGCTGCTATTATAACATGAGCTCCTCTCAATGCCAATACTCTTGATGTCTCTAATCCAATCCCACTTGCCCCTCCTGCATCAATTACACACCCCCACATAAGCAGCTATTTGTTTACCTTTGGCAGTTGCTGAATGGTTTGGCGTTGGATGATTAAGTGGCCAAAATGATTAAGAGACTCTTATGATATGGTGTAAATAAAATATGATGGTTTGGTAATTGTTGAACATGAAATCAGGACTCTAAATGGTTAAGAGACGTCCATGATACTAAATCATTCAGAGGGTTTACGAAGCAGTCCATTTTTTCGCCAAATAAGATTCACCTCTTAACGATTAAGAGACTGCCTCTTAATGGAACTGTTAAGAGGTAAACAAACACCACCTTAGTAGTTAGAGACAACCTCTGAATCGCCTTAAGAGGTGAATCTTGTGTTGCAAAAAGAAAAACTTGTCTCTTAATGGTTCGAGCTTGTTTGACACATTACCGAAGATCAATTTTGTGAACATAATGTTTTCTTCTTCTTGAAAAAGTTTAAGTTCAAATATTATCATTATGTCCGTTAGATATCACTAGAAAAATTAATAATTTTGCTTGAAATCACAAATTATGTCTAGCTCTGTTGGTCTTCATAAGGGTGGTAACATCTTGGGAGGGCCTATGGATGGGATCCAAGTCTACCCAGATTCGATCCCAAGGGGAGTCAATTGAGGGCACGAGCAGTACCCAGTCCTTGGGCTGGTCCAATCTATATTTTTTAACATTCAATAGAAATAAGTTCAATGGTAAAATGAGATATAACAGAATAATTAGTTACCACACAATAAACCATAAACCCAAACAGAATATGGCTGTGGTTTGACAAGCCAAAATGAGAAATATTTGCTTTTTACAGAACTTATATATGCAATTTTGGTTGTAGCATGGGACTACAATATATAAGATGGATAAATATAGGAAGGCATATATATAAGATATTTATGTATACCCTACTTGTGTGTCTTTTATATGCTTTTGGCAAAAAAATAAATATTGACGACCTACATTCTTAATAAAAAACAATATATACAAGTCTATGTATATAGTTATAGAGAAATGTTCAAATGAGAACGATAACTTTATAAGAAAACGTGAGAACGATTCTCAACCACTTATCCGGTCAATAAAGACGGCTTTGATCGGGTCACCCTCCTTTAATCATCTCCACCCTCCATGAATCGCGTCAATCCTCCGTGATTGCGTCCACCGTAACCGAAAATGTGTGGCTGAAAATCGTCCTCGCGTTTTCTTAAATTGATATCATTCTCGTAAGAACTCACCTCTATAATTATAAGCTACTTATTAACTTATGTGTATGATACGTGTATTATGTAATTTGGAAAGCATAAAACAAAAAACTTAAAGAACATCAAATTCTATATCGTTATTTTTTGCCAACTAATGTTTTGATTGTATATTTTATGTTGTTTTTGTTATTTATAAAATGACAGTGTTCAAAATCTAAAATGCAAATCAAGATTCTATTGACTTGTGGAGCTATTTAGTTATTTTGGAACAATAAATGAAAATGAATAAATATTTAATAGTTTCTTTATAATTTCTTTAAAATAGATACTTAAATATCAAAATCTTTAAAAAGTTTTATATTTAGTCTTAATTGATGTTCTATTCTAGAAATTTCAATGCCTATTATATTATTAAAGTGTATAAATTTATCATACCAATACGTTTTATTCAAAAAATTATAATAAAATAATAATGATTCAAAGTGAAAATGAATAAACATAGGACAAATAAACACATGAAGGAAATTTGGGTTTTTGTTTGCTTACCTAAAATGGATAAATATGAGCATATCCAAAGATTTCTCTAAAATTTACAAAATGGGTTTCAAAAGTTTATAATCTTATTATCTAAAACAGAAAAAACATGAAAGAATTAAAATTTTTTTAATATAAAAAATTCTTTAAAATGAAATATTATTTTAACATTTTTTATTAATACTATAATTAATTATTTAATTTAAAAAATATTAAAATATTAAATGTATTTTATCTTTTAATAATAAAAGTAACAGTGAAATCTCCTAAGAGCATCCACAATGAAGGTTCTTCACGTGGTTCTTATTGGGGTTTTTACAAGAACCTTCACTGTGGGACAGAGGTTCTTGTCCAGTCACAAGTTCTTATTGGAACCTGGGTGCTTGAACAAGAACCCATGTTCTTGTAATACTTTCCTTTTCGGTTATATGATAATTTACATAAATAAAAATTATGTTATAAATAAGAAAAAGGAAGTGAGGTTTTTGTAAGAATCTCTATTGTAGAGTTTTAAGGAGGTTCTTCATTTGTTGAGATGGTAATGATGTGGCATGAAAAAATATGGTAAGTGAGGTTCTTAAAGGTTCCACCACTGTGGATGCTCTAAAATAAAAACCTATTAAAGTTGAAAAAAAATATTTTTAAAGATTTTGAATTTATTCTGTATTTTAGCAAAATTGTAAATTTTTTTATTGAAGAGTCACTATGTGCTCAAGCTTTAGGCTATGGGTAGCGCCTCCGAGCCCCAAGCCCATTGTGCCACATCAACGCCACCATAAATCCACTATAAGCCCTTTAAAGTCTTCTCTGTTTAGTGCCATAACCCACGAAACCAAATGCCCAATACAATAAAAAAAAAGTGTGAGAGAGGGAGAGGAACGGTCGAACGGGTAAGTTGGCTTCCCACACCGCCCCTAGCCAGCCTGTTGGACTCGTACCACCAGCCTGCCAGGCCCGCTGGAGCCCAGCCCACTCAACGTAAACACCCGGTACACATGGCCTTATACAGTCTATAAAAAACGTACCCATCCATTTTATAGCTCTCACATGAGATCTTTAATGCCCGAAACGCATGATTCTATTCATCGTGAAGTAGGCAACAAATTTACTAAATTAATAATATATCTACCAACAAATTTTCTTAAAATTGAATTCTAACATATTATAGTCAAATGCATTTACTAAATTAAGTTGATTATACATCAATTTAAATAAGGTTATCAAATCATCTTAACAAATAGAGGTTGTATTTTAAAACATTGAGAAAATATAATATGGAGCGTGTGAAACAAAATTAAGAACTAATTAATCCAACGCTCTCTCAATTGATTAATCCTTAAGGAACCAGATATGGTTCTCTTATTCATATATTTGTATCTATAACCTTAAATAAAATTTTAGTTACATCTATAACCATTCGATAAGAATAATAAGCCTTAAAAATCATGAACTAACAAATCATTTAATGAACCGTTTTTATAAGAATTTTACGAAGCAATTGCTAGATCGTTTGACCGACCTCTATAACTCGATTGTTTTTATGTTTTCACATAGCTCGAACAACATTTGTCACACATACTGTGTGAGCAAGATACGCCGATGAATGTGTGTGTGTATATCTGTAAGGGTTAGGTTTTCGTGAGACCGGTGAGACCAATACTTTTTACATGAAACTTCACAGTAGTAGAACACTGTGGAGGTTTAAAAAATTTTGAACATTTATCGTAATACTAAAAAACACTATCGTAGGATAAAAAATCAAAACAAGATAAAAAACACAAAACCTTCACAGCTCAAAAAAAAAACTGTGAAGGTAACAAATAAATAATACGAACCTTCACATCAAAAAACACCATGAATGTAACATCTACAGTGTTTTTTACGATGAATGTTCGATTTTTTTTAACCTTCACAGTGTTTTGTTGTGAAGTTTCATGTAAAAAGTGTTGGTCTCACGAAAAACAGTTTAGTCTCACCTGATCCTGAATCATTTCTGTAAATGCAGAATGAATGATTGATGTTTGTTTGTTTACCGGTAATGATGACGGTAAGATCCGCGGCATCAACTCCGGCGGTGGCTTGTTCGGCGGTGGTGGCCGATCCGAAGCCACTAGGACCTGGCCATCCTGTTATCAACGATATTATTCCCATTTTTTTTGTACTTTATTTGATCTCTATCTAAATTTGCAGAGAAAGGGTTTGGGTCTTTGGGATGGAATATATAAAAAAGCAAGGAGGATATATATGGAAGCAAAAACTTCCCAAAATGAAGAAGAAACGGTGCAATTACTTCTTTTGAAAAAAATTGTTTTATTTACCCAAATAAATAAAAAGAATTCATAAGTTTAGAAGAAAACTAGATTTCATTTTTCGGTCTACTTCTATTTATAGAAAAAAGTTTGAGATGACGTGAGTATATTAAAAAACTAGTAAAATGCTAGAAATTACAACGAAAATACATGAAAGATTAACCACGAATACCTAAACCAATACAACTGGGAACACCAATACAAGGATGGATCCGACCATCCTAACCAAAAGACTCGCAGGCCATTTATATTAAGGGTGTAGCTTTGTTACTTAGAAGTATAGGGATCTCGTGTTCGAAACCAAACCTTGACTGACACATCGAACACGAGATCCCTATACAAATCACGACTTGCTTCTAAGTAACAAAGCTATTACGAAAGCCACCTAAAACTAGGACCAAGCAACCAAACCCGCGAAACTTGAATCGGAATCACGACCACCAAATCACACTATGTCAACAAACATTACTTAAATACAAAATTTATATGTCTTTTGTTTTGTATTTTTATAAATATATCGAACTATATTAACACATAAAAGAAATTTCATAATCTAGATTAATTAGAAGTAAAGATCAATACTAATTATGAGATGTATCGATGCAATTTTCGTGTTAAGCATAAATCCAATAGAAGAAAGAATAGAAATATTTCAAATTTGGAAAATCTTTAAAAGTTTAATGATGGTAGAGAAGAAAATATAATTTCATTATTTTCATTAATTAGATATTAAAAGTTTGTTGAAATAGTAAATGCATGAATAAATTACTGGCATCAGTACTTATGTTAACATGTTTCAAGCCAATAAATCATAAGAAGCTGGTTTTCTACAGTATTGTGAAATGGACACAATCATGAATTTATAATTTATTTTCTATTCTTACATTATATATTTATTAGTTACAATTTTTTTTCCTAAATTAATCACATCCTATATTATGACTGTCTATATATAATTTACACTTCTTTGAAATTGGTTTAGTTTGAAAACATGTATATTGTTATTTATAAAGGGAGCTATATAATTTCTATATGATTCATTAGCTCTTAAAAAATCATAAATACAAATTACATCATTTGCAAAATATATTTATATATGTTAAATGTAGTATTTTATTTATTTATAAAAATTGAACATATCTTTTAACCAAAAATATTGACATATTTGATAACAAGAATTACTAACATTTTTTAGCCTGTCATATTTTATTTACAAATAATTTACTTAGGGTGTTTAACATTTGATGAGATAACATTGAATAAGAGAGATACAATAAAAATGATCAATTTATCTTTAAGACAAAGAAATAATGTTTGGATAAGGCAAAAGGTAAAAAATAATTTCAGTTGGTATTCTTTCTATTGCTAACAGGCATGAAGATGTGGAAAAGTATAAAATAGTTAAAAGAAAATTATATTTTGCATGTAAAGAAAATGTGGATAAGTATTTATCGGCAAGAGTTATCATCATTGTTTACTTTGTCGTTACTATTTTTGGTTATAAAAATGAACTATAGTAACTATTTTTTACCTGATAAACGTTCACCGATAAACCTGTAAATGAACCGAATGAACACGAACAAAGTCTCATAAATATTCTTTATGATCAATGCCGAACTTAACATGTAAAAGATGGTGGAATCGCCCCCATAACCCCATTAATAAAACAATTTATCTAGGTTAAAAACAATTATTTTAGTCCCTCCAGTAGTTTTCCACCTTTGCATTCACCAACTAATTAACCATAAAGAAGTACCTCGAAATCAACTAAAAATACCAATAAAGAAAACAACTCTTCAAACCAACCAAAAAAGGGAAAAGTTATTTGAAATCAATCAAAAAACTATGAAACTAGACTGAAACTACATTGAACAACCTTGTGGTTATGATCCAATTTATTTTGAAAGCGTTTACATTCAAACCTAGTGTAGAAGGGTTAACAAGCCACTTTCTCTATATGCCTTAACCAGTATAGAAACTTTGTGGTTATGATTCAATTTATTTTGGTTGTTCTTTCTTTTATTGCTTATGGCAATGGGTAGGGAGACATGGGATAAAGGTAGTTATGGTATGGCATTGAATATAATTTGTTTTTACATATGAATTTTATTGGAAATGAGAGTCCATAGATTTAATAGTAACGAATTAAATCAAGGCAACATGATTGTACTGTTAAGAAAACATTTTTGGTTAACAATTCCTCGAAATAAATTAAAATACTTCAAAAGTTTTCAAGAAACCATTGAATCAAGTTGAAAATATGCACATTGAACGACTTTGTCGACTTTTAATCTCCCATTAGGCAAAAATCTTGGATCCGCCAATGCAAATATCGTGTTATGGTTATATCAAATGAGTGTAGATTACCAACTTGTTAGTTTTGTCCCATCTTTGTGGAGGCTGACATGAAAAAGATTTCCGGTAATTGTATCATTTGAATATAAAAAATAAGCTTATACAATAGAAACATTACAGAAATGTTGCTTTGTACCTTCCCTCTGCAATGAAAGGTCCCGTGCTACTCGACCCTTCTTACTATTGTTTCTTCCAACAAATTTAAATTAAAAATTTGAAAAAAAAATGTCAAATGCAAAATGTAAATGTGCATCCTTTCTAAATGAAGGACCTTAACATCCTTTCACCTACAATTTTTAAGTCCATGATTTTTTCCTCAATTCTCGGAACAATAGAGGAGGAACATGTGCATTCGTCCTCATGTACTTCTAGCTCTGCATCAATGTCACGCCAAACATGACCTAAATGATAGCCTTTTATCTTGTCTTATCGAGATGTAGCAAAAGTAACCTATATGATGTCCATCTTTTAGGATAAAAAGTCACATATACCAAATTCTTGCATCTTGTTTATGTCTATCAGTTATATCCATACACATCATTAGATAGAAGATATGTAGTAAATATTTTTGTGGTAATAAGATGTTTGCCTTTTCAAAAGAAAAAAGATTTAGAGAGAAAATATAAATATAAATATACTTAAAATCAAAATCAAAATCTAATTCATATTTATTTCATGGGGTGTCCCACCGTCACTTATGCTTAAATTATTGTATTTGGTAGTTGGGGTTAATAAATGGTTCAACATTTAGTTGAATATTTATAAAAAAAAGTTAGATAAGAAAAAAGTAACAACATAAAAGTCAAAATATCATGTCATTTGATGTTTGAGAGAATAGGAAAGAAAGCAAAACCAAAACAATGTTTTATACTAGTATAAGAAGAATTTTTATTAATAATAAAGGTTATAGCTTAATGGTTAAGACTAACTTAATTTTAAACGTTCAAATCAACTGTATCACTCAAGATTTATGTGTTACAATAATAACTTATCCTTTTAATAAAAAGAATTCTATATTTCTAAAAGTATAATGTTGATTCTTTTTGTAATAGGTAGAAATTTGTTTAGGCTTTGTAAATGTGACTTTGGCTCATTAATATTGTAAAAGTTAAACAATTTTTCTGTTCATAATTTTATATTTGCTTAAAAATGATCATATATTTACCAGAAAATGCAAAAAATTAATAAAATATTTGACTAAATTACGATTTTGGTTCATGTAGTTTAGTATTTATAACTTTTTTCTTACTTGATTTTAAAAAACCTTATTTTTACGTCCCTATGGTTTATATTTTCATTCTATTTTTATACCTTCATCCCATTTTGTTAAACTTAATGGTTAACTTATTTGGAAAATATTTAATTAAATTACATATTGTGTACTTATAGTACATCATTCTTTATATTTTTTATTCTTAATTTACATAATTCATAGTATTTTATTATCTTTACTTTCTTTATTTATTTTATCAACACATTTTGTTTTATTGGTTAATTATAAATTATTATAACTTTAATCAAGAAAATAATCAAATAATTCCATTAAGCTATTGATAAGTACATGATATTTTTTTCAAAGCTTTGGTCCCTAAGTTTTGTCAAATTTTATGGATTTGGCTCTTAAACATTTATTTATACAAAATAAACTTTAAGGTATGTACTTTGTTATGGATTTTATCCCTCATGTTAACGACCATCCATTAATTACTTAAACTAGTTAATGGCCCGTATAATATACGGGTATTTTAAACATGTTATTTTAATTTTTAATAATAATAGATTTTTGAATGAAAATTGCCATTACCAATTAATTAGTTATGTAAATTATATGTTCCACGACAATTGCCATTACAATTGCTTATTACAATAAATATTTTAGTTATCTAATAGCTTTTAAAATTTCAGAAATTGAAAATTTGTTATTCTTTTGTCAAAAGATTCGGATTTCGTGAATGATTTTAAAACTGGAGGGATTCAGAAATAAAATACGTCGTGCTTTTGATTTGTAGGATTTTAAATAAATTAAAATATGATTATTTATAAATAATCTATAAAAATAGATAGATTAAAAGATGAATCTTTAAATTTCAAGAATATCAGCAATTGAGTTTTAAATAAAATAAAATTTCATTACTTATGAATAATCCTATAAGAATAGTTAGGTTAAAAATATAAAATTTTAAATTTCAAGAATATCAAAAATAAATTTTAATAAAATCTAAACAAATTAATTTATATAATTTTAATAATATAGTTAAATTTAAAAAAAAATTCAATATTAGACTCATTTTGAAGGTATTATCGACACGATTATAATGGTATAATTTATTAAAAACAAAAACAAAATTTTTAATACATTTTAATTATTATATATTATTATATTAATATGATAAGGATGTAAAGTGAAAAATGAGAAAGTAAGAGATAAAAAGTAATTTAATCAAATAACTTTAAGGATACAAAATGTAAATTATAAAGATAATTATACCTATTAATACGGTATTAAAAAAGAATAATTGATAACATCATCATTTGATGATTCTTCTTTAATTAGCCAATCAAATATCTCAATTTCATAATGATGACATCAGCGAAAACCTTCTTTTAATATATATATATATATATATATATATATAGATGAGAGCGCAAAATGATCATTATACCCTTTTAGATCAATTGTATATTTTTTTTATTTGAATATAACAGCGATGTAAAATAGACATCAATTGCACTATATATCTCTTTTTGATTGTAAGCATATAGGTAAACATCAACAAAATGCATAAAGTCTACCATACTAACATTTTGTATGACAACGTATTTATAAACTTATGTTTCATATAAATCCATCATACTACTTATGATAAAAATTATCACAATGTTACAAAATGAGTCTATTTACGTGAATTTTGTATGTTACTTTGTTATTTTAAGACATTTTTTTTTATTTAATTTGTAAAACTTTTGATTTAATATATGATATGAACTTTAATATTTTGTGTTGATATTAGTTGTAACAATGCCTAACCTAAATAATACGGTTTTCTTTTATCTTGATATGATTTTCGTTCTTAGGCCATGCGTACTAGGGGTGTAAACGAGTCGAGCTTTTATCGAGTAACTCGAGCTCGAACTCGAGCTCGGCTCGTTCGAGTCGAACTTTATCGGGTTCGAGCTCGAGCTCAAACCCAAAAAACGAGCTCGAATATTTAACGAGTCGAGCTCGAGCTTTTAAGAGTTCGGCTCGAGTTCTTATCGAGCTTTTCGAGCCTTGTATAGTATATACATATGTATTATTATTATACATATTATGTATATATAAAGGGCATATATGAAAATAACCTTAAATATGATCTTTCGAGCTTTTCGAGCCGAGCTCGAACTATAACCTAAATAACCTATTTTTTATGTAATCTCGAGTTTTTCGAGCCGAGCTCGAGCTATAATGTATCTTTTACGAGCCGAGCTCGAGCTTGAAGTATGAAAGCTCGTCGAGCTATCGAGTCGAACTCGAGCTTAACATAAAATCTCGAGCCGAGCTCGAGCCCTGTCGAGCTCGAGCTCGGCTCGACTCGTTTACACCCCTAATGCGTACCATGACCTTAATTTCGTGGTGGTTTTGACTTTCGTGGCGGGCTCAACCCGCCTATGCTACGCCCTCCGACGATTTCGCGAGCGGTTTCATGAAGCCGCTCGGTTTCCCTCCTTTTTTCACTCTTTCTCTCTCCTTATTTATATAAAAATAATAAAAAACGTAGAGCGTATGAAAGGTTGTGTTACAGAGATTTGAAAGGTTTGTGATGGTTTGAAGGTAGGATAGTGGAAAGCCGACGTGATACTGATTTGACAATAAAACCACAAAACCAAAAACTTGTGTAATAGTCATGGCCTTACAAACCCCTTGTCTTATTTCTTAGGACAAACAACAAAGACCATATATTGAGGTACTAATGGTACATGTATTGCATTTATAAAGCAAATAAATATGTGTTTAATGTCTTTGGAGTGTTTGGACCACTTTTGTCAAATTTTTTCTTTTACTTTTTCCAGGCCAGGAACATACCATGAAGGCATGAAGAATATCTCATCATTTTAGATATGGAAATAGAATGGGGGATTTTCCCCTACCTTTGTCCCGTCTCATATAAGGATCTGGTTTCGTGGTTTCGCAGCCACATCAGTGTCACGTCACCTTTCTATTATCTTACTCTCAAACTGTCACCAACCTTTCAAATCTCTAACACAACCTTTCAACCTTTCATATCTTTTACCATTTTTTATTAATTATACATATATATAGAAATATATAGAAGAGAGAGAGAAGGAGAGGGGAGAGAGAGCGCAAACATGGGCGGTTTCACCAAACCGTTCATGAACCCGCCGCCGAGCCCGGTGAGGAGGATAGCATGCGTGAGCCGAGCCCGCCGATCCCGCGGCAAAGCCGCTGCTGCTGTACTACGCATGGCCTAAGAGAGAGAATTTCTGTCAACTATGAGAACCCATTTAATAAATAATAATAAAATTGTGATAATATATACATAGAGATGGGTTCAAACGAGAACACAATATATATTTAAAAGAACATGAGAATTAACAAAACCATACATGATTCGTGTACAAAATTATATATGATTCATGCGAGTTTACAAGTCGTGGCTAAAGTCGTGCGTGTGGTTTTTTCGCCGTTAATGCAAAATCATATATAATTTTGTTAATTTTTGTATTCTTTTATAATACATATGGTTCTCGTTTGATCCTCTCTCTCTCTCTCTCTCTCTCTCTCTCTCCCCCCCCCCTCCCTCTCTATCTCTTTCTATATATGTGTGTGTGTGTATATATATAGTTAGATTCAAGAGAACCTCAAAAAACCGGAAAACCGAGGAACACCATCATAGCCCTCCATCTGGACTGTATGCATGTGTGCATAAAAACCAAAAAACAACTTAACTTACTGCTATGCACAAATGCATATAGTTTAGATGAAGAGCTCTGAGGCGTTTCTCAATTTTCTAATTTTTTTGAGGTTTTTCCTTGGACCTTATATATATATAGGGTTGGCTTTCGGTAGAAATGCCAAATATGGTGAAAGGCGTGAAAAGTTGTTATCAGTTGTTGGATGAGAATCCATTCAATCCAATGAACATTTGGACCTCACGCACGTAGATAAGATGTACCATATCAATTCCCCCTGTATTTGCAATCCATTGGAGGGTATTTGATTAAAAGTGATCAATGGTTTAAAGACGTTTCTCACATGATCTTATGCTTATGAGCTTATCCCTATATATGGTTGGCTTTTGGTGAGAAGTTGATTTTTTTCGTGAGAAGTGATTGTCAAACGTTAGATAGGAAATGAATGCACATTATGATGAAATGCACCAAAATGCATTAGATCAATTTCTTTCTAAAATGCAATTCATAGAAGAACATGGGATTAAAAGATATCAAAGATTAAGATCCACACCTCAATACTACTATGAACAACTTGCTCATTTGCCAAGACGAGGAATCCCCACCCCATTAGTTAGAGGCGTATACCCGTCTCTATGGGTCAAGTTTTCATACATGCTCACTAATGAATACACTTGGTTTTTCTCGATCTCCATGAATTCGTTATTCAATATTCAACTTTGAAAACCTTTTTGCTAAAGGCATTTATGTATTTGTTAGACCATAGTATTACTACCCTAGTACCCTCTAAACCCGTTGAATCTTGATGCCACCTCAACTTTTTCTCATTTCAATCCTTCTTATGGTAACATGGAGTACCACTACCCTAAACTAACCCAATTTTTTAAAATTATTTATATATATATATGTATACTAGTTTTGATCCCGTATATAATACACGGGATAATTTCAAAAAATTAAATTATGCCAAAAACCTTATATTACAAATACTGATCTTTTAACATCAATATTATTTTCTATCAAATACATTAATTATATTAAAAGAAACTACAAACTTTATTTATTTTTAATTTAATTCAATTGATATCAAATTATCAACAACGAAAATATAACAAAGACATTTTATATATCAAACTATAAACTATCTTTAACTTTAAAATGACGTTAATATACTTTCACATATAAAGAGAAAGGTATACATACAAAAGTGTACTTGGATTGAAATATAATAATGGATACGTTTAACAATAATTTGTTATAAAAATATTAATTAACTATTATATTAAAACTCAATGATTATCTTGATTATATTTAAAATGAAATATTTATTTTCTATTTGATGGCGTTTATCAATTAGTTACATGAATACAAATATATATATTATTATATAATGTGGAGAAGAAAACTTAGGTATGCTTCTACTGATGTAGATCAAAAAACTAAAAAAAAAGTAATCAAGCAAAAAGTCATAAATCAGGAGGAAATCAAACCGTATGATTTAGTTCATCATAAGAAAACAATGACATAAATTTTCTTACCATTCTTCAAATAATTGCAAAAACAAATAATAAAATAAATTTTATGCATGAATGTTCTTCGAAAAAATGGTTGACGAACTTACCTAAGACGTTTGCAAAAAGAGTAATGGAGGAACTTGAAGAATTAAAATGGAAAAGGTAAGGTTTATACGGGTTTTGTTGAATCTGCTTAGTATTTAAATATCAATTTAGGGAGAGAGATATAGATATAGATGACTTCATACAATAGATAGAGATAAGGTTTGTTATATTTAATAGATAATTATATAGATGACTTCATACAATAGATAAAGATAAAGTTTGTTATATTTAATAGATAATTTTGGATTAAATTTTAATAATTTTAAATTTTGAATCAGTGACATGAGTCAACATATGACACATGACACATATGCATATGATGTGGCAACCAGAGCACGACACGTGTCAATCAGTTACTCTGAGCACGACACATGTCAATCAGTTACTCTGAGCACGACACGTGTCAAATCAGTTACTCTTTTATTATATATAGAAGATTTAATATAAGAGAGAGAGAGAGAGAGAGGAAGAGAGAGAGTGAGGAGGGAACCCGTCGGGTGTGGAAACCTGAGGGCCTCACCCTCCGGGTTTACCCGTGGCTACCGATGTTATCACCCGCCAAGCCCGAGACAGAATCCGAGCCCCTCATTTGAGGGCACTAAGGGCGGCCTTATGTTGTTTCATAAAGAACGATTCATACAATTAATGATATGCACTAGATCTGTTAAACCCAATTACCTAATTGTAACAAATAATTTGTGTTAACTTTAAAAGAAGTCAAAGCTCATATGATAATAGATCAAGAAAGAAGGCACGCTCAATATAAGATCAAAGTTAATAGAAATAAAAAAACAAGCTAATAATCAACATTATAGAAAAGGTGTGATAAGACACTTCAAGTCTACCATAAGATAAATATATCAAAAGATCTTTAGTTTTGTTGCAACAACTTTTAGGTTTCCGTTTGGTTTTTTAATGAGTTTGAAGTCTGATTTCCCGTTTAAAAAGATAAGAGATGGATGTTACACGTCTTAAAATTTTAGAGGATAGTTAGTCGATTAGAAGCGTACAAGCCTTCTCTAAAAATCAAATAAACAGTTTCAATTTAGCAAAGTTATTAATTTTCAAACTTTAGAGGTTTCAAGTGGTATTTTTCAAAAAAAAAAAAAAAAAAAACAACTCCTTAATGTCATATATGTTAATTCATAGTGACCTTTTAAACTGAATAAGATATAGTTTTTTTTATGAAACGAGGTTTTTCGAACTATCATAATTATATCAAATTACCCATTCAAATTTAGTATCATTGTATACGTATGTACGTTTTTAGGGTGTGCGTCGTCCGGTTTGAATGGTTTAGCTCCTCAAAGCCTTAAACCTCGATGATGGTTTAGAAAATCTTTCAACCCAAGCAGTATGGCAACAAGTGACTAAATCAATCAACGCGAATCACAAAAAAAAAGTCTACTCTAACCTGTTTAAGCGGTTTAGACCTATATGGGATTGAACTATAAAAAAAATTATATCTCAAAAATGAAACTTATACCAAAATGACATTATTAAAAAAAATACATCCAATTATAGGAATGTTTATCCCCGAAAAAAAAAAAACATTTAAGCAACTTGGAAAAAGAAAAAGTTCTCCAACAATAATCGAATTTTTGAGCAAACATTAAGCAAGTCGAAGTTCGATTCTAAGGTTTTTATTTTTGACATTTTAAAATTTTATCGATTTAGGGAACATGGATAACTGAAAAGTGGAAACTAAGGGGGCGTTTGGTTGGGTGTATTGAGGGGTCAGGAATGGGAATGAGAATGAAAACTGTTATTTGGTTTGATACTATATAATGGAATCATTCCTGCAGATCCATTAATTTCCATTCCTGACCAAATTGGGGGGGAATGAAATTTTTATTTCTACTTGGTTATTTTTTCATTCACTATTCCATCTATGGATGTTAAATGAAATATTCTTTGTATATTTAAGTTGGAAAAACATATTTTTTTTTAATATGAAACAATTTTTCATTGATTATATTGGGTTAACCAAACAGCATCAATGCAATGCTCATTCCTATTCCCATTCTCCTGCATTCCCATTTTCATTTTCATTCCCATTCCCTGAAATGAACCAAACGCCCCCTAAAATCGTAACATCTTGGACTGATTTTTCTAATGGGCCGGAAAAAGAAGCCTACAAAACTTCATCTAGATTTAGTCACCAACGCCCAGTGCTCAAGTTTAATAAGGGAAGGAAAAGAAAGGAAAGGGAAGGGGAGGGGAATCATTTCCTTTCCTTCCAAATCCTCTCATTCCAAATCCTCTCATTTTTCTGGTTTCCTTCCAAATTATTTCCTTTCCTTCGCTAGAAAAAACTCGAGAACAGGGTGCAACCGTGCAAGTACGAAGGAGGGACCAATAATGACAAAACTCATTTAAATGGGGTACAAAGTTCAATTTTCAAAACTTGGAGGAGGCAAAGTGTAAAGTTGAGATATCTAAACTTCCTTTTTCAGCTAGTAGAGTGAAAGCGAGCGATTCTCTTTACTGCAATCAAAACCCTAACCACCAGAAACTCCACTTCTCCCCCAAATCTTTTCTAGGGTTTTATACCAAATTCATCATCAATCAATCAAGAAATCAAGCAATCAATCATGTCTAATTTGGATATGTCTCTTGACGATATGATAAAGATGAACAAGAACAAGAAATCACGAGGCCCTGAAAACCCTAGATCCAGAGGTCGTACCTCTGGCGGCCATGGCCCTTCTCGCCGTTTGCCCAATCGTGTCTCCAATAGGCCAGCACCATACGCCGCCCAAAAGGTAAGGAATTCAAGCAGAAGTTTGATTTATCAGTTCAATTTACAGGTTAATTGTGTTTAGAAACTGTTGATTTCATTGTAGTAGTATGCAAATTGGTGATTAGGGTTACTAGAACTGATAGAAACAAGATTGAAGAATCCAGTAGATGAATTAGTCTTGGAAGTTAACCTAATTAGGATTAGGTGATTGATTTGACCTTTTTGATGAGTATAGAATTTGTTGTTAAGTTATCGTTTATAGAACTTGTCGTTAAGTTGTCGAACATTCTACAGGTTGAAGCACCGGATACGACATGGGGACACGAGATGTTTGAAGGTAATGCTGCGGCGCACCCTGCGAGATCAAACAGGGTGGCGTCAGGAATAGAGACCGGGACGAAACTCCTCATAACTAACTTGGATTATGGTGTTTCCAACGAGGATATCAAGGTAATGGTTGTAGGGGTTATTTGGGAATATGTTGAGTCTTGAGTAATGCGTTTTGGTTAGAAAGGTTCTGTGTTATTCTATGTATGTGTGTATATGTGCATCTATGAAAATTACAAGCTGAATTTTGCTAGTAGGATAACTTGTGTTACTGTCGATGGGAGACACGCTGGAATTGAACAAAGCTGTTTAGATACCGTTGGTGTTGGTTAAATACTCAAATAGTTATAAATTTATGATTGGTTTTGGTATTTGCGCAAAATATATGGCCTTTGTGCTTTGTCTTGGTCTCACTCTTAGTTTACTGAAATCTCTTTAATTTCACCTAATAGTGAAGCTTTGAAGTACATTGTTCTCTATTGATGGTGGTGCTAAAAATATTTCAACTTGGAAAGTGGGTCCTATATGTAACATAGCTTCTTATAGCTTAATACGGTTTTTGATTTCTCCCAAGTGTTCTAAACAATTTTGCTTTGGGCTGCTTAGGAGTCTACCTAGGCATAATTCCTCCCCTCTCTGTAAAACCTTTGGTAAATCCCACCTAATTGTTGACAGGAGAGATGTTGGTTTCATTAGTAAAACCTTGGTCTAACTAGACACAACACGTTTTGGGGCCACACGCATAGAAGGTTCTTGGAACTCTACAGTTAAGCATGTTTGGGTGTGACTGTGTGAGCAGTACCAGCGTGGGTGACTCCCTGGCAAGTCTGCATTAGGTCACCAGAAACAAAGCCGTGAGCCAGTGGGGCAAAGCGGACAATATTGTGTCTTGGTAGGCTGGGTGTTACACCCCCCCTTCGCATTTTTGATTAGTTAAGGTCGATTAGATTGGGTACGTAGGAGTTCAGCATTTGTTACCAGTTACCACTATGGTTATCAATGAGTCATTGAATTAAGTCTTTTAGATAAAAAAAAAAGCTTGGATTAGTTTCCTTTTGTTTGATTATTAGCATATCATAAATGCTTGTGAATAGAAGGGTTGTGGTTACTTTGGAACATGGCTGAGAAAAAGTTGGGGAACTTTTGGATGGAAAGTTTGCAAATTGGTAGTAACATGACCAGTTGCAAACTACTACCGATTTATCATCCTGCCTTCTTTCTTGGCAACGTGCAATCAATACTCACATATACCCCTATTTACATTCATCCCGGAAATATCCGAGGGAAGTGTAAGGCAAATGCAAGAAAAACATGTATCAGAAGATGAGAATCAAAATAATTGGTTGCTACTGAATGATTGAACAGTAGTGACATGATTGAAAAGTGAATCATGAGTTTGCGTTGGTGAAGCATGATTGGTGGTGCTGATGCAGCTGTCCATCAATAGTGTTTTTGTTCTGAGAAGGGTTTAGGAAGGTTTTTGCTTGACAATTTGTTTTTTTCTCAATTGTTACCTGACAATAGAAGCTCTCTATGAAAGCCTGCAGGATCTCTTTTACTTTAAACTTATTTAAGTTCAGTGCTATATTCAACTTGACCCTAGTAGGTTTTACCATGGCAATGTCAGCCTGGTTGTCTGCATCTTGTTTCAGATATATGCTTGCATGGGTTTAAACTTCAAGTACTATATGCAAAATAAAATACTTATATGCCCAACTGAATACTTCAATGTTCTCAGCCATATGGGAGCATTATATTTGCAAAAAGTGGAATTTTTGCATTCTTGTACTGTAAAATTTCGGCTCCTTACTCTCTTTCTTGTTCATATCAGACTTAAAGAATGCTAAGATGATAGTTCCTTAGACAAATTAGAATTGTTGGATTTAGATAGTTTGCTTAAACTGTTCATTGTGTAAAATGATTTTTCTGTTTCTATGCAAGTTTTGCTTATTCAATACTACACATTAATTTTTATTGAACAACCCTTAAATTGCAATGTCCATGAACCCCTTTGATTACTGTCCATGAACCCCGTTGATTAATAGGATATGTATTCTAATAATTTTAAGGATAACTGGTCATTATTTATGCTCGACTGCTGAACATGGACGAGAATTTACATCTAAATGTGATGGCTTTCTATTATGGTATAGCAGAGTGATTATTCTTTATTTATTTTGTTTTGGTTTATTAGTTGGGGCAAAAGGCTCTATCCTTAATTGTCCTTGGCTTGCTACAATTTGTGCTTAAAAGTCTGATTTATGCAGGAGCTCTTCGCAGAGGTTGGTGACATAAAGCGAGCTACAATACACTACGATAGGAGTGGCAGATCAAAGGTACTTGATTTTGGGAATAATCTTCTCAATACTTCTAAGAAATTTTGTTGCTTGCCATAGTTACGGGAAGCGTTTTTTTCTTAGGGAACAGCAGAAGTGGTCTTTTCACGGCGTAGAGATGCAGAAATGGCTATCAAGAGGTATGATAATGTGCAACTAGACGGTAAGCCTATGAAGATTGAATTGGTGGGAACAAACATGGGGAACGATGGCCCTCCTGCCTTGCCTACTAATGTCAATATGATGTATGGAAGCCAAAATGGTGCACCCAGAAGGTATTATCTTTAAACTTGCCAAAATGTAAATTACATCTCTATTTCGCTCTTGATCTGCATTTTTCCTATTTTGTAAGTATCTATTTTTTTTTTCTAATAATATATTCATCTTTTTACCAAATGACAAAACAGAGGTGGAGTTATGGGGAGACTTAGAGGAGGAGGAGGAGGAGGTGGTGGTGGTGGTGGTCGGACAATGAGAGGGGGAGGCGGAGGAGGTGGCGGTGGTGGCGGCGGCAGTGGCAGAGGCAGGGGTAGGGGCAGAGGTGGGGAACGTGGTGCGAAGGTGTCGGCAGAAGATCTGGATGCCGATTTGGAGAAGTACCACGCTGGTGCAATGCAAACGGATTAGATGCTGAAGTGAAGAAGAAGAAGAAAAGATGTTTGTATTTCCGGGGTTTTTTCCTGCTTACAGAACCATGTCAGAAAGGATTGTTTATCTATATCTATATCGGGAATTCGGGATGCTGTTCATTGCTTTTGATGTAATGTTTCAGATGTTTTATTTATTAAAGTGGTGGTGTTTGTTAAAGTTCAAACATATATATAGGGTTGGGATGCAACGGATCAATTCTCTGTCAAGTGCAATTTATGGAACATGTTTGAGGTTAAAAGTGATCAATGGTTGATAACCACTTCTCACACGACATGTGTTTTTGAAATGATGACAGTATTTTATCACTTCATTTGTAATTATATTGGATTCTTTTCTTGGTAGGAATTATTGTAAATAGTTCTTTAGGCGTTTATATACCGGCCTTGTATATATGCACACATTTTGGATCATGTGAGACCAAGTTGTTTTCGTAGTACCTATGAGACCATAGTTATAAACTTCACGACGAAATACTGTAATGATAACCTTCACAACGTTTTTGCTGTGAGGATTTGGATTTTTTTTGCCCTAAACAAAGTTTCATTATGAATTTCAATTGTAAAAATATGATCGGAACCCAATAGTTAAAATCGAAAGAATATTTTTACATTGTTATACAACTTACAAAAATTGCAAAGCCACCGGCATCCACCGGCATCCACGCATATATAAGCCTCACTCACTCACTCACTCATGTTGTTAATACGAGTTTAATTATGTATAAATAAACTCAAGGAAGGTCTTAATCGCTTAATAGAGGTGGATTTAACTATGTATAAATAAAGTTGCCATCAGTCTTCTCCTTCATTAAATAAGAAACCGATTGGGTGACACAAAAGTCTCGA
This sequence comes from Centaurea solstitialis, assembly GCA_030169165.1. Taxonomy (NCBI): domain Eukaryota; kingdom Viridiplantae; phylum Streptophyta; class Magnoliopsida; order Asterales; family Asteraceae; genus Centaurea; species Centaurea solstitialis. The sequence continues at coordinate 2,654,538 of CM058042.1, read as the reverse complement.
TATACATCGGCGGAAGCACATCGTGTGGGGGATGTGGAAACTTGCTATCTTTGGTGTTCTTCTCTATGTCTACGTCGCAAATGCCATTTCTGTTAAGCACGAGCAAATTTCCATTCCTCAGCGAAGTAAGTGGACAATAATAACTGGTATTCACCATGTTCATCCAATCGCTGCCATCTCCTACATTCATCCGCCACGTCTGGATTGTCCATCTTAGAGGGGATACGATATCAAATATCGTCAACTCAATGCACCCTTCTCTTTCAACCGTCGTCAAACTCATCCGCACATGTCCACAAGAAGGAGGAACCGCTATCTTTGTGAACTTTCCCGTCTTCAAGTCAAGCCTTACAACTACGTATCTTCTATTTATCTCGAGTGGCCTTAAGAAGTGGAGTTTTTCATCATCCAACGATTACGATCACCACCAGCAGCAGCAGCAGCATAATACGGTATACGGTCTTCGTGGTCTAGTGTTGACTCGAGCTTTCTCCATGAGTCGGATCTCAACGAGTATACATAAACATTGCGATCGGTGGTTATGCTTAGAATCTTGTAGTCATCATCGCTACAAGTGTAATACAGCTCGAATGCCAATGCATTCTTGCTGTAGCGATTTGTATCAATGGGTGTAGATAACGTCTTATACTCACCCGTCAAAGGATTCCATAATACCATCATGTCAGAGAACTCGTCTCTGTTTCTCCGTTTGCCCGTCCATTGCTCTATGCCCATGCATACCAGTCCATTCACTGTAGATGCTGTAACTGTAGCACTGCCTGGGAACGGGTAACGACGATACTTGGAGATTGAACGAGCTTCGCAGTCGATGGTCCGGAAGGCGCATGGCTGGACATGAAGGTAAAGAAGTTTTAAATGGCGGTGGCGGTCGACGGCGGTTACATGGTGGAGATGGATCTTGGCAAATAAGGGTGATGTCAGGAAGGACCGCCATTGCTTGCAGACACACTTGGAACGGAGCAAGGACTTGGCAGGCAGCTTTGGTAGTATGTGGAATAACACTATCTCCGGTGAAAGCTTTTCTTCTCGGTTGGCCATGGTGTTTGCTTAGGTTAATTCCTAATTTGCTGCTGTATATAATAAATTCAAAAAAAATAAAGATTATAATGAACACAAAGCTAGAGATATATGTTTACAACAAATTGAAAGAATTGAAACTTGAAGACACAAAACAAACAACCCCTCTCTCAAAATAAAACAATTATCCATTAATGAGAATTGTCCTTTGCCTCTGTTATGTTGTTTTTATTCATTGCAGGTTGCAATGAATAAAACTAATATATGTTAACAACCCACCCTTAGTTTCTTTCAATTACAACACCACCTAACAGATTGAATTTCCCTCTTTAAGGATAAAGCAGGAAGCTTTTTAATGGTTATGCATTCTTTAAGGATAAAGCAGGAAGCTTGCAGTAAATCAAACAACAAAATCCCTAATCGCAACGATAGAAATCAAACAACAAGATTATTGGAACAAAAGAATCCCTAATTTAATGCTTGAAATCAAAGAGAAAGAATACCTGAATGATTCAAGGGCTCCACAGATCTGGAGATCGATTTAGAGTCTAATTCGCTGGCTTTTAGGCCATCCTTATACCCCTCATACCTCTCATTTTTGCCACATCAGCTTTACCAGCACCATACCAATCCATCCTTAACCATACCAATACCATACCCTCTAATTAATTGATTAAAGAAAAAGAAAATTAAAAAAGGTAGAGAGAGAAAGAAGAGAGAGATAGAGAGAGAGAGAGAGAGGGGGTAGGGGTGGGTTGTTGCTTTTTCTTCCATCGGCATTGGGGTACCGATCCCCTCCACTACCGGCACCATACCCCTCATACACAACGGTGTTACCACCGGTATGGGGGTGGTACCGGCTCGGTACCGATTGGGCTAAGGATGGCCTTAGGGTTTGGAAATCAATCAGCTTTTATTGCCATGCTTTGCGTTTATATATATATATATATATATATATATATATATATATATATATATATTATAGGGATATTCATTTGTAAACCACAAAAAATGTGTAAACCGTGTAAACCAATCCACACCCTTGATTTTCAAAAACATTTCTATATTTCACATTTTCATCATTCAATAATCAATGACTTACCATATATTTCACATTTCCATGTTTTCTATGAATCTATATACTCCTTTGATTTTTTTGCTCAACGGCTATGATTGGTTTACACGGTTTACACATTTTTTGTGGTTTACAAAGGTGCTTTCATTTACAAACCACCCTTATATAATTGAACGCTCCTCTCTCTCTCTCTCTCTCTCTCTCTCTATATATATATATATATAGAGAGAGAGAGAGAGAGAGAGAGAGGAAAGTTCAATTGTGAACCAGTTTATCATTGTGAACGTGAGTACGAATCTCAACAACTCATCTCGGTCAACAAAGATGGCTTTGGCCGGTCCCCTCTTTAATAATCTCTACCCTCCCATGAATCGCGTCAATCCTCCGTGATCACGTCCACCGTAACCGTTAGATGAGTGGCTGAGATTCGTCCTCACGTTCACAATGAAAAAGTGGTTCACAATTGAACCCACCCCTATATATATATATATATATATATATAGGTAAAAGTTCAATTGCAAACCACCTTTTCATTGTGAACGTGAGGACAAACGAGAGCGCGACACGTGGCAAAAAATTCAGAGGACACGCGCGACCTTTCCCGCGACCTTAGTGTTATTCATACTGAATAACAGTGTTATTCAGTGTTATTTAGTATGAATAACACTAAGGTCGCGGGCTTTTTGGTTACAAGTCGCGCGTGTCCTCTGAGTTTTGGGCAACTCAGTGTTATTCATACTGAATAACGCTTTATTCAATCTGAATAATAGTGTTATTCAGTATGAATAAGACTAAGTCGCCCAAAATTCAGAGTGACCCGTGGCGCGCTCTCGTTTGTCCTCACGTTCACAATGAAAAAGTGGTTTGCAATTGAACCCACCCCTATATATATATATATATATATCTTCATATATAAAAAGAATTTGCCAAAGAAAATTTCCAACTTTCCATTTTCCAACTTTAATTTTCAAGAATACAATTTTCCATGCTATATGTGCAACCAGGGGTGAGCATAAAAAGCGGGTACCCGCTTTTGGAACCGGAACCGCTTCGGAACCGCCGGTTCCGGAACCGGAACCGGTGTGAGCGGTTCCGGTTTCGGTTCCTAAAATAGGGAACCGGTCAAAACCGGTTCCGGTTCTCAAAATTTTGGAACCGTTACCCGGCGGGTACCAGGTATTTTTAAATATATGTATTTTTTATATTTTAAATAGATTACTTTTTTAGGAACTTAGTATGAACTTTTTTTTTGTGTCCTATTAGGTGTTTGATGACTTGACATGAAATATTATCAAAGTCATTTTGCCTCATAATTCAAAACTTAATACTAAAGACTCATGTTTTATTTCACTATTTTTTGTATTTATTGTTAAGACTTTACGTATAGTTTTTATCGGATTATTATGTTTTTAAGTTGGTACTTTATATTTTGTCATATTTATTCGTTAAAGTTGTTGTTTTATTACATATATATAATGTATGCAATGTTTGAAAAAATAAAAAAATAGGTTACCGGGTACCCGGTATCGGAACCGGTTCCCGGCGGTTCCGGTTCCGGTTCCAAAAAATTAAGAACCGCTCTAACCGGTTCCGGTTCCGGTTCCTTTATTCTAGGAACCGCCGGTTCCGGTTCCGGTTCCATGAAAAAAAGCCGGGTACCCGGTTATGCTCACCCCTATGTGCAACAGCCTTAAATCCGTAGGCATCCTTTTAATTTGAAATTTCAATCTTTTCTAATTACATTTTATATCTTTATAATTACATTTTATATCTTTATTAAATATTTAATTTACTCTAATTTCTTACTTTTTCATTCTTCATATCCTTATCATATTAATATAAATAATGTATATGAACTAAAATTTATTAAAAAAAAATTTTCTTTCCAACAAATTATACCATTATAATCTTCTCGACAATAATTTCAAAATGAGCCCAATATTGGATATTTTTCGAATTTGATCATATTATTAAATATAAAAAATACAATCCAGTTAATTTATTTTATGTTTTATTTAGATTCATCTTTTTAATTTTACACCATTATCTATTATTTATATATTTATATCTATACTATCTTATAAATTAAAAGTTTCAAACATCTTTCATGTTCAAAATCATAAATAAGGGTTTGCGATTCGTAGCATAAATGGAAAATTTTGATTTGGAATTCTCATGAGCGGTTGGAGAGATTTGTGCGGAGCGTGTACAGAGGGGGTTACTCACTTACTCTATGTTAGTTATTTTATTTTACATCTTTTTGAAAATAATTTATTTGAGGCAATTAACCAAACTACCCATAACAACTAGCGTTATACCCGTCTGTAGGTCGGGTATACGATATGAGTTTAATCTTAGATTTATTATTTGTACGCTTCTCAAAGTGATCATATATATTTGTGTTTGCTTTCCATAACATCTTGAATTGCTTAAATTAGGGTTTTGGTGTATGAGATGAGATCAGGGTTCAACATAGTGCGTTGTGCATTATGTATCACGCGATGTTATGCATAAGGCACACCATGTTGTATTGCGAGGTTTTTGTAACACGTAATTTGATTTTAAATTACCTTTTTAATGTCTATTATATGATATAGAGATTTGCCGCCATAAGTGACGCCTTGAAAACGCCATGACCCGATGTGGCTTCTAAGGCTTGAATCTTGGCCTTGCTGCCACGGTACGCCTCACGCTATTTTAGAATCTTGTGTGAGATACGATAAAAACTCCACAGTCTTGCAAATCTGCCAACATAATTCTTTTATTTTATTTTTTGTCGTTCTTCGATCATCGAAGCTCACTTTAATTGACGTATTAAGTTGAATTTTTGACAGATAAAATAGAGAATTATACATATGCATGCATTTGTTAGTTTAGAAAAACAAAGTCTTATTGGTTTAGACTTGAAACTTCAGCACTACTACTTTAAAAAACGAAACTTTAGACTTCAACAATCGCACTTAAAATTCATAAGTTAAATTGTAATATTGATAAATTTTGAATTAAACCACCTAGGTTTTCCAACTCCACAAAGATGATTAGAGTAGACCAAACTGGATATGATTGAAAAGGACAAGAGGGTGGGACTAGACGTCTAGACAGGACAAGCCTGAATAAAACAAGCGTCTGTATGGTGTTTGGAACAACTAGGAGTGGACAACACAAAAGTACACAAGTTCCCTCCAAAAAATTATTTCTCGACAAAGGTGGATGAGGAGTCGTGGCCAATGTAGTGCAAGTAGTGGTTGTGGTAGTTGATGATGGTAGTGGGTAGTGGTAGTGGCAATCAATGATGGTGGTTGTTCTAGTAGAGGTGAGGTGGCTTAGGGTGGTGGCGGCTATGAACAACGGTGGTAAAGGGTCAGCGGTGGTTGTGGAGGTAGTAGAAGAGTCCAAATGGTGGTGGTGGTGAATTTTGTCCCATATCGTACCAAACATGAGAAAATAACTTCTTGCTTTGTCCCATATCACGTCAAAGGTAGGACGGTGAATTTTGTCTCGTCTTATCCTTCTTGATTTATGTTTGGGTACCCTAAAACTATGTGACAAACAAGCACGTACGAAATATATATATAGGGGAAGGATGGGAAAAAACCGAAACCGATGGAAAAAAGCGAAGCCTGAAACGGGTACTGGGGACCAATCCCGACCTTATTTCCTGATTATATCTCCGAATGTATCTTTAATTACCCGAATATAGGGTTGGGTTCAAATACAAACCACTTTTTAATTTTGAACGTGAAGACAACCGAGAGCACGACATGTGGCGGATGACTAGGCGCGATTCATGGGAAGGCATTGAATTAAACGAGGGGACCACACTCAAAGCCGCTACGTGTTGCGCTCTCGGATGTCCTCACGTTCACAACCAAAAAGTAGTTTGTATTTAAACTTTCCTCCCCGAATATATCCTCGAGTATATACTGAATTTATTTTTCTTATATGATTGTTAGCAATTAATATAGTTTTAACTATATATGATAATATATTATATATACTCAAACGGGGAAGGTTCAAACGAGAAACATATCAATTTAAGAAAACGTGAGGAGCAATCTCAGCTACTCATCTCACGGTTACAGTGGACGCGATCACGGAGGATTGACGCGATTCATAGGAGGGTAGAGATTATTAAAGAGGGGACCGGTCAAAACCGTCTTTCTTGACCGAGATGAGTGGCTAAGATTGTTCCTCACGTTTTCTTAAATTGATATGTTTCTCGTTTAACCTCCTTCATACTCAAACAATCGGAAACTGAAATCTAGCACATTGATAGTAATGTTATGGTTATATATACATATAGAGAGGTATTTTTTGTAAACTATATATAAACCAAATATAAAATGTTTATCATAATTAATAAACTCTAATCATTTTTAATAAATATTCAAATCATAATAAATAAACTTTTGTTATTTTCATAAATGCTAGTTTACAACCTTTATAAGGTTTATAAAAGAAGAGGAAAGTTCAAATACAAACCACATTTTGGTTGTGAACGTGAGGACAACCGAGAGCGTGACACGTGACGGCTTCGAGTGTGGTCTCCTCCTTTAATTCAATGCCCTCCCATGAATCGCGCCTAGTCATCTGCCGTGAACATGACGTGGCGCCTAGTCATCCGCCACGTGTCGCGCTCCCGGTTGTCCTCACGTTCACAACCAAAATGTGGTTTGTATCTGAACCCAACCCTATAAAATAATACCCCCTATATATACACTTCAGATCATGTAAGACCAAGTTGTTTCTGTAAAATCCGTAAGACCACATTTATACAATTGAAACTTCACAGAAAAATACTGTAAAGATAACCTTCACAGTGTTTGCTGTGAAGATTCAAATTTTTTTGCCTTCACAAAGTTTTGTTACGAAGTTTCATGTGTAGAAATATAATCGAAAACAGGTTAGTTTCACGCAAAATCAATAGTTAAAATTGAATGAATATTGTAAGAAAAGATTAAAAAAAAAAAGATAGGACTGCCCTTTCAAAATAACATGTATGATCAAGGCTAGGCCTGTAAACGAACCGAACGAACACGAACGAAGCTTGTTCATGTTCGTTTGTTTAAGTTTAAACGAACACGAACACGAACGCTTAACCGAACGAAAAATCGTGTTCGTGTTCGTTCGTTTAGCACATGAGGATGTTCGTGTTCGTTTGTGTTCGTTCATTAAACTCTTAAACGAACGGTTCACGAACGTAAACGAACACAAACAAACATAAACGAAGGAAATGTTGCTAGTGATTTTTAGTGAACGTGAGACGAGAGTTGCAGTCGTCGAGTCGAGAGACAGAGGCTGTGAACGTGAGAGGAAGAGGCTATGAACGTGAGAGGAGAGAGTTGAGTTGTAGACACTAAAGTTGGAAAATGGGGGTAGCAGCTAGGGTTGTAGTCGAGAAGAGGCTGTGTGGTATTTATTTTAACTTTACTTATAACATAGTTGAATAATTAAATCAATTAATAAAAAATATATAGTTTATAAATAATTATATATACTAATATAAATAAACGAACATAAACGAACGAACGGTTCACGAACGTAAACGAACGAACATAATCGAACGTTCACGAACATAATTGAACGAACGAGGACGTTGTTCATGTTCGTTCGTTTATTTAAACGAACGTAAAATATTGTTCATGTTCGTTCATTTATTAAACGAACGAACATAAACGAACTTCCCGCCGAACAAATTCACGAACGGTTCATGAACGTTCGGTTCGTTTACAGGCCTAATAAGGCTCTAGATAACATGATATGGCCTCAGAACAAAAGGACTGTTTTTTAGAATATAATTTCAGAAATTGTCTGACATGACTCCAATCCTAATTATAGGCTTAGTAAAAATTGTAACAAAGCCAGCTGATTGATGAATTGGAACAATTTCATATATAACTTGAAAAACCCAAATCTTTGCAGCTTTTAGACTGCAGTATGACGCTAAATTATCAAAAAAATATCGTCTCATCTTTCATCTATCTCACATTGTTATACAACTTACAAAAATTGCAAAGCCACCGGAGTGCCAATTTCACGACCATGACTTAACATAATAAGCCTCGCTCACTCACTCTCTACGCATTTTCTTCTGTAGCTTGTCTTGGGTACGGTACCTCTCCCGCCTTTCTTCTCTCTGACGTTTTTTGTTCACCACCTCTTCTTTTGCTTTTTCGGTATCGTGCTTTTTCTTCTTCTCCTGCTTCTTTAGTTTCTGCTGTTTCATCTGTTCAAATCAACCAATAAAACATCAAATTATTCGCCATCTTTGTTTAAGCGAGATTTTTCATAAATGAAAGGATCGCTGACAAATAAGTTGTGAGCGTCATTAAGCAGCTAACAACAAATGCACCTTATCGGCATAAAAACAACAGCTGGCACCAACAAATTGATGCAAGAAACGCAGATAAAACCAACTCGCTCCCTTTAACAAACCAACGGGAATGCAAAACTTCAAAAGAAAGCATACCTTGTTATGCCTAATCAGTTGCAGATGCTGAACGAGTTTATGAACATCTCGTTCATGTGGCTCCGCGACAACAGCTCTTGGATCCTTCTTCGACTTCATGTCCTTGGGTTTCGAGCGGAACGGAAGCGCACTTTGCAACGACTTGGGAACGATAACAGGGTTGAACTTCTTTAACGGCCTCTCAATCGGCTGTTGGCGTAAACACGTAAAAACGCTTATAAGTTTCCAAGGAGTATGTAATGTGTATTATGAATAAATACATGCAAACCGGGAAAGTTAAAATTACAAATTGTAACATACCTTGTAGTGGGAATCTTTGTTGTCGGGAATGCGAAGATTATATTCTCGCCTCAACTCTCCGACCGTCCTCACTCCACGCCACGTCTCGCCACGGGGTTGCAATGCTGTCGTCAAAGGGTTGTAAAAGCACGGGACGTCAACTTGAGTCCAAGCGCGAGAAAAACGATATCGCTCATCAAAATTTTATCCTCAAAGGTACATCTAGCATCCCTTCTTCAGGTTGTCCTCCGCTCTTTTTGGCTTATTACCAAGCTCTATCTTTCCAGCCTGACCATATTCAACAATAGTAAATAAACTTAAGTTCTATCATTTCCGAACATGTGCCAGTTTCCTTGACAAAAAAAAACAAAATATAATGTGAAAAATGTACCTTCTTCACTTGCCCACGAATTCCACTAACAGTCGAATAGATGCACCTTCAAACCTGGCTACTTCAAGATCAGAAGTGAACATTTTTTTGATAGTGCTGTTTTCTTATAGATCTTGCAGGGTTCGCCAACTAGCTTTATCTTCTTAACAATTTTTGCAGCATGGTTGAACTCCAAGATAACTGCAGTTGCTGTGATTCTAAATGATGCCTGAAAAATTATTACTTTTGTTTTAGCACATGCTGAAGTGAAACCCCCCCTACCACTTGGAAATAACTAAAAACATGTAACGCAAATCAAAGGCTAGTTTGACCATGCATCAACTTTGCATTCACGTTAGCAGTAAACACAGCTTTAAGTTTCAAATAGTGCATTTTGTCTTAACATCAGTATCACAAATTATCTCACTCATCTTCAGACACTGGTATGGGTTCTGGAGCACTTATGCATCCACTTTTAAGTACAAGCCTCTAATGGCAGGCAAAGTTTTGTTTTATCATGTTCAGTATTACCTAAAAAAAGTGAAATTATGGTTTAACTACAGACTAGAGTTTATGCTTTCTCAATTTGAACAGATGAATATCGTTTGACATAAGTTCATCTTACTCATTACAGGCTTATGGCATACATATTGGTCTGCTTATTTATTAGTTTAAATACTTCAGTTATTTACTTTACAGATGCAATGGGGACTTTTAAATGTCAGAAGTAATATTAAAGATAGAAGATTCTCAAAGCTGGAAAGGTCCTCCTCTCGGGCTCAGAGTGTTGTCTATAGTCATCAATACATTATTCCTCTTGTATACTCCTTTCTCTTTTCTCACTAAAAATCTTAGATCATTGCCAATACCATGTACCTTCATGGCTTCATCTAACTATCAATTCAAGTGATAGGTACAAAGTGCAGGTTATTTCATTCAGGGATTGAGGTAAAATACTTTTGCAACTTTGTTTCTCTTTGGTGCTAACATGTATTCCAGAATAATCAAAACTAGCTTGTACTTGTTACCAATGAAAATTTTCTAACCTGTGACAGTTTGTATAAGAAAGGAAAATTGCTGTTATACTTATGAGACTTCTGAAAGATAATATTGCAATTAGTGGTTCAAAGGGAGTATATAAAAGACTAGAGTGGACATATGATGGAGAACCATGAGAGCCTAGGTGGTAGATTTTGATGATAACCTAATGCATATAAAAAAATATTACTACATTGTCTTTAATGAACAAGAGTACAAAGTGCTAACTGCCCAGATTACAAAAATGTTTGTTGATTAGATGTAGATGTAGCAAGCTTGACATCTTTGGTATTTTATCATAGAAACTAGTGTATCTCTCAACTCACAAGCTTCTCTTTGTTCTAAGAATGAGTGGCCATAACTTAAAGCGACTATAAATGTTATAGATCATAAATGAAAGCCAACTAACCTGATTATTTGACAAATTCTGCACAGCCACAACCCCAGTGTTTGGAGGAGCAAGAGGGCCCCAAAACATGGCAAGGCAATGCATGTGTTCAGGTGTATACTTGAGCATACGATGACGCCCATTGAGGTCCTCAATGGCATATATAGGTAGAGTTTGGTAGCGCCTCCATCCGATAGAAACAATTATAGGATCTTTAGTCTTCAAAACCTTTTTGTGCCATCTATGACGCTTAAACCTTGCCTAGAAAAAAATGAAAACGTCACCATGTTAAAAGGTGAAGTAGAAGCAAAAGATCAGATAACAAAGATTATCAACACGAAACACCCAATAACAAACCTGAAGTGCATGCAACTAGACAAACAATATGCTAGATGCAAATTTCTAACTTAAAACATATGAGCAACGATCATTGGTCAAGCCTTGCCAACAGTGTGAGAGGTGAGCGTGAGTGTTTTCCATATATAAAACATTATATATTTTTAAAAACATATAAACTAACAAGATTTTCAAAGAGAACAAACAAAGAAGAGGGCAGCAAAAAGGTGCACGACATCGCCCTATATTTTAACAATTTGGATGATGTCTTAGAATTTATTAACACTCTCATCAATCAATACTAGTAATCCCAAAAGACAAATAACCTTCTACATTTTTGCTAACCTGCATATACCCAACATTTTCCTCTGTGAAGCCGATTCCACCAACAAGAATAGGATGGCAGGGATCAAAATGTTCAATCATCTCATAAGGGACATCATGAATCTCCAATCTAAGGTAAGTTCCTGTTCTGTACCCCTCTATGTCAACCCTAGTGGCCTCATCCAGATCATTGAGTTCAGCAATATTCCTTTGCCGTTGAAGTTCAGCTTCCTCCCTCAACTGCACGAATCAACCATGAATAAAAAAAGTAATATTTCAAGGACGATTATCTAATGATAGGATATTACCTTGTCGATAAAACCAACTTCATTAGCTTGGCCACTTTTATCCTTGCCTTTGTGGCTGTTGTCATCAGCCTCATCAGGTGATTCAGACCCATTATATGTATATAGGAATCAAGGAAACAAAAGCATCATATGCAAACAAGAGCCTCTAGCAGTGAAAAAAAGCAAACAATTGTGTGATGATAGTAATGCAAGATGATATAGGAACAACAATGTGGGAACCTATAAATTAGTGAAACAGTAGAATCATTATCGAGGATATTGAGCATCAAACTTTGCACGAAGAGCAAGCTTTTTAAGCCTCCGCTCTTCAGCAACCGAATCAGGCTCCTCATTAGCTTCGTCTGTTTTATCACCTTCATGCTTCTCGCCAGTTTCCAAGTCTTCAAACTCACCATAGACAGGACCATCATCATCATCATTCTCACTGTCTTTGCCTCTCCGAGCGGCCTTTGTCCAATCTCCCGTTACAAAACGATCACGGATGCTTTCAACTGTTTCTCCATCTTTCCAGTCCTTTACGCTAGCGTAGTTGGTGAATTTCGAACTATCTTCGTCATTCACTTGATCACCCTCCAATCCTTGGCTTAAATTCTGAAACAAATCAAACAAATAAGTGAACAGATAAAAACAAATCAAGTCAATAGTATGTATTACGTACTAAAACTTCAAAAAGCAAGTCATATGAATGAACAGCATGAGTAGGCCGAACCTTGTTTCCTTCACCTTTGGGCTTGAAGAATTCATCATCGTCACTTTCCTCTGCATCAACATCTTCATGAAGAGAAGCATTTGATTTGGATTCAGACTGCCCATACACAAGTTGCATAAGATTCATGTTCTGTCTTGATATTGTCCTCTCAACTAACGATTCTTTCCATTTGGAAGCATTCCCCATATTACCTGACATAAACAACGGCATATGATATCAACAAAAGAGTTTCTGATAAACCAGCAGCAAAGAAATAAATCTCTAACCAACCATGATTTTCAACAATTTTGTATTTTCTATCAACTTTAAACTTCAGGGAAAGCCATAGCAAAGAGATAAATCCCTAGCCAACCACAATTCCGACAATTGTGTATTTTTATCAACTAAAAAGTTCAGAGAACCCAACAGCAAAGAAATAAATCTCTAACCAACCACGACTTTCAGCAATTGCATATTTTCCAAGTCATTAGAGAGAATGCGACGAAGAAGAGAAACCTTTTTTGAGTATCTAACTTCATTTTAAGTGTAGATTTTTTTTCAACTCCCATTGCAGTCAAAAATCACCTGAATCTTGCAAAAACTGCTGCTTTATATTGTTATGATATGAACGCCTAGTAAGTTAAAATTGAATATGAAGTGCACCTTCTAGATCACCTTCTTCTTCCTCTTCCTCAGAAGAAGCTGAATAAGAAGATGACTCTTCATCGGAATCATCATCTTCTGCTTCCTCATCATCCTCTACTTCTTCATCATCATCAGTGGCCTGCAACCATGCACAACTTCCATGAGAGAACAGTTCTCATGAACATATTTTACATAAACAAAGGGTAGAAAAAATTTCCAGCTCCAAGTTTGGTGATTGAAAACTACATATTTAATTTCTTTACCCCTCTTAATATCAGTTTTACAATTACCATTGGCAAGAACATCAGAATGGTTAGTGACAATTCACCAAATTTGGATAATCTTCAACAACAAAAACTCTAAACAAAATAGAAAAATATCACAAGCCAAATAGAAGAATGTGCAAGCGACTAAACTTAGATGGTGTAGACCTAGAACACAAAAGATAGTAAACCCAAAAACATAAACACAAGGCACATGTCGTAATGCCTTCAATCCCTACGAAAACAAAAGCTATAACAACCAACCCACACGCAACAACAGAAAGAAGCAACAGCAGTAAATGACCATGATAAATCCTTGAAGAAATGTACAACCCAGACTAGGCTTGGAAGATTCTTCTTTATCTACCCATTTCCAGCAATTTCGTCATAATCAGGAGTATATGTGTAACATTACAAGCAAAAACCCTACCCATAGCCCATGCACTAGGATTTTCACTCCACAGAACATTCAAAGGTGAACTGGAGTTGGTCACAGGTAGAAAAATTGCAGCTAATATACTTTGTAGTTTGTTTATCTATAAAACCTGGACTAAGAGTGAATATGATATCCTTCAATCTCAACCCAGAAAAAAATGTATATGTAGTCTCGTTCTTGACCTTCCTCTAAAAAATCTGGGACGAGTAGTAGACAATATAGGGAAGTTAATATAAAATACATTATATCTGCCTGCTCAGGGGTCCACTTACTTAATAAGTCTAAGCATTAGTAGGTAGCACAGTCTCATGGATCCACTTGATGCCTTTTAGAACACTGATTACATATGAACTATATACAACCTGAAGAATTACCAATACTCAACCGTGCAAAATGCAGAACCATTCTAGATTTCTAACAAAAACTTAAACATACCAAAATAGAACATATTTAAAGCTGAAAGAAACCTTAAGGAGAAGGGAATTTATCATGAAGATTAATGCAATCACTAAGATTCATGCAACACATAAACTATATAGCAATGAACACCTGGAACCAACTTCCATGGTTAAAATGGAAATCCCAAGAAGAAAGTAAAATAATATGACTATGGCCAACACAAAACGTTTGCTAAAACTGGTATAGCATTACCTCTTGATCATCAAGCTTGCTTTCATTTCCAAATACTGCTTTTCTCCTCATTCTTCCCTTATGGAACTCAAGTTCTTCCTTGATGTTATTTGGTGCATGTCCCTGGTCATTATCTTTAACTTCAGGGCTGTCACCAGAAGTTTTTATAGTTGATTTTCATGAGGGTTTCTAGCTTCTTCCAAATCATCTACATCTTCATCATCACTATCCTCATCAGACCCAACAGTATCATGTTCCTCCATAGGTTCTATGGAGTTATCGTCTTGCTCATCACCATTTGTAATTTTTGCTGCATTGTTACTTGTTTGACTGAAAAGGTTGATAAAACTTTTATTCAACTTCTCGTCAACTGAATATTGTGTGTTTTGAAGTGATTTTACAAGAACTTCGCCTACGTCCCTCTCCGCTCCTGTGAAACAAGATAACATCAGTGTCTGTGAAAATGGACCTTTTGCAAGAAAGAGAAATGTAAAATATATGATTAAAAATCTGCCTTGTCTTTCACTATGAAACAACAGAAGATGACAAAAGAAAATAATCCAAGTAATGATGCATAATATAATTTATTTGGCCTGATTGCTAATCTTCCGTTTTAAAATTGTGCGACCATCTTCCTTAGGAAATTAAAAAAGGCGGGTTGTCACAAATTTTGATAAAGAGCAAATTTTAGTTATTTTACATCATGCAGCGAACTTCTATATTAAGGTATCAACCTTTTCGGAATTGTCCTCTTCATCACCAACTTTAGAGAACTGCACAAAGTGATCATTAATATTTATGTAAACAGCATCCTTATCATATAGAAGATCCCCAACTCCAGACATAGGTGCATAAAACAGCTTCTCTTTGTCACGTAACCCCTTCTTTTTTGCAGCCGAAGGTAAAGGGCAAGGATCAGCTAGTCCTGTTACACCAGCTACATTATAATCTCCCACACCAGCAATATGCACCTGTGTACAAGCAGTGGATTTAAAAGTGATGCATTTAAATCGGCTTGTCTAGTACAATATACCGATTCATGACAAAAGTAGCTGACAAGAATTCTTATAA
This sequence comes from Centaurea solstitialis, assembly GCA_030169165.1. Taxonomy (NCBI): domain Eukaryota; kingdom Viridiplantae; phylum Streptophyta; class Magnoliopsida; order Asterales; family Asteraceae; genus Centaurea; species Centaurea solstitialis. Next base: position 2,639,180 of record CM058042.1, on the reverse strand, counting down.
AAGACAACATAACAAGATGATAACAGGTAGTAAGATATTAAAACTCTATATGCAAAATAAACGAATGTTACATACTCAAGTGTAGGTGAACTAATAAGAGCATGAAACGAGACCAATAACATGCAATGTAAAGAAAAGATGCTTGCTGCAGCAAATGATGATAAAAAGTATTTGTACCATAACAACACACACGAAGACAAGCACATGAATTTTTATGTTTACTAGTTTCCCTGCTTAAGACAAGCTCTTTGATAGGAAACAAGAAAGGCAGGGTAAAAATGCATACCTTGGTTCCTCTTTTCATGTTGCACCCACGCAAATAACCATACAACGTGATGTTTCTGTCACACTTCTTATTCGTGGACACTTTATCTGGGGGTGTCACGTCCTCAAGACGATCTACCAGGACTGTAAGGATGAGAGGTTCTCCAAGACAGAGGATGAAACTTCATAACAGAAATGAACCTTGCAAGATTATGAACCTCACGTTTGACATACCTGGTTGCCAATAAAAATGATGTCACCTCGGTGTGTATCAACTCCTAACAAACATCCAATTTATATTCAAGTGTTAAGTGAAAATAGACATATAGGTAAGCACTAAGCCACTCACTTTCCATGAATAAGACCAGATAAATAGAATAATTTGGCCCCATCATATATCTCAGTCCAGAACCGATGCTTAAGCCGCTGCTTTGTCTTTTTAAGTTTCTTAACATCCTTGAACTTATCAAGGTGTGTAAGAACACCCATAACCTTAGGGAATCCATGAACTTGCAAAATGTTAAGGAACTCAAATGTTTCCTGCAAAATGAATTCCACGATAATTAATAGTTACACATGAACTATACATGTGCATGTCACTACAAATAGAACTATAAAAAGGAAGTAACTAAATACTAGAGCAAAAGCATGAAGTCCTCTATCAAAGTTCCCAAAAGCAAAACGAACATAAAGGGTGCAGCGCCAAGTGACTACCAAGGTGCACTGCATTTTATCAGCATTGAATGGTAAATGTTGATAAAAAGTGCAATCCTGTGGCCTTATGCTTGTGAAGTTGACCCATATTGCATATATGATGACCATCTATTACCTATTACATGTTATGGAAGTACAAAAAGACTTGCATCACAACAAGTTTAGAGTGCACTTCAATCATGTATGAAGACGATACACTTTGAAGCTTACTCCATTTCTGGAGTTGAATGTATGACAGTATGAGGACAATTCTTAACAACAAGGTGCACAAATATTACACCCACACATATACAACAAGAACATACCATTTCAAAACCATAGCTCCCATCAATAAGCAGCAATGCAAGATCAGCAAATTTTGCAGCATCAATCATACCATTGATATCATTTGGGCACTCTACAAACTGTAGCCGCCTTTGCTTACCTAACATAAAACAAAAGAGATGTGTCTCAAACTTCCATGTATACTATCAGAACCTAGTATACTATTATATTTCTTCTAATACACTTATACACATACCTGATACGATAGTAAGTGGACCTCGTACATCTGGTATATTATGCTTGGTGTAGTGCTTAACAAGAGACTTTATAAGTAGAGACTTCCCAACCTAACATGCAAAAGTTACAACTGCAGTTAATCCTCAGAAAAAGCTACACTTTTCACATTATACAGCTGCAAAATAAACTTATTAGGCTATTAACACAAAGTTGACACCTCTGAACATAATGATAACTAAGTTTGATGAGAACCTGAGGTGGACCATGCACAACAATAACATAAGGAGCAGGCTCCCCTGTATTACGATCGATAGTAGGAATGTGAAGGCGACGCTGCTCTTTCTCCGTAGCACGAGACTGTAGGCGCTTAGCTTTCACCGTCGAATTGAACGCAAATGCCTACATAAACATTTCAAACGTTCCGTCAAAATTCTCAACCGATGGTAAACAAAACCTCAACCAGACCTACAATCACATTTTCTACACTTCCAAAAATAGAGTAACAAAACAATCATCGCTAACAACAGTTACAGCTAAAACAACCCTAAACAGACCAATAGTTCAAACTTGAGCTGCTATCAACTTCCAAATTGATATAATTTCAACAACATAAAGGTTCAACAGGATCGATAATAATGAACAATAACAAATGCTATAAATCACGAAACAATCGACAAATTGATAAAACCAAACCTTAGGGTTTTGCTTCTTCTCTTCGGTGAGGTCGCGTTTCTTCTTATCGGTATCGGATTTCTTCTTGGCGGAAGGACCAGATTGGCGAGACCTGTGAGACTTCTGAGGGCGCTCCATGGCTAGCTAGCAGAGAGCTTCAATATGGACGTTAATGGCTGCTTCGATGGAGGGTTTAAGGGTTTTGCGGCGGGGGGAAGATGATGATGATGATGAGCTCCAACCACCACCCTTGCAAAATGTGAAATTACAAAAAGGGCACAAAATTTTGTGTTAATGGTGTGTTTAATATGTTACACTTGGTATCCTTATGGTATTGCTAAATTGTAAATTAGCCCATGTAGTTTGTGGTCACTTGTGGTTTAGGTTTAAAATGACGAATTACACCAAAATTTTGATTTCATTCATTTTTTACGAACTTAGGCTATTTACATAGCTTGTTTTTTATGTACATGTTTGGATAGATGAAAGTTATATTTGGCAAATTAGCTTATGAAGAAATTATGTTTGACAAAAACTAGCTTATGAGTATGAAAAATGATCCAAAATGGTATCTTTGAATTTAATAATTAATATTAATAAGGGTATAATTGAAAAAAACTACAAAAAGTTCTCAATAAACTACTCAAAGTAGCGTTTCAAAAAGCTAGCTTAAGCTAGTTTATGATACATGTTTGGATGGACTAGCTTATAAGCTAGATTATCAGCTAGCTTATTTTTGCCAAAAACTAGGTTTTTAATAAGCTACCTAGATAGCTTTTTGTAGCTTTTTTCAATTATACTCTTATTAATATTTATTAGTATACTCATTTTGGTTATTTCACATACTCATAAGTTAGTCATTGTCAAACATAATTTGTTTATAAGCTAACTTATTAATCAACAGCTAGCTTATTAGCTGGTTTGCCAAACATATGCTTAACTTTAAATAAGTTTTAGGGGGTGTTGGCTCTTTTTAAGGAATTTGAATGAAAATGGAAATGCATGAGAATGTTAATAAAAATGAGCATTACATTCCATTGATGTTGTTTGATTAACTCAATATAATTAATGAAAAAGTGTTTTATACTAAAAAAAGATATATTCCTCTAACTTTAAAATACAAAAGGAATTTCATTTAAAATCGATGGAACAACGTATAAAAAAATTCATTTCCCTCATTTTAATCTAAAATGTAAGTTAACTAGATGATAAGCCCGGGCTTCGCGCCGGATTATAAAATATGATAGATTTGATCATAAATAATAACATGAATTTATATGAAACATAAAGTTTGTACAAATGTTGTCGTACTAAAGGTTTAATAAAATAAATAAAAAGATTTAAAAAATCAAAAAACCAAAAATTTATTTTTAAGAGATTTTAATAATACTAACAATTACCAGGAAGCCAAAAGACTGTTCATGAACAGTAGGTACCGACACTTTAACATATTTCAATCAATATATGATATATGACTAAAACACAAAATGAAATATAAAAAACTAAAAGGTAAAAGGTAAATAAATATTATAAGTTTAAGGAGCTAAAATGTAACTTTTCAAAATGTCAGTAGCTGCTGTTCATAAACAGTGTTTTGGCTTCATATAATCGTACTATATATAGTATATAATAAAATAGTCACATCAAAAAATATTCTACATTAGGCTTATTTAGATCGTATCGACGATACGATTATAATGGTGTAATTTGTTAAAGTTAAAACGTATTTTTTAAACATATTTTAGCAAGTATACAATATATGAGTAAAACATAAAATGAAATATTGAAAAGTAAAAGGTATACGGTGAATAAATATTATACGTTTAGCGGGCTAATATGTAAATTTGAAAATGGGAATAGGATTTTGGTCGGTTGAAGCGTATATTATATATAGTATATAATAAAATAATTACATCAAAAAATATTTAATATTAGACTTATTTCGATCGTATTGACGATACGATTATAATGGCGTAATTTGTTAAAATTAAAACGTATTTTTATAACATATTTTAGAAAATATACGATATATGTGTAAAACATAAAATGAAATATTGAAAAGTAAAATATATACACTGAATAAATATTATAAGTTTAAGAGGTTAATATGTAAATTTGGTCCATATAATCGTAATATATATAGTATATAATAAAATAAGTACATCAAAAAATATTCAATATTAGGCTCATTTCAATCGTATCGACGATACGATTATAATGACGTAATTTGTTAAAATTAAAACGTATTTGTTTAACATATTTTAGCCAATATACGATATATGAATAAAACGTAAAATGAAATATTGAAAAGTAAAAGGTATAAAATAAATAATCATTATAAGTTTAGGGGGTTATATGTAAATTAGAAATTAAATATAGGGTTAAATTGTATGGGTCGGAGCCGGTGCAAGTCGGAGTATGGGTTTGGGCCGGAGTGCCTGGTAAATGTATAAGATATATAATATATAATAAATCTAAAAGTTCATTGTATAATATAAAATCAGATAAAGTACCAAACATTGGAGCCCAATATTCAAAGTGTTGATTTGCGTCTAACCAAGCCCAATATATGCAATCACTAAATAACATATATTATATCTTCTAATACTAATAAAATTTTCTTATGTTGTTTATTTTTCTTGAAAAGGTATATAAAATTTCACTTTTATATTGTCAAAAAAATATATCAACCATTTGAACAAATGTGAACATTTGATTCGCATGATGTTTCTAGATGAAATGAAATTTAAAAACTTAAATTTTAAAAGATTAAAATAAACGTTATCAGATTTGACCATTTTTTTTGTGTATATATATATATATGTATATTCTAGTTTACTATCAAGTCTCAAAGATTTAGTTTGAAATTATAATTTGTTACCTTTTAGATTGTTCATAATTTAAGTAATATGTATGGAGGAAGCGGTTTTATTTTGTTGGACTATGATCATGTTATCATTTATTTTATATTAAAGTTTTAACATTATAAATATGTTGGATTGTAAGTATAAAGTGCGTTAAGTACACATCATATAGAGCGTACCGTAATTTTCTTTTGCAATTTAAGGTATATGTGGCGTAGTGCAGTTTGGAGAAATGCCCAAACAACATGTGTGGTGCTACTAGAGGGAGGCAAACTGCATCGTATTCAATTTATGTGCCGAAGATGAATGTATATTATTTATCCACAAGGACCACAATGCATGTTGTTTGTAAGATGTAATTTTTGTTTGGCTCACAATAAATGTGATATAAATACGGGGGTTTAATAACATGTCAAAATGAATATTATCTTGGTACTTAGGTTAACTCGTACATTTTAAATTTAACCACTTATTTTCATCATTGATATTTTGAATTTGAATCTTGCATTTTTTTTATTAGCTCGGAGTCGATCGTCGTTATTTATGCTATATTTTTCAAGTTGATTTATGATTCATATTCAAGTATAATATAATAATTATATGTTTCACACCATAGTTCGTCACAGTTGATCACGTGATTAAATTTGCCCACATATCAGGGTTTTGTCAAATAAAATAATTTAGAGCATATCCAATTGAGGCTCTGTTGGTCCTCTATTGATGGCCAATAAGATAGATTGTATTGTAGAAGGGGGGTTGAATACAATCAACACAGTTTCTTCCACTTAATTCAGTTCACAACTCCTATGGAGCCTTTGTGTGCAACTGAAGTAGATTGTTTGTTGAAGAGGATCAAGACTTTGTCAAGATCCAAAACAATATTTAAGTATTTAGACACACAGCCTTTGCTTATGCACTAAGCAAGAATTAGAAGAAAGAAGATAGAAAGAAGAAAGGATAGGGGTATAGAAGATGGACCAAAGGTTCGTGTTTGAAGAACACACTATGTTCATGTTTATAACCGATGCATTAAATGCATGTCATACCCAACTTTACACTTGTCATGTAAAGATTAAGTTTGGTGTACTATTGTACCATAAAATATTACCCATGCTTGGTAGGGTCATGGCCTATGGTAAATAGTTGCCTTATGGTTGACAAGTAAGGAGGGAACAGTGAAGAGACATCCCTTTTGTACCTTTGTCAGAAAGGCAAATCAAATCCTTTTTGTGCATATAAGACAAGAAGACAAGTCTGGTATTCTTAAAATACAAGTCGCTGATCAGGCCTTAGAATCGCTGATCCTTGGGAAGGATCAGGGAGGCACTGTGACTTGTCTTTATCGAACGTCATGTATGAGTAGTCAGCTAGCTGTCACTGATTTCAACTTCGGATCATTAGCATCACTGACTCTATCATCAGCTTACATCAATAGATGGTGCTGATGGTTTTCCTAGTGACATGACTATTTGTCTTCAGATAATACATTAGCAGTTATCAGCTGTCGCTGTCACTGAAAGGAGTCAGTGACAAGCTATCGCTGATATCATTTATGAACCATGCTTAGCAGTATAGACCTTCAGTGAATAGACTCGTTGTAGTTCCCTAAGCATCTATATTTTGCTAAGTATTCTGGGATGAAAGATAAAGGATCATTGATATTTCATAAAGTCTCGAAATCAACTAAAAAATCGAAAATTTCTCTCGAAATCAACCGATTTTCAATGGACTTTTGAATTTCTTTTTGTTGAATCGAAAAAACTATTTGGGTTTTTGATTGATTTCAAGATTTTTTTTTTGACTTTTTGAACAATTAATGACTTAAAAAATCTCTTAAAATGAACCAAAAATTTTTTTAAAAAATTCTCGAAATCAACCAAAAATTTTATTGTATGGTGCCACTAGGGGTGTGCATCGGGCGGATTCGGCGGGTTCGGGTTTTTAAGTTCGGGTAACTGAACTTGTCGGGTTGAAATTTGCTAAACTGTACTCCGTCCAAAAATTTCGGGTAACCGAAAAGTTCGGGTCGGGCGGGTTCGAGTTGGGCCTGACCGCATTTATGATAAAAAACCCATTTCAGATTATATTTAAAAAATTCAGCTCAACCCAGTTTTTCAGCTTCTTAATTTCTAAATTATATATACTAAATTTTTATACCAAAAAAACAAGTCCATGAATTTTTATATGTAATAGTAACTACTAACTAGTAAACCACAAGTCCATAATAGTAATAAGTAAACCACAAAAAAACACAAGTCCAAAACTAGTCTAAACTACAAACAGAAATAAACAAAGTTCCAAATTCCATTTTTATTTTTTATATATATAAAAAATAAACATAAAAAGATTTTTTTATAAGTTCGGGTTTCGGGCGGGTTCGGGTTTGAAAATAGCAACCCAACCCGAACCCAAACTTTATGCGGGTAGCGCGGGTTCGGGTAAGACGGCTTTGGGGTTGGCGGTTTTCGGTTTTTGGCCTAGTTTACGGTTCAGTTTTCGGACGGGTGGTTCGAGTAGGGCGGGTTTTGCCCATTCCTAGGTGCCATCATTTAAAAAAAGTTTTGCCTCTGTCCCTATTTTTATGGATCACATTGAATTTTAACATCAAAAAAAATTACAAAGTCAAAAAAATTAAATAAAATAACTAGGAAATACGTCAATTCATACTTTCACACCAATATCAAAGTAAGAGCTAAGGTTCTTAATTTAAGAACCTAAAAAAGAGGTTCTTATAAAAACTTTTCACAATGATAATTCTTACAAGCACTTTATTTTTGTTTGTAAGGATGTTACATTGGATATGCCCTTATATTACATATAGTGAATGTGTGTTATTTATCCTGAAGGAACACAACGCATGTTGTTAGTACGAGTTTAATTATTGTTTGGCTCATGATAAATGTGATAGAATACAAAGGTTGAATGACATGTCAAAATGAAATATTATCTCGGTACTTAGGTTACTTCGTACATTTTAATTTTAACCATTTATTTTCATTGAATTTGAATCTTGCAGTTTTTATTAACTTGGAGTAGATCTTTGTTATTTAAGTTATATTTTTCAAGTTGATTCATGATTCACATTCAAGTATTTTCTACAAAAAAAAAATGTAATAATTATACGTTTCACACCATAGTTCGTCACGGTTGATCACACGATTAAATTTGGCCACATATCATGGTTTTGTCAAATAAAACGATTTAGAGCATATCCAAATCCAATATAGGCTTTTATAAAAACCTTTTTTTTGCAATTTTTTTGTCAACCAATCTTCAACTCATCAAATTAAGAACTCTTCTAAAAGTCCACAATGATAATTTTTGTAAGAAACTCTTTTTTGTGGATCACATTGACTTTTTCAACATCAAAAATAATTACAAAATCAAAATTTTAAATTAAAAAAAACTAGGAAATACGTCAATTCACAATTTCACACCAATATCGAAGTAAAACTAAGATTCTTTATCTAAGAGCCTAAAAAAGATGTTCTTATAAAAACTATGAACAATGGTAATTCTTATCACTTCATTTTTGTTTGCAAGGACAATACTTTAGAGATGCTCTTATAGTACATCTAGTAAATGTGTACTATTTACCCACAAGGACCATCACGCAATCACGCATGTTGTTTGTACAAATTTAATTATTGTTTGGCTCACGAAAAATGTGATAGAATACAAAGAGTTGAATGACATATCAAAATGAATACTATCTTGGTACTTAAGTTACCTGGTACATTTTAAGTTTAACCACTTATTTTTTTATCATCAATATTTTGAATTTGAATCTTCCAGACTTTATTAACTCTGAGTAGATCTTCGTTATTTGTGTTATATTTTTCAAGTTGATTCATGATTCAAATTCAAGTTTTTACTACAGGAAATATAATAATCATATGTTTCCTACCATAGTTTGTCTCGGTTGATCTTGTGATTAAATTTGGCCACATATCAGGGTTTTGTCAAATAAAATGAGTTTGAGCATATCCAATAGAGGCTTTTATAAACATCTCTATTTGCACTTTTTTGCTGTTGTTAACCCATCTTCAACTCATCAAATTAAGAAATCTTCTACAGTTCTTGTAAGAACCTCATTTTTGTGGATCGCATTGACTTTTTCAACATCAAAAATAATTACAAAGTCAAAAAATTAAATAAAAAAACTAGGAAATACGTGAATTTACAATTTCACACCAATATTAAAGTAAGAACTAACATCTTTATTTAAGAACCTAAATAAAATGTTTTTATAAGAATTATGCACAATGATAATTCTTACAAACACTTCATTTTTTGTTCGTAAAAAACTTTACATTGAAGATGCTTTTATATTGTAGTCACAAAATTATCAAACGCACACAACTTATAAAAACAAATATATTTCATGAATTTGCACCAATAATTAATTTGCTACTAAGCAACTAAAAGAGGAGGAAAAAAATATATTGTTGTTGTTTGTTGCAATGATAATGGTTCTAACAAACAATCATTTGGTATTATTGGAAAGCATGCCATATACATTTTAAAATGTGAACATGATGAATATTGATTACATGTAACATGTTATTCAAGAAGGGTTGGTTTGATAAGACAATAAATGATGAAAAAAAAACATATTCGACTCCATTAATGTTTTCTATTTTAAAGATTACAATATTTATTAAATATTTAAATTTAAGGGTTTTTTATATCTTGATACTTAGTTATGGAGCAAATTTTTTTCATAAAATTAATATTATTTTAGAAAACTGTTGGAGACTTTCTTAATAAAAGAAAGTTGAACTATTGAAGATTTAATAAATGTATGGTTGTTTTTCTTTCCACATAACAACTACAATTCAATCATGTGATGTTGGGATTATTTATAGCATTCAAATCTTACCATCCTTGTTTTATTCATGCATCTTACAAGGTTGGAGGTTGAAGCATTAAATACCATACAAGAATTTTACAACTTAATTGGATGTTTTTAAACCCACATTCACCATCATGTGAGAAGAAACAATGTTCCTAAACCAGAAGTCAGAGATTGAGAGTATATCCAACAACTTACCTAAAATTCTCTTAAATGGAAAACTAAAAGTAAAAATCTTTAAAAATATTGCATCTATCTTCAATAGTTCCCATTTTAGAGATTTCTACATCAATTATAATATTATAATATTTCACTCACATATTAAAATTTTATCTCTCTCTCTAAGTTCTTATTTTCAAGGTTTCTTATTGGTTATTTTAATAAATGGTAATCATTTTGGGAGTTATCCCTAATTTGGAGAAAGTTTTGGCAAAACTGTAAAAGCATAATCTAGGCTAAAAATCTTCATTTTATTTATTTTGGAGAAGTTGTTGGAAATACTCTAAGATATAAGCACCCAAAGATTAAATACCTCTAATTTACGATATAGAAATGCGAGGAATGTTTTATATTAATTGGTAGTGAACAAAAATAATGATAAGAACAATTTATAACTAAATGACAACGTTAAGTTATCCAAAGTGTCTTGTCAAAAAAAGACATTTCAACCAATAATGAACTTAAGTTAGCAACTATTTTCAACGGACAAAATTTATTGGAAATTGTGTATGATACACAATAAGTTAAGGGTTAGGTTCGTTTGGTTTAGATGGGATAAAACATTCAACAATAGACGAAAAAAACATTCAACAATAGACACATATTTAATGAAATTGATTTATAAACATTGTTAATTGATAAGAAGATTTTGGTCACACAATATATAATCTTATTTTCTTACAAATTCAATAATTAATGTAAACTTATAAACAAGTTCTCATCTATATAATGTGGTTTGATATGTAAAAGGTTGATTGGTTATTTTTCGAACCACAAAACAATCACGAGTGTTTTCTATATCAAACAACAGTTTGCAAACAATGCATTTTGCATGTGCTAATTTACCATATGTGTGAGGTCATGGTTTCGAGCCTAGACACCACTCCTCTATCAATGGAATGTATGCATTGATTTACCTCCCACATGATGACCGAGACTGTTGAGGTGGGGTGAAGGTGACGTCTACCCCTCTTTTCTATATGAAACAAAATTGTACAAACATTGTGTTTTGCATATAGAACAAAACACGAAAAAATTACATGTAAGTTTGTACAAGTTATTGTGTTTGTAAATGATTATTTGTTTGAGTCCTGCACTACTAGAAAAACAGGCATCAGCGACGGTTATCAGCGATGGACCAATTCCGTCGCTAATTAGCGACAGATTAGCGACGGAATAGCGACGCAATGGTCAAGACCATTAGCGACGGAAAATAGCGACGGATTAGCGACGAAATTAGTTAAAAAAATTAATAAAAAATAATTAATTATTTCCGTCGCTAATCCATCGCTAATTAGTGACGGATTAGCGACGGAATTAGTTAAAAAAAATATATAAAAAATACACAAATAATTCCGTCGCTAATCCGTCGCTAATTAGCGACGGAATTAGTTAAAAAATAAATAAATAATAATTAATTATTTTCGTCGCTAATCCGTCGCTAATTAGCGACGGATTAGCGACGAAAAATAGTTAAAAAAATATTTAATTAATTCCGTCGCTAATCCGTTGCTAATTAGCGACGGATTAGCGACGAAATTAGTTAAAAAAATAAATAAAAAATAATTAATTATTTCCGTCGCTAATCCGTCGCTAATTAGCGACGGATCAGTGACGGAATTCATTAAAAAAATATATAAAAAGTATTTAATAAATTTCGTCGCTAATTAGCGACGGATTAGCGACGGAATTAATTAAAATAAAAAATAAAAAATAATTAATTATTTTCGTCGCTAATCCGTCGCTAATTAGCGACGGATCAGCAACGGAATTCATTAAAAAATAAACAACTAATTAATTCCGTCGCTAATCCGTCGCTAATTAGCGACGGATTAGCGATGGAATTTCTTATTTTTGTCATTTTTAGGATTAAATTTACTCATGTGTATGCTTATGTGTTATATATGGATGTATAAATATGTGTGTTATTTGTTAATGTTAATTGATATATATGTTGGATGTTGTAACGATGTATATGTTTATGTGTTGTATATCATGTCCATTAAAACCTATGCATCAAACTTGTACAGTCAAGTTCATTAATAGTCATTCAAAAGTAGTTATGTTCTAATACGTTGCACTATCGATTATTCACAATATCCCATGTATGTATATACATATACAACCCAAAGGCCTAGCTAACGTAGTTCAGTAAGGGTCGCTACATCCTCTAAAGGGTTGATTAAATATATTAAGTTGTAATCAGGTTCATTAGATTGTATTCAACTTTATTGGACTCTAGTTGAGTGTGCTGGAGTTTATTTTATTATATTATGCCTTATTTGGCCTTATTCGGTCTTATTTGGACCTTAGTTGAGTGTACAGTTCATTAAGCTCACCAAAACACGTTATATTGTAATCAATTCCCGATTGATCATCTAGGTTTGTTTTAGTAAAAGTCACTACATCCCATGAAAGGTCTAATACAATTCATTTTAAGCTAATGAAATCCATGAAGACTTAACACAACCAAAGCCCATCAATCCTAATATAGTTATAGTTTAATACCATTAAAAGTCATTGAAGTTGATCAGAGTCCAAAATAGTTCGTGCATGCATCATAAGTCACTAGAAGTCATTAAGACTAATAAATGCTTAGTGAGACTGATTAGAGTTCATAACGAGGCGTTAAATCCCATCAAGGTCCAATCTAGTTGGGCTTTTAATGAATGTACTTTGGATTTGATCGATCTAGTTGAGCTTAGATGATCTAGGTGGGAAGAAGTTGCAGTGACCGAGATTTTTGACGAAATATATGGTGGAGACATCGCCATATGCTTATAAATTTGTAAGTTACTTCTGCTTTGTAAGCGATTTCTTGTTGTCGTGTGTGCTTAGTTAATAGCTTATATGTTTTGAAAACCCAATATGGTTTTAGAATGTTGGTTAAAGTTTGAATATTGGTTTTTACAGGATAATAGGTTGATGATGGAGAATATTGACAAGTAGACAAGATTTGAACCGCTCAAGAAAGTCAAGGCTTGTATTATGTTTTTGTCTTCATTTCAATTATGTTTGTGCTTCTTTTTATAAATTATAGATCAAGCGACTCACCTATATGTGACTTGTGTGTTTTAATCTCAAAATGTACACATGTATTGGATTAGAGCTTGGTTTTACGGTATTGGATAAGAAGGGTGAAAAGCTACTAATTGTGTATGAATTTTGCTTTTAGATCTAATTGTATTTAGAATTTAAAATTGAGGATGTAAAAAAAATTTTGTGTACCTGATGTGTATTTGTACAGAAATACAGTTTTTAAATTATTTTTTTTTAAAAAATTACCAAAAATCAGCAACGGATCAGTGACGAAAAAATCCGTCGCTAATCAGATTCGTCGCTAATCAGATCCGTCGCTGATGTGTATCCGTCGCTGATCGTCGCTGATGTGCATCCGTCGCTGATCCGTCGCTAATGTGTATCCGTCGTTGATCCGTCGCTGATGTGCATCCGTCGCTGATCCGTCGCTGGAACCCAGCCGTCGCTGATCCGTCGCTGACTTCCGTCGCTGATCCGTCGCTGATTTCCGTCGCTGATCCGTCGCTGATTTCCGTCGCTGATCCGTCGCTGATAGTATCAACTACGAAGAGATTAGCGACAACCTTTCAGTGACGAATCAGCGACGGATAAGAGCAACAGCGACGGATCAGCGACGGAATATTCCGTCGCCGATGCCCGTTTTTCTAGTAGTGCCGGTGAGAAGTTGAGTTGGTGTGAGAAGGGGTTATTGGTCGTTAGATGCACATTGGGATAAGATGCATCAAATCATTTCTCGTATCAAGCACAATTCATGGGTGTTAGAAGCATAAGAACTCACGTTCCTTATTGGACAATATTATTTCAAGGGAGTTTAACTATAAACGGGTCAAAATTGACATACTATTTGACGATGACAAATATCAATCGTTTTGGTACATCATATTGAAAATTGGGATGTACTGTTGCATTAATCAGAACCAGAAAACAAGTCAAATAAGTCCAACTGATAATATCTTCATCAATTGAAATCGATTTTTGATATGAACCTTAAAAACAACCGATACAATTAACCATCCCGTCACTTAATACTTAGCATGGTTACATTACATCCCACTAGTTCTCTTATCTCAAAACCACCATCAATTTTTAACATTTGGGAGTGTTGATGATGACAAATCTTTGTCCCCATGTGTTTATTTGGTTCAATATTCAGCACTTACAAGTGGATGACAAAAGCAAGTGATGGTATATACTTGGCCAAACTTGTGGAGAAAAGGTGGACAATTTGATTTCAACAACGTGAAAAGGAACAATCATGTACATACAAAGTAGGACCATATTCATAATTTCATATCCATCACCCATTTCATTTAATTATCCTGTTTTATGTAAAAGGTAAAAACTCTATAGTAAGGTCTTCATCGATTCTTTAAACTCATAAATAGATTTTGGAGGTACTCACATGATAGGACGATGGAAAGGGTTGGATCATTGACGAAACAGTTATTGTCGTTACGAAAACTTAATTAAAAAATTTCTTCTAAAACTCCGGTTGATTCTTTATGATTTTTTTTTGTTTCCAAAATTTAGAAAGAGGAGTTATTTTTCTTTAATTATTACATTTAATTTTAATAGTTTTTTCTATCTTCAAAATTTAAACATTGATATACTAGTAAAATATTTAGTAGATTTAATATTCAATCAAACTTTCAAATAAAGTTTATATGGAATGATAATGCATTTAATTTAGGGGATAGTTCTCCGAAATGTATTAAACTATCCCCAAAAATCTATTGTGTGTATCCAACTACCAAAAATGTTTTTTAATGTATCAAACTTTATTTTTTCTTCTATTGTGTGTATCAGTTTACCAAAATTACAAGTCATTTTGTAACACAATAGCAAAAAAATAAACTTTGATACACACAATAGCATTTTTGGTAGTTGGATACACACAATAGATTTTTGGGGATAGTTTAATACATTTCGGAGAACTATCCCCTTTAATTTATTACATTGGTGGAAACAATAAAACAGCCATTTCTCTTAAACGACTTTTAATGAATTTTTTTTGAAATATAGAAAGTTTAGAGTATTTTCATCAAATTATCTTAAATAGAAAAAGTAAGATTTTATTCTGATTTCTGAATAGATTTTCTATATTGATCTATAAAGCAAAAAACATATAAGAAAAATCCAACTGTATGGATATTTCTAAAAGTTGATGTGAGAGAGCTAAATGATTTTCCTATCCATTTACAGTTTCACACCACTGAAATTGAAATTGAGATAGTAATTGTTTTCTACAAAATTCTCATAAAAGTGCATCAAGAATTCAAGATGCTAAAGTTATTTATTAAAAAAAAATCTTACTATTTTAAGGGTAGGCATTTGGTGTCCCCCAAAAAATAATATAGAAATCTATAATATAGAAATCTCTAACATTCATTCCATTAAACATTTCATCCGATGTAACCATGAAGATAAGTTACATTAAACTAAATTATTAAAAATAGAAACTTCTAAATGTATATACAAGATCTTACTTACAAATAATCTAGAAAGCTTAACTAGATGAACCATTAAGCAATCCAATAGCCCTTGCAAGCTTAATGAACAAGAAGCACAAATATATCACCAAAAGCCCACCTCCAAGCGTGTGATCAACCCGCATCCCCCTTTTCGGCAAGATCACGAGCGCCCAGAGCAACCCCGCCATCAAAAACCCGATCGTCTCCGCTATATACGGGTCCTCGGGGACCACATACGAGCCAGGGTAACTCGACCACGACACAAAAACGAACGAAAACCCCAACCCGATCAAAAGATTAAACAACGGCCCCGCGTAGCACCCCGACATCGCGATCTGAGTCCCGTCGGGCCCGCCGTACATGGCCATGGCCACGTTCGCGGTCAGGTCACCGATCGAGTTACCCCAAGCTAAGATTGTCAGCCCAATTATCGAAGGGCTCATTCCGATAATGGTCCCTAATGATTCCAACAAAGAGACCAACTCATCGGCCGTGAGGTAGGTCCAAGTTACGCTCATTAGGAACCCAATAGCATACCATAGAACTAAACAATCTTGCGGTGGATGTGTACTACTTGTGAAGGCAAATGTACAAGTCCCTAAAGCTATCCCAATTCCACCTGCCACAAAGTATATAATTGCACTAGCTTTTAGCCCTAATTTCCCTTCTTGTGTGTTCCAAATTAAGGCCACCATTATTGGAGCTAATCCCATTGAAATCACTAGAAATGGTTTAGACCATTTCTCTTTCGTGATCACCGGAATCGTTAGCCGTCTCGGCAACGAAATCGGGAGATTTACGGCATAAAGGATCGCGGTGATGAACCTGTGCCTAATTCGCCCGCGTTGAGCAATATCATCGTGTTCTTCTTCGTAACTTACGAGTTTTTTCTCAGCGGGATGCACGACGTTTTCTTCATCGTCGTCGATTGAATTTAGTAACGGAACTCTCGAGATCTGATGTTCAACATCATCGTTATCAATGGAGTCAAGTGTAGTTTTGGTACTGTGTTTCTTCACGGTGATGAAAAAATGCATGTAAGAGACCAGTAGGATGTAAATTAGGTAAGTCGAAACGAAGAGGATCGATGCGAAAAAGGTGACTCGGCCGACGAGGATGATTACTAGGAGATTCGAGAGAGAGAAGAGAAGGAAGACGACGTCTCGGACGAAATTAGGTTTATCGACCACGACGATTTTTTTCCGGTACGAGATTAGTAAACTGAGGACGCCAACGACGACGGTGGTGATGAAGATCGATCCGCCGAGGATACTGTTGATGCCGATGTCTCCACCGTCTCCTGTGAAGGCGATCACGCTAGAGAAGACGTCGGTCGCTCCGTTTCCTAGCGGAAGCAGCGTGGTCCCGGCGATCGCCGGGGAGAGGTTTAGGGTTTTCGAGAGGTGTTCGACGGCCGGGCAGAAGTATTCGGACGCGGTGTTGCTTAAGACGTAGAAGAGGACGACAAGCCAGAGGAGGAGGAGGACGAAGCCGAATTGCGGAAACTCGGAGAGACCGCAATAGAAGATCTGGAGGTAGTTGATGTATCCTTTCGGGCCGCAACCCGCGGTTGTTTTGACGTAATTGCATTTCGAGACGGACGAGTTCTGGCGGTGGACCGCGGTGCAGGTGGTGGTGGTGGTACTGGTACCGGCAGCGGTTGCGGTGGTGGTGAGGTTGTTGAAGAAGGTGAAGATAATGATGATGATGATAAGGAAAAGAGAGAATGGTGAAGATGAAATTTTCATCACCATTGGGAGATGGAGGTGTGATCAATGGAGAAGATGGGAAGATGATCACAAGAACTCCATGATTTTGAAGGGTGTGAGGATCTAGCAAGCTACCTTAAAATATAGAGAATTTAGTTGTTTTAAAGTTTTTATTTTGTTTTTGTATTTTTCAAACAACTATACTGACATTATATGTTAAAATAGAAAAGAGTAAACTACAATTTTGGTCCTTGTTGTTTAAATAAATCTTTAAAGGTGGTTTGTGACTTCAATAGTTATAATTATATCGTTTTAACTATTTACATTTTGCTTGGCTTTTAATTAGTAATTTTTAAAATAGGTGATAAACATTATTTATATGGAATTTTTTTTGATGACATGGAAATTATTTAAAGACCATGACAATATTGATGCTTATTTATAATTTTTAAAATAATATAATTATTGAAAAATTAATAGTGTCTTTCTATATTGGTAATTAGCTTCATTTTTTGTTGTAAAATTTTGTTATATACCCTTAAATGTGTATTTTAAAGGTACGTTCCCTAAAACAGAAAATAGAGTAAAGTACGTTCATTTTTGACGTAATTTGCCGTAAATTCTTTTAAGTAACATTTACATTATTTGTTTTTTGTTGACTATCTTGTTCATATTACTTGATATATTGTATATTACAAATTCATTCTATATATATATATATTACAATATTATTTTAACTATATCATGAAATTAATCACTTTTAAAACATAAAAGTCCAAAGTTTACTTTATTTTTAAAGATTTTGCTTCCAAAATTTCAAAGTTTACCCAGAGTAATGGTTGAAATTGAAAATAATTCAAAGATGCTCTGAATTATAAGGTTATTCGTAGCGTCAAGGATTGAATCCTCTGAATTTTAATGTCACATCTGCGCCACATTAATTTTTTTCTCACATACTGTTCATATCCTAACTACATGTACCACTTCCCCTAACCACCATAATAAAGTTCTTTACCTTCTAGTTTTTTTATTATTTTAATGAACATTATAAGAGATGAGAAAAAGAAAAAGGAGAGAGAGGGAGGGGTAGGCTCCAGGCCTCCACACCCGATGGCCAAGCTTGTCGGATACACCCACTACATATGCAGCGGTGTGTTGCCTCACCCTCCACACTCCGGCCTTCATCCGAGGATGCTACGTGTGGCCTAATAATTTAATATATTTGTGATTTTTACGATCCAAATAGAAGGCACAAACTTTTATGATTGATGAAAAGTCCAATACTCAAGTGAACAATTTTCATTATAGATCCCTCACATTTGGACAACTACAATTTGTGGCCTTAACTTTTAGATACATTGCCATACATCATTTTTGCACTAAAACTTTCAAATGAAGTCATAAATTTTATACAAAATCTGATACCATGAATAGTAAAACATCAAATTTGATATATTATTATTGTTCATTTGCACTGTTTTTGCTATTCTTCTATGGTTATAAATAGTCCTTCTCCTTCAATTTTACCCTTCTTGTAATATTATTATAAATTAAAGTTGTATTATATTTTTAGCAATTTATTTAGTATAAACACTAATCACATCTATATCTATATATATATTAAAAGAAGGATTTTGCTGATGTCATCAAAACGAAATTGAGCAATCTTATTGGTCAATTGGTGAAAAAATTTGACTTGATGATGTCATAATTATTTTTTACTTTTTATTATTAAAATCAAATCTTTTTTATTTCCTTTTTTTTTACCAAATCTTTCTTTTCTTCGATTTGCAAAATCCCCAATTTCAACTCAAAATAAATAAATTAGAAATAACAAACACATCTTTTTTATTTCCTTTTTTTTACCAAATCTTTCTTTTCTTGGATTTGCAAAATCCACAATTTCAACTCAAAATAAATAAATTAAAAATAACAAACTGCAAGATTTCCCACAAATTTTTCACTCCTCCAAATTTTTAAAGAAATCCTCCAAATTTGCACCTTTTTCCATTCTATCTTCTTTAATTCATAAATAAATAATTAAAACCCAATTTGAACATCACAGATTTGCAAAACCCCCAATTTCAACTCAAATAATGCTTACAGGATTTAAAGAAATTCTCCAAACTTGATGATGTCATAAATTCTCCAAACTTGATAATGTCATAATTATTTTTTACTTTTTATTATTAAAATCAAGTAGATTTTATTCACATCTTTTTTATTTACTTTTTTTTATCAAATCTTTCTTTTCTTCTAATTGATATCCTATATTATTTCTTTCACTTTTATCAATATTTTGTTTTATTTCCTTTCTTTTTATTTTAACCAAATATTCCCTTTATTCTAATTGATATCCTGTAAAATCTATATAAATTATAAGCTTTTGTTTTGTAATTCATCATTCATTCAAAAGCTCTTTCTACTAAATTTTTTATAACCATGTCTCAAGATGCGTTGAATTTCATTCATGAAATCAATACCCAAAACGATTGTTTGAAGATAAAAGTTCGAATTGTTCGTATTTGGAAGCAATCCTTTTCTCTAGACATGATTTTAATGGATGAAAAGGTAATCGTTTTGTGTTTTTTTAACGTTATATCTGATTAAATGTTTGTTAAAATAATTTTTAATTGTTGTTTATCTGTAGGGTAAAAAAATCCAGGGAACTATTAAGGCAAAGTTGATACACAATTTTGAGAGGTTTCTTGCAGAAGGTTCGATAGTTGTGCTGAGTAATTTTGGTGTTGCTGAAAACAGTGGTAATTATTGTATCATAAATCATCCTTGTAAGTTGAATTTCTACCATACCACCACTGTTAAGAAAATTGAAGTATTTGACGGACCTGTTTACGGATTTGGTTTTGTCAAATTTCATGACATCAACAATAAAAAAATTGGTGATGAGTTCGCAATAGGTTAGTTGTTTTAACTTTTTTTTTATAATGCATTTAATATATCGTATTTTTTCTATGTTATTGATATATATCTTTTATAATGTATTCTTAGATGTAATTGGAGGTGTTGTTTCTTGTGGTAATATGGATGTTTATGATCGCAATGGAAAAGAAGGCAAAATGATTAATTTTGAGATGCAAGATTTAGAGTATGATGATTATATATTTTTTTTAAATGTTCCCCTATCCTTACCCCACACATACACCTTATAATTCGGTCTTATTTGGTGTTTATATTTTTTTCAGAGGAAAAGTTGTAAATTGCACATTGTGGGACAACTTTGCTCAAGAGCTATCGACATTTGTTAATGCTAACAAGAATGATGGATGTGTAATAATTATAATTCAGTTTGCTAGGGTTCGTCTTTGGAAAGGTATATTAACCATTCTTTTAACTATGATAACTTTTTTAACAAGTTGTATAAGGTCATTATTTTAACATGTGTGTGCGTTTGTTATTGTCTTTTAGGGGTTCCAACAATACAAAATGGTTTGTTTGGTAGTAAACTCTTCATCAATGATAATCTGAAAGATATTATTGACTTTAAAAAAAGGTATGTTAATCAATATCTATTTTAAAAGAAAGGTTTTTGCTGATGTCATGATTATGAAATTGAGCTATTTGATTGGTCAATTAAAAAAGAATCTTCAATTGATGATGTCATCAATTATTCTTATTATTTTAATACCATAATTATCTTTATAATTTACATTCTTTATCCTTAGAATTATTTGATTAAATTACTTTTTATCCATTAGTTTCTCATCTTTCACTTTACATCCTTATCATTTTAAGATAATAATATATATTAATTAAAATGTATTAAAATTTTTGTTTTTTCTTTTTAATAAATTATACCATTATAATCGTCTAGACAATACCTTCAAAATGAGTTTAATATTGAATAATTTTTTTTTAATTTAACTACATTATTAAAATTAGATATAAATTAATTTGTTTAGATTTTATTACAATTCTATTCTTGATATTCTTGAAATTTAAAATTTTTATCTTTTTAACCTAAGTATTTTTATAGATTATTTATAAGTAATTAAAATTTATGGTTGATATTCTTAAAATTTAAAGATTATATCTTTTTAATCTAACTATTTTTATAGATTATTTATAAGTAATCAATTTTTTATTAAAAATTCTACAAATAAAAAACACTACATATTTTATTTTTGAATCCTTCCAGTTATAAAAATAGATATAAATTAATTTGTTTAAATTTTATTACAATTCTATTCTTCATATTCTTGAAACTTAAAGATTTCATCTTTTTAACCTAATTATTTTTATATATTATTTATAAGTAATGAAATATTATTTTATTTAAAACTCAATTGCTAATATTCTTGAAATTTAAAGATTCCATCTTTTTAATCTAATATTTTTTGTAGATTATTTATAAATAATTTTATTTTATTTTATTTAAAATCCTACAAATCAATACACTACACATATTTTATTTCTGAATCCCTCCAGTTTTAAAATCATTCACGAAATTCAAATCTTTTGACAAAAGAATAATAAAATTTCAATTTTTAAAATTTTAACAGCTATTAGATAACTAAAATATCTATTGTAATAACCAATTATAATGACAATTGTCGTATAACATATAATTTACATAAGTATTTAAATGGTAATGACAATTATCATGTAAATGTCTATTTTTATTAAAAATTAAAATAACATGTTTCATATGCCCGTATAATATACGGGTTATTAACTAGTTTCAACAGTATATTATAACATATTTATTTCTGATAAATCACTAACAAATACTAAGATACGGTAAATAAAAAAAAATAAAAGGGAATTCGTAAAGAAAAAGGTATAATTTGTAAGTAAATAAATATACAGGTATAATTTGAAACTTTTATATACTTATATATAAAAGGATATTCACAGAATATTCTATTTTGTTTTTATCTTGGAAATTTTCAGATGGTGTAACTTGTAAGAGATAGTATAATTACCAATCGGTGAGATGTCTTAATATTTAAAAATAAGATTTTTTTTTTCATATTTATATCAAATTTGGTATAAAAATACATATTCATGGTTTAAATGTTTTTGATGATAAAAACGTAATAATATAAAGTTTTGGATAATTAAAATCACATCATTAAAGAATTAAAAGAAGGGTGACTATCGATGTTGAGAGGCTGGATACTGACATTGGGTGCATTGCAAATTGGCAATAGGTGTAAACAAATTATTATCAAGATAATATTTTCAATAAATTTATTTAATATAAAAAAATACCTTATCTTTTATTATAAATAATAATCTTTAATCTAAATAAACGTAAAAGGTCTTTAAATATGGGGAATTATTTAAGTTAAAAAATAATTATTGGATTTAATCTTTCTTCTCTTCAACTTTCTTTCTAGAAGTGTTCTCTTAATATATTCCTTTTTTTTTCTTTTTCCTGGAAGACATAAGGGACGCAAAACAAAAAGTTTCGATAAAGTCATCACTCCCGATCTTCCAGTGCTGTGGCGGATTGGTTATTGCTCGGGGGATTTATAGCGCCCTAACCGAGTTCGACCCTTCCCGTGCGCATGTATGAGGAAATTTAAGTGGGACCATGTTTAGCCTCCAAAATTGGCGGGGTTTAGTCGGGCTTTGGCCCGAACACCCTTTAAAAAAAAAGAAGCCCGACCCGCCAAACGAACACAAACTTTAGGCTATGTTTGGCAAACTAGTTGATAAGCTAGCTGGTAGCTGATAAGCTAGCTGTTAATTGATAAGCTAGCTTATAAACAAATTATGTTTGGCAAAAACTAGCTTATGAGTATGTAAAATGGCAAATAAGGATATATTTGAATTTAATAATTAATATTAATAAAAGTATAATTAGAAAAAGCTCAAAAAACTTCCAAAAAACTACTCAAAGTAGCGCTTCAAAAACTAATTTATGGTCCATGTTGGATGAACCAGCTTATCAACTAGCTTATTTTTGCCAAATACAACCTTAATAATTTCTAGTTAATTGATAGGAATGATGGCCTAACTGAAACTCCTTGTCTTTCTTTCTTTTTATCTTTAAAAAAATTATTGAATTTAATCACAGGAATGAAATGAAACTAAACTATTTTATATAATATTTCCAAAAGATTTACTAAAATAATAAACTAAGAATGTTATATAATATAATGTATTAAAAATCTTTAAAATAAAGAGTCATTTAAAGAAGTCAGAGGTAATCTTCCTTCAAAGTTACAGGTAATTTTCCTTTTTAGTTTTTATTTTATCTTACAGAAGTTATAAAGAATTTACTGAAAATGTTCTAAACCTTTTACAATAGAGAAGTGTGGGCTAAAAAGCACTACTACCTAGGGGTGTTCGCGGTGCGGTGCGGATTAGAGCCAAACCTGCAAACCAAACCGCATATGCGGTTTGGACATTTTTTCAAACCACAAACCAAACCGCGCATGCCCGAAACCGCAAAATGCGGTGTGGTGCGGTGCGGTGCGGTTTGATGCGGTTTTTGCGGTTTGTACCTAATATGTTTCAACTTTGATCAACTTCCGACTCTTGAGATTTTAAGATGAACCAGATGGAGGCGGCGTATTTCTTTTAGGGTTAAACAATAATAGTATGCAATTTTATTACTTTTTTTGTTCAAATTTTTTATAATTATCTTCTTAAAAGATGACATTATTAAACTATTGTAATGAATAATATAACTAAATATTATTATATAATTATACATATATATAATATAACTAAAGTGCGGTGCGGGTTGAACCGCGGTTTGGACACTTAAAACCCGCAAACCAAACCGCAATATGCGGTATAAAAAAATACAAACCGTAAACCGTACCGCAAAGGCTCGAAACCGCACGGCTTGGTGCGGTGCGGTGCGGTGTGGGCGGGTTATGCGGGTTGTGCGGTAAGATGAACACCCCTACTAGTACTACCTATAAATTTCTTCCTCGTATGCAATGATGTCAAGACTTTCTTTTTTCTTATACATCAACTCCAAAAGAATTTATATATAGTTATTTTATTTACTTCATATTTTTTCTTTTTTATTTTACGTTTTTATATATTTTTAGAAGACAATTAGAAGACTTTTAGATTGTGTTTGATACACGCAAAAAGTAATTGGAAAGAACTCAAAATGGAGAGAAATAGAAATGGCAAGGAAAATTAGGATTTAATCTCTTGTTTGGTATCATCAAATAAATGAATTAGATAAATGATGGTTCATGTCGCCAGACGGCAACATCGGGCGGCAACTCTCGTTGTCGAAGAGGCACAAGTCGTCATCGGTGGTCGTCGGCGGTCGTTGCCGACGCTGATGGTTGTCGAAGATGGTTGTCGGGTTTGAAATGAACAACATTAGACATCAATTTTCTCCATTTCTCCTCAAAATGGAGAGAATTGCATTCCTCTATTTTTACATTACAATGAATTCCCAAAGAATTTCATTTCTCCATCCAAAAATGATGCCAAATCTCCCAAACAAGATATTCACATCCATTCCATTTATCTACTTCCAAATTTCTGTACCAAACAACCCCTTATACCACAAAAATACAACCAAATCCCATACACAAACCGAGGACGGCCCATACAAACGAAGGGCAACCACAAAAATAGAAGATAAAAAATATACTCGTTAAGATCAAATACCGCCGCACCATTATAAAGCCGAACAAAACGATAAGAAAGAAAATACCCGGCTGGACTACGAGAGGTGACCCAAACCACAGGAATACGTCATCGACACGCACGACAAGTCTTTTTTGTTGCAGCCCAATCCGATGAAATCAAACTTTTTCCAAAGAAATCGACCTTTTGACCCACACCCAACTGACAGAATAGATGTCTTACGCACCCAACTAACATGTAAAATTTTATGTTAACTAAAATTATATTAAAAATATTTTGTTACAAATTATACCATTATAATCGTCAAATCAAAACCTTCAAAATGAGCTCAAATGCTATGTGTTTGAAGACCCATTAGCAATGTTTTTCAAAATTTTTGACCAATTGATCTTAAACTTTATACATCTGATATATATTTTAAAAACACAAAAAACCATAAAATTAACATTATTATAATGGAGAATAAAGTTGAACATGAAAAAATTTATTCTTTAAGTTATTAACTTTAGATTTGAGATATTTCACACATATACATATTTGATATAATATAATGTGTTCATTCCTCCAAAAACTCAAATTTTTATTCTTAATTCGATTGGGAAATAAAAACTCATTCCATTTTCATTTTCATTTTTCTTTCTGAATGAAACATAAATAAGGGGAAATTTTGAACTTCTAATTGTCATCAATTTCTTGAATTAAATAAAGAAAATTTCATTGTAAATAACCTATTTTTATTTTTTTAACGAGTTATTCTCACATGGATCTTGGAGTTGCACGACCAATATTTTCCCTCTACACTTTGATTTTTTTATTTGGATTATTCTTAATCTTCTTGAATTTTATAAAATAACTAATAATTTCGTTTGACAATTTGTAACACCACGTTGTTTAGTCAATCTACCTACAACTATATTTGAATTATTATGTTTTATGGCCCTGAATTCATTGATTTGTACAACATTAATATTTGCTTGTAAAATGTAAAGTAGAGTGATAGTAAATTAACTAAATCTTTTTACCGATGTGGTAAAAAAAATTATGAGCTCACATCATTAACTAATTATGTAAACTAAATAATATGCTTAACTTTGCAATCTTTTTTCAAATAACATCTCACATCAATAAAATTATATACATCTTCACTACCACATCATCAACTACTTTATAAATTATAAATATTCACATATGTTAATATTTATTAAAAATAAGTTAATATAAATTATAGAACATGATTAACAATTATTTTAGTGATCAAGTTAGTAATTTAAGTAAAAACATTCTATAAAAATGTCATTTATCTAAGATTTTTTGTTAAATGAACACATTAAAAAAATGTTTAAACAAATTAATAATAAATTAAATTAAATAAAAATACTAATAATTAATTTGTAAACATACTAATAGATGAATTAAACTAGTATGTGTAGTATTTTTTAAAATGAACAATTAACTTAATTAAAAATAAATTAACATCATTAAAAAAAATAAGTTAACATAATTAATTTAACTTAAAGAATATTTTAAAAAAAATTATAATTATTATGTATCAAAATATTATTTATATAATTATAAAAAGAAAAAGAAAATATTATTGAAAAAAAGTCTTTTCATTATTAAAAAGACTTTGATCTGATTTTGCATATAAATCACTTGGAAGAAGGATTTGAAACCTAATTCTCTTACTTTATACCTTAAGATATTCTTTAATTTAATAAATATAATATAGTTACTTTTTTAATGATTTAATTTTTTTGAAACCATTATTCCATTATGAGAAACTTCTTAGAAATTTCACCCTTTTTAACATTTTCACATATTTAGAAAGAACACAAGCACCCATATATTGTCTTCAGGTTCTATTCTAGTGTTACTGAACATCATATTTCGTACTATAGGGGGGTAGGAGTCTTATATCTATAGTGTAGGGGTATTTTTTGTATAAAACTGAAAAGTTATTCTTCATGTCCTTTTTCCATAATTTGTACCCCCTTCCAGATGACAATACTTCAAGGGAATCTTTCAAATTGTTTCTTTGTAGTCACTTTTCACTTTGTGTCCTTATGTTTTTCTGAAAATGTCAAAGCTACCCTTGCTTTCCGTTTGTTGCACCATCGGGCATAACGTTGCGGAAAATTATTCTAACAAATTGTAAATAGTGAATTCATCTCCTAACCAGTTTTCTCCATAATGTTACCAATCTAACAATGTATGCCGTCACCATACCTCCGCCAATGGCGGATCCATGTTTTTCGGCCAGCTCCGTCTAGTGGCGGATCTCGGATTTTTTTCATAGTGAGAGCACCTCTACGATAGACTAAAGGCTCGTAAAGTCTTTCGATATATTTTTAGCTTAATATCATTGTTTCGAGGGATTTTTAAAGTTTTATTGGTTGATTTTAAGGGATTTCAAAGGAATTTCTTGGTTTTTTGGTTGATTGGAAGGTACTTTTTTTGAATGGTGGAGTCTCATAGAAATTCAGAAAAATATTGTTTTTAACCTTAAAAAATGGTATTTTTGATTTTTCACTAGGGTTCTTTCCTCCACCATTTAAACTCTACATCCGTCCATGCCTCCGCCACCAAGCACTTGCTTCTTCAATGACGGAGGTGGGTTAAAATTGTCAATCCATTTTTGATCATTTAACATATGATCTTTCAATTTAAAATTTGTATTTTTTTATTTCCGCCATTGGCATTGTTTGGTGGCGGAGGTGACCAGAAAAACTGGATCCGTCATTGGCACAAGTGTAATGGCGGCATACATGATTAGTTTGGTAAAATTGAGAAAAAATTAGTTAGGAGATGAATTCATTAATTAAAAATAATTAGCATAATTAATTTCCATAACTTTGCAGAATTTATATATTCTCTAATGACTTAGGATCAGGTGAGACCAAGCTGTTACCGTGAGACCGCGTGAGACCAATACCTAACGTATGAAACTTCCCAAAAAAACACCATGAATGTACATAAAACTCGAATACGCAGACCTAAAATTCACTTTCGATGCCAAAAAATATCGAAAACAAGCTAAAAAACGAAACCTTCACAGCTCAAGTTCTGTGAAGATTACATATATATAATGCGAACCTTCACAAAAAAAACTGCTGTGAAGGTTTCGTTTTTTAAGCTTTTTTGGAATTTTTTTTTCGATGGTGTTTTTTTAGTATGTTTTAACGATGAATGTTCAATTTTTTTACCTTCACAAATATTTTGATAATAAAATATGTTGGTCTCACCGGTCTCACTAAAAAGGCTTGGTCTCACCGGAACTTAACTCATTCTCTAATTACATAATTTAATTAAGAATAATCAAGTGGGTAATAGATTTATACTTTGAAATTATATATCAAAATTAGATTAGTTAAATCTAAATTTTGTGTGATACTCTTCTTTTACATTATTTTTTCATTTGTCGTAATTATAAAATGATTCTACAACTACGAGATTTATGTATGATATTTAAAAAAAAAACGTATTTAAGAAATTTTAAGTGTTACAAATATTATATTGTAAATTACAAATGTGTAGCATTAACTTTTAAGTTAAATACATGTGGTATGCATAAATTTTAGATTGAGACCCTAAAACATGCTAATTTGAGCTTCGATGGTCACCTCATATGCTCTCACATCATATGTACGACATCATTAACTACATTCCCATAGCATTATTTGACGGATGCACAAGGTTTCAAGTATGAAAAATATATATGATTGAAATAACATGGTTTCAATTTTGAATTGGACGTTTTGGTCTAAATCTCGGTCTAAACAATGTCTTAAGTGCTGTCACAACGATATTTCATTGGTTTTTAAGTTTACTTGAACCAACAACCATATCAAACCTAGACAATATTTTGTTTGATCCTGATTTTTTATTGAAACTAAGCACCATCATTACTATTTATATGAGAAGTTGGTATTCTACTCATATATAGAATGAGCTCACAGTTGTTTGCAAACGATTACATAAAAACCAAATAATATTCTAAATTGTGTATTGTGGATTGTCATACCCTATTTAAATATGCATTTTAAAATGATTATCATAACAGCCAGAAGTTAGAATCAAATAACTAATTGCAACATAATGTGTTTATATATGAGCTAGGTTGAAGAGAAAACTTAAAAGGAAAACTTAGAAACATCCTATTAGCCTTCATCTGGAATGTTATAAAAAACTAAAAAAACAACTTAATTTACTTTTATGCACAAATGCATACGATCCAGATGAAGAGCTATGATGGTGTTCTCTAGTTTTCCGTTTTTTGAGGTTTTCCTTTTACATCCCTCTATGTACACACACATAGGTGGTGTGTGTGTGTGTGTATGTGTAAATTGCCAATCCTCGTTGTCTATAGTGTCAATATACTTTTAACCCTCCAACAAAATTGGAACTCCCTAAGTACCTGGTTTTCAATAAAATCTTTTTTCCTAAATGCTTTCGGATATATTATGAACATATACATGTTTACTGTCCTAAGCTACGCCTAAAAAAGCTTGTGGTATCAACATTAAAACGTTAAAATGTATAGATTTTATTTTACCATGCAACAAAAGTCGTATGTGATTAGACCTAAAGATGGCACTTAGGTTAAACATGAATACGATCGGATAGGTTAAATGCACTGTTATATTAATTTCTTCCTCACACACATCAAGTAGGGGTCCACAAAATTCCGATGAACCCGACCAAACCGGCCAAACCAACCCGAAAAAACATATATCGAGGTAACCTATATAGTTGATACGAAATTAGGTCAAACTGCATCTGTTGGGTTGGAAATAGGTCAGGATAATTTACCCAACCAAATGACCAACCCAATATGACGAATCTATTTAATATGATGTTAACTTATTGATTTAAATATTTGCATTTGACATTAGACCAACTTGGAAGTTTTGTTTTCTTATTTACATGAACCTTCAACTGTTTTTGAGTCTGTTAGCCTTTTTAGTATGTTCTTATTTTTATCTTTTTACTTAATTCAAACCCAAATGTTTGGCTAGATTGTAAAATGGCATTCAAAAGTTGCAACCAGATTAATCCGACCAACCAAACATCAACCAAACACAACTCGCATGGTTTGTTCCGTTAAGATCTTTCAAACCATTAACATTGGATTGAGTTGTTTGAATGTCTTCAACTTGGCCAACAACTACAACCCTTGATTAACATGACACTTTTTTTTAAATTCTCAATACATGGCTTGATGTTCTAACATGAAAGGGGTGCATTTAACATTCTCTATAAATACAAAACTGATTTCATTGAATGAAGTACAAGAATAGATTATATTCACATAGCTTACAACAATACCAAGAAAAAAAGAGTACTATGGAATAAGTACACAAAAATGCTACGAAATGGTATCATCAATATCGTCTTCATTTTCAAGCACAATTGGCATGTACACAGTGTCTATTAGTAAGCTGTGTTTCCTTCCGTAGAATACGTACACCAATACGCCAATCGCCAGCCACACTGAAACTCGGATCCAAGTACCACTTCTGTACATTTAACAATCTTCCAATTAACATAACATACAAGACTAAAGAAACGTAATATTAGCCATCAGTTGATTACTGACAACCCCAACGGACCCCACATGAACCCACCCCCCTAGGAAGCATATTTGAGGAAGTATTTCCGAGCAAACTTAGTGGCTTAGGCTAGCGGAAGGGTTCGAGCCGTCTTTTGCATAATTCAAACTTGAACCTATTGTGTATTTGAGCAAAGTCACAATCCGTCCCTTTGCCAATTGAGCTAACACGCCGAGGGCGACTAAACATACATAACAAGTTAACAACTTCAAATTTTAATAGCGTTTGGTATCCAGACAAGGGTGGACAAGAGTAGACAGGTGAGAGTGAAGAAGGCACGTGAAAGAATTGTGCAAGGTTTTATGGTTTATTTTTGCATGGGTGGTTTAGTAATTAAACAATCTAGTCCTATCTTTCTATTATGTTCCAAAATTTGTGTGTCTGACTCAGTCATGACATGTCCCAGTCTAATGTCGTACCAACAATGGGACAAGTTTTTTTTCCTTGGAATATCCCGCATCCCAAAGGCACAAAAGAAACTAAAACAAATGAACTCACCCGAGATTAATAAGAAGGTAGGTGTTCACAAGAATGCATGCCACCGGCAAGAAAGGCACAAAGGGGCAGAGGAAACCTGAAAACACAAGTAAATTACACGTTTCCGACTTTGCATCTTGATGTATGGTTGCAGATAATCAAAACAAAATGCGAGTAACCGCCAACACATGCAACAAACAGATTTACGATGATAGTAACAAATTGGTAATCTATCAATATAGGATTCTACCTTCATTCATAAAACAAGCCCATAATTCGACATTTTGATGTAAAATCCGTTACTCTTAAACTTGACTAGTGAGTAAAGAATACCTTTTCGATAGAAATATTAATAACCAGCTTTAATCGTATAAAAAGTTGTACAATGGGATTTAGATTTTTAATAATATTAGATTTGAACCCTCAAGATAAAAACTGGGGCTTCTTTCGTGATGGAGTAGTTTTTATTTAACTTGTTGGGGAAACTCGAGTTATTGAAAGACTAAAAATTAAATGTTTTCATAATAAAGGGTATAATTGGAAAGCAGACACTACAATAGAAATGTGGACACTTATTTCGGGACAAGATGGAGTAACAGCGAAATGGGTGAGCCTACCATCATCATGATCTATGCATAAACACATCATAAGATTATAAATATACCTCCAGTTTCTCCAAAGGTAAGTCTAGCATCATCCTGATTGATGCAGGCCAGTACAGTGAGACCACACAGCAGAGCAGCACCTCCTATCCCACACAATGTGAAGCGAGGAACACTGACAGGATACAAGTTAGCAAATTTTGCCCTTATTAAAAACTATAGACTTCAAAAAAAAAAAACAAATCGACTTCAAGGTGATGGCATACGTGGGAATGTTTTTTGCTGAAGCAGCAGATGCAAGCACAAGTACTCCTGCACAAACTAGAGCTATGTTCCAAGCAGCGATTTTCCGTCTTCTTGCTTCATGTCCTTTATCCATGCAGTGAAATAGAACGAAGTTAGTGTATAAAGAATATGCTTGAAGTAAATGTAATAATAAAAAAAGAGTACACATAATTTTAACTTTTTAATTGCATAACTGATCTTCTTCCTGTGATTGGGTAAAGGCATAAGAACAATATTTAAGTTGAAGTCTTATATCCAATAAGACGCGTATATGTGATGGCCAATTGGCATGTTCCATGTAAGACCATGAGCCTCTAAATTCTGATGGTGAATAATAATGTTCGAAAAAGCTCGCCGCAACGGCCGCCATGGCGCGCCGTGGCTTAAGGCTTGTGTCTCACGCCACGTTATGCATGAGGCACGCCATGGGGTAATGCGCGGTTTTTGTAACACAATATTTTGATGTAATTTATCTTTCTGATGTCTTATTTGTTAGTTTATGATATATACTTGCTTTAAATTGTTTATTATAATTTATTTATTGAATAATAGTAGGAAAACGCATGTTAATGTGTATAATATTATATATGATATAGAGATTTGCCGCCATAAGTCGCGCCTTGAAAAACGCCGCGACCTCGCCGTGGCTTCCAAGGCTTGAGGCTTGGCTTTGCCGCCACGCCACGCCTCGTGCTATTTGGAACCTTAGTGAATATTAAGAATTAAGAGC
Source organism: Centaurea solstitialis (assembly GCA_030169165.1). Lineage (NCBI taxonomy): Eukaryota > Viridiplantae > Streptophyta > Magnoliopsida > Asterales > Asteraceae > Centaurea > Centaurea solstitialis. Next base: position 2,606,579 of record CM058042.1, on the reverse strand, counting down.
CTCTTATAAACGGTTGTTTGAGGATCAATTCAACAACTTGGTAATACATTTTAGGCAGTAGCTGGAAGAACTTGAAAGGAAAGACCGTACGAGAATTGAAGCATACATTGGCTGCACCTTTTTGAGTATGACAAATGCCCCCAATATCTATAGGATTTTCTCTGTTAATATCTGTAATATAATTATTGGATTCTGATGAGACTACATCAATCGATTCTTGGGGTGGTGATTGCAGGTGGGTGAAATCTGGAGGAGCATATCTGAGTACTAATATTGAAACTGCAACAGCGGTAAATGCCAACAATGTACCCACGCTAACCTGCAGGACATAGTAAAATGCCTAGTTTATACTTTGTTACCTAATAATACCTTCAAAGAATAATTGTCACAGTCGTTTCATAAGATAGCCAACAAACAGTTTCAACTTACCATGCCTGCTAATTGGTCAACATTCATAGAAAATGCCAGGCATGCAGTAAAGATTCCGGTTGCAATGGTACTCTTGACTGGAACATGCGTCTGCTTACTTATATCTGAAAAGAAAGATGGTAGTAAACCATCCCTGGCCATTGCCATCAGGATCCGCGGCTGAAAAAGGCAAGAAAGGATGATTATATGAAGAAACAAAGCAAAAGGTTTTGTAACAAACAATGGTATCAAAATCAGAAGTTAATATATATATCGCAAAAGAAAAGATAAACTAGGCACCATATGTCTCCTTCACCAACATTTACCACTGTGTGGTACAATGGTGAGTGAAGAACCAATACTTACTGCCAAATGAAACAATGGCAGATACCTGAGGAAGGATTCCACCGATTAAAGCAGCACAGAGAGCAGTAACAGCTCCGATTGTTATAATGTATCTGCAATCACGATGGTTTTATTAACTTAACGATGTAATGCAATTTCCAATAATGGAATTGGAGCACCAAGACCAAATCTCATGCTTACACTGCCCAATTCATCCCATAACTAGCAAAAGCTGAGGCAATGGGGGTGTCTGGGTCTAACTCAGAACACGGAACCAAGCCAATCACAACAGCAGATACAAGCATATACAAAACACAGCATGTAAACAATGATACCCCAATTCCAATAGGTAGATCTCTCTGAGGATTCTTCACCTGTAACAAGATGAAGGTAACATCACTAAAAGGAAAATGCTCAGAGATTTTTATTTGTTTTCCGTTAAAGTTGCTAAAAAGAACAAGGTGAATGCTTTATTTTCAGCACACAAATCCTCTTGTAATTTGTACAACATTTTAGATACTTGGCCATCAGAAAAGGAATCACACACACTAGTTACCTCTTCTGCTGTGCTAGTTACCGCATCAAAACCGACGTAGGAGAAAAAAACTGTTGCAGATCCAGCAAGTACTCCATTAGCTCCAAAAGGAAAATACCTAAAAACTCAGACGGATGTTTTCTGCGATTTATTATACCTCCCATGGGTACAAAGATATTTTAAATCACAGAGAAAAATATATATTACCCGCCAGGAACTTCATATCCAACCCATTGAGTCTTGAAACCTACATATCCACCAGCTACTATGACAAAAAGCAAGGCTACAACATTTACAGTTGTAATTATGCCTTGTGCCATTGAACTCTAAAACCAAGCATTTTATCAATAACAGCAAATAAGATAAAATTTATGCAAGGAAATATTACCATGTCGTTAATCCAAAGGAGCACCTCTTTGATTCCAGTGCACAATAGTCCGGTTATAATGAAGACCAAAACAGCAGCACAAGGATCAACTACTATTCCAAGAATAGTATGACGAGCTAAGAAAGCCGGCAGCCTATCCTGACCTCCAAAAAACAAAGCCTGCCAATTGTGAAGAATAATTGAAATTACAAATAGAAAAGAATTATCTTTTCGTGTTGAATCTTAGAAATGATTCAATTTCAGGAAACACATATTACAGAAGTGAGACAACATTAATGAAATATAAATTCGATATGATCTGAACTAAAAAATAACTAAGTCACCATTTATCCTTCCTCAATACTACAAAGCTATGTTACAAGGACATGGGTACAAGATATGGGTGAGGGATGAATGGATACCAGGAATCCAACATTCTAAAAACCTGGAGATATGGGATCTGTTAGAATGTGTGTATACATGTACAAACTTAAAGCCAAACAAATAAAAGGAAGAAGTTGTTTCATGACTCATACATTTAATATGCAAGATAATTATACACTATAAGTCTATCACCAAAGTCGTATCATGTTTTGGCTTCTAATTACTTATTTGCATATTAGTCCAAATTATGGTCTAATATTTTCTCATTCAACTCATAAACTTAAGCTTGTTTTCTTGTCTCTGTTCTAAATCTTGCAAGTTGTGAATTTTCATTTCTTTCTTTTTTTGGTAAAAGAAAACTTGAATTGCCTCTTTCATATCCTGTTTCTTGTATCCTCATGAAGTTGTCATTTATAATTCCTATACAATCACACCAGATGGGGTGCGTATCCCGAAGAACTACACCAAAAGCAGCAGATACGAGGATCCAGCAAGGGAGAAGAACTCCTGCTTCCTAGCCAAAAAGTTAAAGAGGGTATGGCTGATGCTTCTGAGCAAATAAGATTTACATAAATGAGTGGCCAACCTCATTCTGATATAGGAACCCAAATACATATGGGGGAGCTAGGGAAAATCCTTGTCTGATCAAAGGCTTGAGATATCATTAGTTAGAGGCCATTTACCAAAGGCTAAACAAGTAAGCACTTGTTGGGTAAATTTTACCACCGTCACAAACCTTACTAGGTAAGATGATCGGCCATCAAAATGGCATAGTAAGATTGTTGGCAAGTGTCTCTTACCCAGTGAGCGCTAACCGCATAAGAGTTACCAGTCACCACCCTCACTTACCAGGCAAGATTGTTGGCAAGTGTCTCTTACCCAGTAAGCGCTAACGATATTTGATGATCTTAACACCTAAGTTATCATAAGATTGAAGATCTAACAAGAGTATATAAACAAAGAAGAAGCAATAGACTGCACCATATTAGGGGATATGCCACGAGCAACAGCTGCTCCACCAAGTGTATATTCCAATATTAGAGACCAACCAATCAACCAAGCAACACTGAAAGCCAAAGCAACAAATTGTTCATTTGCAAAAACAACCAAATATGAAAATTAGCAAATATCACTCAAAGTAACATGTTCTAGAAAGGGAACATACAACAATTCATGTAAACTTATTGTGCTTTGAATTTATTTGAAGAACAGATTTATTGTTGGGAAAGAAATACACATGACATTGGAGTTTTCGTAGTCATGTTGATAACTGAAAAATCATGACACATGAGCTTACCCTTCCCCAACACATAAGTACGAATAGTGATATGCACTCCCAGCAGACGGACAACGACATGCGAGTTCTGCATAACACAATGCTGAAAGCCCAGCAGCTATTCCAGCAATGAGGAATGATATTGTTATAGCAGGCCCTGTTTGCTCTTTAGCAACTGTTCCGACAAGAATATAAACTCCAGCTCCAATTGTTGCTCCTACTCCTAATAAAAGTGGTTTCGAGTTAATTGAAAGCAATGTATCTGCACATAATACATGCATACTTGATAATACATACATAATTGTTTTGTTCAGTTTTTTACTAAACAACCCAGAAGAAGTGTTGTCTAAATGCAAGCAAACCAATTTATCATCACAATTGCATAACAGTAAATGTTGCACCCCTATTACACCCATAGTAAAGCGACTACATCTACAAGGAATGTAGTCTTAGAGAGGCATATGAATATGATGCTAAACATCAAGTAGCCAGTTTCACGTAAAATGGACACTCACAAAAAGCATTTTGGCAAAGCGAAATTGAAAATGCTTGTAGGTCCAATGCAACACCAGGCATCTTCATTTAAACCCGGTCTTTCATGTCCATTAGATGCAAGCACATACAAAATGGGCACAAACAAAAAGCATTTAGCAAAGCCAGAATGAAAGTGTTTCCTGATGGGGATAGGCAACATCAGGTGTCTTCGCTTTAACCCCGGTTGTTTCATGTCCATTAAATACAAGGTTGTGTCTAACAGAACACATAAAAGAAGAGCATCCATGCAAAAGAGTTTCTCAAAGCTAGTTAATCTACCAATAGTGATAATTTCCATCAAAGGGGGCTAGCTCAGTTGGATAGGCAACATCCTCTGGGGGGTTTGGGGTGAAAGCCACACTACCGGGGTTCGATTCCCACGGACGACACTTTCCTAAGATATATTTCCGTTCAAAAAAAAAATAGTAATAATTTCTAGACAGCAATTCATTTCAGCTAAACTCTGTGACGGTAACCAGTAAGATGGTCTAGAAAGCACATATGACTCATGTGTAAAACAAACCAAATTATCTCAAGTTTCACATTAACTATTGATTAGATTAGAGGTAATCAAACCTATGAACTTCAACATAATTCTTCAATTTGTAAGATATGACCTGCTTCACAAACAAGAAACCCTAACCCTAACTCCCTGTCACCTTTCCAATAGTCTAACCCCTTCATATTCAATTAATATAACCTAGAATACTGAAACTACAATATCTCCATTAAAAATCCTTAATTTCCAGTTCATGTAAGACTCCCTTTGCAATTTACAAAACTAATACAATTCCACAATTCAAATACTCCAACTCCGTCTATGAAGAGATATCAATATCATATCAAATTCATTGCATTCAATAATCGATATATATATATACATAAATTCGATTAATATGTAAATTTGATTGAAAATTATACCAATGGCGATGAGATCAAAAACAGAGAGACGTTTGGCGAGCTGAAAACCCTGGGCTTTAGCGACGGCTGAATCAACCTGCTTTCTCCTTACTAAACATCCCACAAATCCACCCCAACATTCTCCAAGCTTCTGCATATCAATCAATTTCTCAAATTGAGATTTTGTTGAAACAAATCTGTGAAGATTAAAACCCTAAATCGCGCATGGAGATGGAGTATTATTGTATCGATAGTGTGAAGGTTGTGAGCTAAAGGCTCACGCAAGATGGTGCAGTTTGGTGGTGTAGTTTATATAATAAGTTATACGTATGGGTTATGTATGTATGTATATGTGTGTATGCATGTTGGTATCTGATCCAATCTTATCCTTGTTGCTGCATTACGTCCTTGTACGGTACAAGTCTTTCTTTCGACGATAAAACGGGACGGGCCGTCCCAGCGCAACGCACAAGCCCGTTCTATCACATCAGCTTTACCTCCAATCCATAGTAAGTTCGAAATAGGAGTACCCACTACACGCATGACATAACCGAATACTCAATCTATGTATAATAAATGAGTAAGTGGACTGCCACGTGTCATTCCCTCGTGAGTCCGAAATCGGTATGTTTTCGCCTAAAAGTGAACCTGGACGTAATTTACACTTTTAGTTCATTTAGAGATAACTGATTGATATGTGTCATCTCTGATCTCTATTTATGTATTTTAAATATTAATAGTTACTACTTACTAGCTACAATATCTAATTGTTGTTAAAAAAAACAACAATATTTTAAAATTAGTTGGGTTTTTGAAAAGTTGATGGATAGAATAGACTATTTCAATTTTGTATCAAACTAAGAACATCTCCAATGGTTCTCTAAAAAATTTTCAAAATAGAAATTTAAAGGTTTAAAAATCTCTATAAAAGAACATTCAACTCCAACAAATTCTTCATTTGGAGATAACATCACGGTATTAAAACATTGCATATTTCTAATAAAATATTAGTTTTCACTCTTAAATATTTTATTTTAAAAATTCTGATTGGTGTAATGGAATAAAAAATCATTTCTTTCTCTTGGTAATTATTTTTGAAGAGTTTTCCAAACTCATAGATTTTTACATCCTTTATCCCGTTTTCTCTATTTTGGAGAAAGTTTTACGAAAGCTGATGGAGCTCAATTTGTCCAAAATCCTTATTGTCTTTGTTTTGGTGAAGCATTTGGAGATGCTTTAAGAAGGGTCTCTTTATTAACGGCCTTTTGAGACTCACAAGTTATTTGCTCAATTATACATAACTATTTGGCAATGGTTTAATGATATTGAAAATAGATTGATTATACATAATTATTCTGTACACTCCTGTCCCGTCCCATCCAGTCTGCATATCAAACGCTGCCTTAACGAGTCGCGGAAGCTTGTCGAAAATGGCGTGGCTTATTCATCGGGACTCGGGTTATCTTTTGGGATTTATTTTTTCCCGGGAGAGCCGAGTCTTAATTGATCTTAAAACATGGACAATTTCTGGCCATCGTTTTAGATAAAACAATCTTTCTCCCTAAATTAAACATTTTATCCCTTTCTTTCCTTCTTCTTCCTAAAAACCTCAAAATCCCACTAAAATTCATACTTCATTTCTGTTCATCTCCATGTACTTCATAGTAGCAGGTTATGCACCATTTGATTCCTTTGTATAAATTAGTTACAGAAAGGTCATTGAATTGAATCCAATTTGCGAAATGGGAACGCTTACTAGCTGTAGTTTCACGAGCACACTCAATTTAGGGTTCCGTTCGAGACCTAATCGTATCGATTTGGCCGGAAGGTTTCGATTTTTCGACAGGAAGAAGAAGAACAGTTGTGTTTTGTGTAGTAGTAGAGAGCAATTATCGAAAAGGAGAAGGAGAATTATAGGTTTAGATAGTGATAGTAAGGGTTTTATTGGTGGATTTGAGTGTTCTGCTAGTGGAAGTGATAATGGTAGCGATGGAAATGGAGGAGGAGAGGAGAGTGATGTGTCTAAGGATTCGAATTTGGCGACGATTTCGCCGGAAGAGACGACTTCCGGTGGCGGTGAGGCTGATTCGGATAAGCCGGTGCCTCCGCCTGCTTCGGTTTCGTCCAGGGTGAGTTTTCTATTGAGTTCTTTTACTTGTGGTCTAATTTGTGTTGAGAAAATGGAAGATAATGATCTATTTGTGGACAAAAGTAGGAATATTTGTGCAAGCTATGGTAATTTATTGGACATTTTTGTGTTAGTTTGGAATGAAAAGTTGAAAACCATAGATAATGGTTCAAAATGGAAATTACTAATTACTCCTTTTTGAACAAACTAACAGAGAAACCAACCTAGAGATTAGATTTCTAGGGTTAGAAACTCTGTGAAAATTGAAGAAACAAACCCAAGAGAGGCCGAGGAGAAGTTGGTGTTTGGGGGAGTGTCGAACAGGTGGTGGGCGGGATGGTCAAGTTTGTTATTTCCCCTAAATTGGAGACGAATGGTTATTACAACGAAATAATATAATGATTGATTGCATTATATAGACTCATTAAACACTAAGAATGATTGTAATTCCAATTTCCGACCTTCTAAGACCCCAACCAAACGCCCCCACGTTTTGTTCGATTAAACCGATGCAGGTGTGATACAAAATGTGGATCAAAGTTGAATCTTGGTAAAATGTTAGCCATGCAAAGAATGATAGATTTTGAAAAATCATATGGCTTTTCTTGGAAGTAACTATGATTTCCTTGGATATGCCAGAAAAGAACTATACAGTTTGAACGTAAGAGTAATCTTCGACAATTTGTGCAAATGAAAATGCAAAAAGGAATACATACATGGCACTTTATGTTCAAAATCGCTCATCCTTGCAAAATACATTTTTTTTTTGTTTTTGTTTTTTTGTATGTGCACCAATGATGGTTTGTTTGCAATGAAAGACCAAAAATGGTCGTTTTGGGATTTGGGAAGTCGATTACACACTACGGAAGTATAAAACAAAGAAACATTGGTGTTCTCAGTTTGAATCCCAAACTTTGGTTTGCATAACTGAAGGCTATAGATGAAATGAAAATTGAAAAGGACTGGCTTAAGTTCAATTGTAGGATGAAGACTGAATTCATACTGCAAATTTTACTATTTTTAATCCTAAAAGTCATTCTATGAATGAAAGTACGATAATTGAGATGTACATCAGAAGGCAGGCACAAAGTGTTGGATCTAATGCATCATCTTTTCCTTATGCAGCCGCCAGCAATTACTCCAATGGCATCAGCATATAATAACTTCCAAGTCGACTCCTTTAAGCTAATGGAACTTCTCGGACCAGAAAAAGTTGATCCTGCTGATGTAAAGCTCATTAAGGACCATCTTTTTGGCTATTCTACGTTTTGGGTAACAAAGGAGGAGCCATTTGGAGACTTGGGTGAGGGTATTCTTTTTCTTGGAAATCTAAGGGGAAATAGAGAAGATGTTTTCGCCAAACTCCAGAGTCAATTGGCTGAAATCATGGGTGATAAGTATAACCTGTTCATGGTAGAGGAACCCAACTCAGAAGGACCAGACCCACGTGGTGGGCCACGGGTTAGCTTTGGCATGCTGCGGAAAGAGGTTTCAGAACCTGGGCCAACAACGCTTTGGCAGTATGTTATTGCTCTCTTGTTGTTTGTTCTGACCATTGGTTCCTCAGTGGAGCTAGGAATCGCCTCTCAGGTATTTTAAACTTTTGATTTCGGACATTTTCATGAGTATCATACATTTTCTTTTAATAGGGAAATTAAATAAAGCGACCACAGAACTTTAGGTGGCAAAAAGATTGTCAAATTGGATGCGTAGATTCTCACAATCATATCAATTACATCGGTTCTATCCATTTGTCATCCATATCAGCAAACCAAAATCAAGATTTTGGGAATTTAATTAGCCAGTAAATTAATGGCTATTGTTGTGAATTAAAGCATAGGCCATCAACTGTATAGCACTTGAATTTGTGAGATTCTATCTTTATTAATTAAAAAGGGTGTAATCAATATGATTGTGAGAATTTAAGTATGTGATTGGTAAATCTTTTTTATGAGGTATTCAAGCAAAGAACATAAAATGTTTATTTATCACCTTTTCAATTTTGCCCACTCAATGAGGAAAAACCAGAGGAATCTTTTGTACCAAAATTGATGCTATCAATATATTATTATAATAATTACTAAAGAGCGAAAAAGTAAACATTGCAAACTTACAAAAACGGGAAGTGTTGCATATTTTGGACAACCAAAGAATGAAATTGTTGCAATTACTTGTGGAAAAATGAACAACTATATTTTCTTATCTAATGAATCAATCCAACATTGTCTTGTTAATGGCTATTTATTGTTGGGCAGATAAATCGTCTTCCTCCTGAGGTAGTGAAGTACTTCACAGATCCTAATGCTATTGAACCACCAGATATGCAACTGCTTTACCCATTTGTAGAAGCCGCATTGCCATTGGCATATGGAGTTTTGGGGGTTCAGTTATTTCATGTAAGAGAATCCATATTTAGAACTTGTCAATATTTTTTTAATATCACCTTACTTATTATTTTTAGGATTGGAAGCAAAAATGTTCAAACTGAATTTAGGTGGATGTATGCTCTTATACACTTTGCAAGGATGAACAGGTTTTGACAAATTTATGGAAATGTAAATGCAAGAAAAAGGCCCTTGTGCTTGCCACTTTTTGGCCAAAATTAGTAGTCCTTGCAAGGCACTGTTTTTTTTCTTCCTATTGAACATGCGTAATGATTTCATTACAACAAGCAACAGAATTTAATGGTTCAAAAAGACACCAAATTATTTAGAAGAGAGTTTTCTTGATGGGTTTTTTGGATATCGAAACTGTCACCATATCTAGTTTTAAACTTCTAAGGTGCCTAAAACTTGTTTTTCAATCCCTGTAGGAAGTTGGGCATTTTCTTGCTGCCTTTCCAAAGAAAGTGAAGTTGAGCATTCCCTTCTTCATTCCCAATATCACTCTTGGAAGCTTCGGAGCAATCACTCAGGTGAGCACATGCCACTCTCGCTCGAGTGCTTGAGATCTTTCGGATATCTATTCAAATCATGTCCTGCTTACTTTATTCATATTTGTGTCAGCTATTAGCGCTTGTGGATACAAACATGGTCATAGGGTCAAGTTCAGGGGAAAACCACATAAAATTGAAAAACTGAGGAACACTCTGGTACCATTTCATCAAGACGGTATGCACATGTACATGCAAGTAATGTGCATAACTTGCAAGCACACATACATAAAAAACCGAAAAAAAAACTGCAATTACTTGTATTAGATATGCATACTGTCCAGATGAATTGTTACGAGTGTTTCTAAGTTTTTCATTTTTTGGGGGTTTTCCCATGAACCTCCCTCCATGGTCATACATTGTCTTGGGAAGTATCTGCTACAAAATTATTTCCATTGCACATAATACTTTTTTTTACGAATATTAGTACATAATTCGTCAATTCTCATCGAATATTAAGGAACATGTAAATCTAGAAAAAAATAGTATACATTTATAGTTTCATACCCATATCTGATATGGATATACATTTGATTCATTTACAATTTTACATCCCTACCCTGAGATTTGTATCATGAAAGACGGGACAAATAAAATTTTATTTGATTCTGCCACTTTTACGTTCTTTTTTTTTAAGGAGGATGCTTTTCATTTGCAAATCCTTGGAAGACATTTGACTGAATTGATAAATGCTACTTTGTAAGTATAAAGTTCACATACTTCAAAAAGTACCTCCATGGCTTAATAGCTATTAGCTACAAATTAAAGTTATAGAGGGATTAAGTTTTCTTATAAAAAATAATATATTTTTCTTGAATCTTGCAGTTCAAATCGATTCTTCCTGATAGAAAGACAAAAGTGGACATTTCTCTAGCAGGCCCCTTTGCAGGGGCTGCATTATCACTTTCAATGTTTGCCGTTGGCCTGGTGCTTTCATCAAAACCGGATGCTGCTGCTGATATGGTGCAGGTTCCTAGCATGCTTTTCCAGGGATCTTTACTTCTAGGACTCATCAGCAGAGCCACACTAGGTTATGCGTAGGTCTTCCTCCTCTGTCATTTCAGATGATATTTTTTCAAGAAATTAGGGATGATAATTGAACGAAGGAGGATCAAAAGAGAACAACGTCAAAATAAGAAAATGACCAAATCCAATGTGCTTTTGCACTGAAATCACTTGCACTTGGAAGACGGTCCATACAAGGGTAAGCGAGCAACTTGGTCCACGACCTGCCAAGGTTTCATGAATTACATGTGATTTTAGTGTAAAATCACAAGTGATTTGGCCGTTTTCGCATTGTTCTCGTTTGAACTTGACTCTGATATTTGAACACAATCACCAGGCTTTGGCTATCACTGTAGTCGTATCATGCCTTTCTTGCACCAATAAATGTATTTGAACTTTCTATTGGAAGTTCCAAAGGGAATCATACATATTTTGATAGCCCAACTATTTCATTTTTCTGTATTATTCACAATGAATAATCATGAATATCATGCATTTTAATTATAAATAATTTTCATCGAGAATACCTATCAAGACATTCGTCATGATCAAAACATGGATAGTTTGGGTATTATGGGTTGGGTTTCGGTGAGAAGTGCCAAATTTGGCGAGAAACATGAGAAGTGGTTATCAACCGTTGGATGAGAAATGGACAAACATTATGATGAGATACACTGGATCAATTCTCTTTTAAGCCGCAATTAATGGGAGGGTATTTGATTAAAAATGATCAACGGTTTAAAAGTACTTCTCACAAAAAATGACACTTGTCACATGATCCATGCCTAGGGATTATAATATCGGTTCATGATTGTTATTTGACATTTATTGTTGTGTATGCAGTGCAATGCATGGAGCCACAGTGTCCATCCATCCACTTGTAATTGCTGGCTGGTGATGTACTGTTCTTGGATGTTATTACTTTCCAATGCAACATTTCTCTTTTCAAAATTTACAAAATATCGATAACGGTGATGTGTGTCCACAAAATTCTTCTGATTATCGTTATCGAGGTGTATTTTAGATATTTGACTAATAAATATTTTCTGAAATGTTGCATCTAATTTGTGATAAGTTATCCACAATCTGGTTTACTTATCGTTATATTGTAAGTTGTCTTTGCAGGTGCGGATTGACTACTTCAGCTTTCAATTTGCTTCCAGTCGGATGCCTTGATGGCGGAAGAGTGGTTCAGGTTTTTGTTTAAATATGGTGATTAACTATTATTTGGTTTTCTGTACGATTGTGACCTTAAAGCCACCATTATGCATCTAACAGGGTGCTTTTGGGAAGGATGCACTCGTTGGATTTGGTTTGACTACATACTCGTTACTCGGGTTTGGAGTGGTATGTCACCCTTTAGTTCCTTCATATGTTGCTTGCCTTTTAACTTATTTTGATGTTGGATCTTTCGAAGATTCATATTTGTATCCAAGGAAATGAGATAATGACGAGACTTTAAAATTTCGTTCGGTACCTTACCTTCTCATAAATGCATCGCTGCAACCAGATTATGTAGAGTTTGTTCTTGATCGTGTTGTTTCTGATTGCAGCTCGGTGGACCTTTATCGCTTCCTTGGGGATTGTATGTGTTGATATGCCAGGTACGGATTCTTGTGGTCTCTAGATGCTCGGAGTTTATTAAGCACCGTTCTTCCTGTGGCTTAATATGATACCAAATATGTCTAAATGTCCTAATAGACTGCTTTATAGGACCTAGTAGCAGACAACTGTGCATCCTATGTAAATGTGTTGCATTAAGTTGATAGGATATTTTTGGGCTACGGTTTCTTCTTGGACACTTTTGAAATAAAACGTCCTATTAGTTTTTTTTATATGACATTATTTCAAAAGTTGTTACGTAAAAAAGTTTCCTATAAAAAGATGGGTCCATATGACGTTTCTCAAAAGTAACCTATAAAAAAGCTAATAAGCTACTTTATGTTCATAATTGTCGTAAAAAACTTGTTCGGATGCCAAAAATGGGTTCTAACATCCTACCCTAACACCTTTAGATAGGACACACGATTACTTCTGATATAAACTTAAGTCTTATGAAACAATTTAATAGAATGTTTATTATTTAGATATATTTGACGTCCTATAAAGCTGATTTTGTTGTAGTTACTGTAATATAGTTTTTATTCATGTGCAATGTTGCATTTTGATAGAGAACACCGGAAAAACCTTGCCTGAACGACGTGACAGAGGTTGGGACATGGAGAAGAACGGCGGTTACGGTGGCGATATTCCTAGTTGTTTTGATACTTTTACCGGTATGGGACGAGCTAGCCGAAGAGTTGGGTATTGGTCTTGTAACCACATTTTGAACTATACAACATAACATAATCATATAAATGCAGTTTCTAAATTTAATGGAAAACCAGCAAATTTATTGTTAATTCTTTTCTATGGTCCCGCATCTTCCTTGGCCGCCACTATCGAAGATCGCCACCGCTCAACCCCGCCATGGCCGATCCCTGCTAGATACAAGGTGGTGGCTGGCGGTGGCATCAATCACGTTGGCGGTTTGCTTGTACTACGATTGCTGAAAGAAGAAAGAAAGCAAAAATTTCATAAACAATCATCACATGATAAAATGTTTTGATCATATTGACATAGCAGAAAAACAACTAATTTCATGAGGAAAACACTTGATTCATCGAGAATGAAACATTTGATCGGCAAACGCTAATGGGTCTCCGCTTTCTTCCCCGTTGTTATTCGCATCTTCACCATAAGGTCGAGAAAAAGGAAGAGGGTCGAAGCTCGGCTGGAAGTTGCTCATATTAACCATGTTATCGAAGCATTTGAATACTCCGCGCGGCGGCTGCCATCCGGGGTGCTGTGGTTGCTGCAGCGAACCCTGGAGAGTGTTTGCGGCCATAACTCGGTTGTTTATCAGCTGGTTCTGCACCATCGCTAGCTCCGTCTGCAAAGCTGCAACCTGCAACGACAAACATCATGGTAATTGCAACCTCATCCTCGAGATCCAATCTTTCATAAGATATTCTGGATTCGTTTGACACTATAACAAATCTAGTCTTATAGGATGCCAAATATATTAAAATGTCATAGTAAATTGCTTTACACAACTTAGGTTTGTGAATAAAACAATTGTGCATTATATGGAAAAGTGTTTAATAATGGGAAATTGACTGAAATAGCCATTTCTGACTCTTCAATAGCCACTCACTATCTCTACAAGTGACAGGTCCGTAATTTATGGAGGGGTGAAAAGTAAAAAAAAAAGAAAAGAAGTTTTTGAACATGTCCATAAGTACAGGGACCAGATCTGTAAAAAATTAAGAACAAACCTTTCTTTTTTTTATTAGTTTTGCACCCTGCAAATTGCAGACCTGCTACTTGCGGAGGTGGTGACATTTTGATAAAATGATGAGAGATGGTCAGGAGATCAATTTAGATGACAAAAATGACTATTTGGGTCAATTTTCCTATATTTCTAACAAGTTTGTAGGACACTTCTAAAGTAGAAGCGTCTTATTAGTTTTTTAATGACATTATTTGAAAATTTGTCAAACGAACAACTGTTGTAATAAAAAGATGTGTTTTTAAAAGCTAATGTGACACTTCATGTAAAAAACGTTATAAAAAACTTGTTAAAGATGTCCAAAAACGTTCTATCGACTTACTGTAACACATTTATGTAAATTATTTGGTCATATAAATTTAAGTAGTAGTTATAGTGAAATTTTGTACCTGTTGTTGCAAAGCAACGACCGTTGAGACGCAACCATAAACCGGGTCCGACAACCGAGCCTGAGCTTCATATGATATGGTGACAACCGCATGGTGTCGCCAGTGGACCGGAAGGTGCATCAGGAGCTTCGACACGTTGCTGGCTCCAAACACCTTGTGAACCGCGGCAAACAGTGCAGCACCCTGGTCCGAGCTGAAATGGGGTGCAAAGATGCAACCTTTGACACACTTCCTCCTCAAGAACTTGCAGGCTCCACAAGGAGAGTGGGAGTCGAACCCGATTCCGGCGGTGCCGCCAACCCCGAAGCTCCACCGACCCTCTTTCCGCCACCCTTCCGCTGCCCGCCCGATGAACTGCCGCCACTACCGTTCACCTCTGCCATGCTTTGGGTCTCAAGAAACACTGTTAGAGGCCGGGGTTATATAATTGACGGAAAGGGAAAATGGCATAAAAATTCCGTGAGCGATTGGCGAGATGAGCGAAGATAAGAAACGAGCTTTTTCGATCGATAGTTAAATACGCCTGAATAAAGTAAAATACTTAAACATAAAATGCTAATTATGACAATTATTTATGTACGGAAGAGTACATCAAAAGGATCTACTCATCAAAAGTAAAGGTTTCTAGGACATTCCTCATGGTTTTAACACACATTAGATAACACAAGATTTTTGCTGCATTTGGCGTGTAGAATCCTACCAAATACATACCAATTTCCCATGTATCTATATATAGAAATATGCCAAGGAAAATGTGACCAAATTACATCGAAAAACGTAAATTGTTTTTTTCGACGTAGCGGGATTCGCGCAAAAGTGCATCAATTGTTAATATTTATAACACAGCACAACCCACAAGGATTGTGACGTAACGGTTGTGGCCTTGGAAAATGTGATGGAATCTTCCATCAGGTGTACACACAACTGTGGTTGAGGCCTTGGAAATGTGATGGAATATTCCATCATGTGTACACAACAGTTGTAGAGTTTATCAAGGTTGGTTTCTTGCAGTGTCATAATTTGTTAGAATTAGTCTAATCGTATCTCGAGACACCCTTCTAAAAGAAATAACTCACTGTCGTCACCTTTGGTGAGAGTTGAACCCTTGAACACTAAGAAGATTGGGCTCTACCTGTAGCCCAAATACTCTTGGATCAATGACCCTTTTGTACAAAGTACAAACTACAAACTACAGAATACAAAGTACTTACCAATAACAGTAAGAGGTGGTAAGCAGATAGTAAACAACTCCTTAGTCTTGGAATTAAAAATTCGATATCGTTGACTTTTTGTAAGGAAAAACTCACATAAGAGCGGGTAAAAATTAGCAGAACGCGTCAGAGAACCAAAATGTGGTTACAGATATAAAGTATTTCGTTATTACACGTTCTTGTCGCATCTAAACGTTACGAAACTTACATAATCCGATAAACTATCTACACTCGATAGAAATGAGCGAGCTATAATGATCCTAACACTCTTTACAATCGAAATATGTACCTCTTGCAGATCGTTGGACCATAACGTTACTGTGGCATGATTGCACGTTGTGCAGATGAGACCGGAGAACCTTCGCTACTGTGCCAGGTCTCCTGAACTTGCGCGGCAAATTGTAAATTCCACAGCATGTCCTCCACCGACGGTCTCTCTGCTGGATCGTCCAACAAACACTGGCTGCAGACTTCCATCGTTGTCTTTAACGATTGATCGGAACACGTGTACTGGACCGCGGGATCAATCATGTCCCTTATGGATGCATCATCGGCCGTCATTCTGGTCTGAAACTGCAAATTGCAAAAGGCTCGTGTTAAAGGTAAGAATTAGTCCAGGGACAAGAATAGCAATGAATTGCAAACTATAGGAACAAAAATCACAATTTCTAAACCATAGGGAAGAAAACAGAAATTGTTGACAAACCATAGGGACGAAATCGTAATTTACTCAAAGAAGCTAGTATCACATTTTATTTTACAAGCATCCTAGAAAATTTGTTAGGACGTCCGAATGCTGTCTAAATAAACTTACTGTAACACTTTTATATAGGACGCATAATTTGTTTGACTCCATAAACTTCAGTTATGTAAAGCAGCCTATTATGACATTTAGACATATTTAACGTCTTGTAAAGTTGATTACGTTGTAGTGATAGTTTGAGCTCTATCTACGCATTACACATGCAAACCGACATTTTAAGAACACTGACCTGTTCTTTTACGTACTCGACTTCCTTTTGGGTGGATAGTGGTTTCCCGAGGATGATCTCGAGCAGCATGACACCGAAGTCGTATACATTTACTTTCTCCGGATTGGTAACCATTGTACGCTTAGGCTCTTTGAATCTGCCGAAATAACTTCGTTCACCGTTCTGTTGCATCAAAGCTGACATCACGATTCTCATATCGACATAGATGCTTATTCATTTTGCTTAACGAAATATTTCATCGTAGTACCTTCTCGATATTCCCGACTAACAACGGTAGGTTGTAGCTGCTAATCTTTGCAACGAAATTCTGATCCAACAAAACATCCGTTATCTTCAGATTGGTCGAGAAGAACTGGGGCACGACACCCGTCTGAAGGAACTGAATGCCCTTCACTACACCGATAGCAGCTGCTATTCTTTGGCTCCACGACAAAGTTTTCCCGCTGTTTTTCCCTATTTAGTCATATCGAGTTAGCAGCGGAATTTTTACTTGACGTGATTATTAGAATATATCGGCCAAGGGAAATTGACTGAAATAGCCATTTTCACTCTCTGATTGGTATTTTTGTTCTCATTTACAAAATGTCCCTAACTCCGCAAGTTTTACTTTGTATAAGTATTATATACTTTAAGAAGTTTAATATCGAGTTTTACCTGAAATCCAGTCCCGAAGCGTCCCATTTGGTACGTACTCGAATACGAGAAATAGCCTGCTAACACTAGAGTCATCGTAAAACTCGAAGCAGTGCCCGAGTGCGCTAACCAAATGCTGGTGTCTGAGTTTCGAGATTAACTCGATGTGATGCGTCAACGTTTGTGTGCTGTGATTTCGTTTCATTTTCAGGCATTGGATAGCTACGTACGATCCGTCCCTAAGCCGACCTCTGTACATCTGATCTTCGATAAAGAAGTCAAGATAAGCAAAATATGTTTTATAAAGGAATTGCAAAATGCATTAAAGTTCGATTTAGTTCCTATTTAACGTAACAAAGTTTGTTTTTCTCAATCGAAGTAACAAAGTGGCAAGTTATCTTATTTTTACCCATTTTGACCAGAATCCTGCTGATCTTGTAACATCTGATGACGTGGATATCGTTCACGAAAAGGTTCACTCCATTAGATGTTACAAGATCAACGGGTTACTGGTCAAATTAATTAAAAATTAGAAAATTTTGAAACTTTATTACATTAAAAAGGTATTTTGACACGAAGACAAATTTCATTACATTGTGATGCATTTTGGGAAAAAATTGCTCAAGCAAGCAAAATGTACCTGACCGTGAGACCCTTCGCCCATGAATGCAGATGTATCGAAGCTATTCGTAGCATTCTCGAGTTCTTCGAGCGAAAAGGCGCGATAAGCCGGAATACCAAGCGTTCCAAGCTTCATTACTCGAGTAACATATCCTTCGAGATGAAAACATTAATTAATCATTAAAACATCACAAAACGGTCAAAGTACGATCGGATGTCGAGATAGAGCACTTACTTGCATCCGAAAGCAACTTTGAAGTGTAAGAACCGGGTGCGTTTTCCGCTATTATTCTCGGCGACGGCGGCATTTTCACCTGTCTCCCGCCCATGAACTCGCCGAAAAACCAAGAACGCTATGCCAACTAACACAATCCCTCCGACGATCCCCCCGGTGATCCCGATCGCAAGGGCGGTTTTCGATCCCTTACCGGCCTTATGGTTTCGTGGTATGATTCCGACAGCCAAAGCTTCGTTGCTACAAAACGATAACGGTTTTTGACTTTTGACTTCGTCGCCAGTCAAACAATTCCGGTCGTAGACCACATTCCGGGCCTCAGAAGACACGAGACATCTCGGCAGTCTCCCGGTTAAGAGATTAGCAGACAAATCGACAAATTCAAGCTCGGGATTACAAGCGAGATCCTCAAAAGCATTCCCGTAAACTTGTTCCCCTCGATGTCTAAATGGGTTATCGATGGTAAAGATAGTATAGAAGTTGGAAACGGTCCAACTAATCGGTTTAAAGCTATATCTAGACTTCGAAGCTGATAAAACGACCGAAGTTCTTCGGGTAAACCGGACGTGAATTTGTTCTTTCGTAGCACGATGGAGATGATTCTATCGTGAACCCGAGGGAACTGGGGTCCGAGAGAATTATCTTCGAGTTCGAGAACCTGAAGGTTTGTCAAACTACGAAGATCCGGCACTTGGCCGGATAAGTTATTGTGCGAAAGCGCAAGAACTCGGAGATCGACCAAACTCCCTAACGAATCCGGCAGCAACCCGTTTAGCGAATTGTTCTTCATACTCAAAACCGACAACCGCGATAAGAACCCGACCCGGTCGGGATCCACCGGTGAACTCGTTGTCGTCGAGCACAAGCGATTGGAGGTCCGTTAACGACGCGATTTCGGGCGGGATTACACCCTCGAAGTGATTCGAAGTCACGTTAAGGATCTCTAGCGACGATAAATGGGAAATCGTCGTGGGTAAACGCCCCCATAGCCCCAACGAAACCAATGTGAGGACCTTTCAAACCCGAAAGCCCAACGAGTGTCTGTGAAAAACGAATCTATCGAGAAATCATCGGGCAATCGAGGCGATTTATCGGTGTCGATTATGTGAAGCTGGGTGACGATATTTCGTAACAAACGACGGTAACCGACGAGCTTCCGGTGGAGTTGCAAAAATCAGTGGCATTATTCCAACTACTAAGAACAAGAGGGTAATACAGAAGGTGTTGAACTCTCAAAAGGGTTTGTTCTTGAGAGGC
Source organism: Centaurea solstitialis (assembly GCA_030169165.1). NCBI lineage: Eukaryota > Viridiplantae > Streptophyta > Magnoliopsida > Asterales > Asteraceae > Centaurea > Centaurea solstitialis. The sequence continues at coordinate 2,587,096 of CM058042.1, read as the reverse complement.
ATTATACGGGCCGGAGCCCCGACCCGGTACAAACAAAACTGCAAGGAGTACAACCACTGATTGCCAAAAACAAGCCTTGGCCATTGCATATATATATATATATGTATATATATATATACAGATTCTTGGCTGGTTTTTCAAGATCCTAAAATCAAGAAAAAATTAAAATCAAAATTATGATGAAATTGAAGAAACTAACTCATACCCATTTCAAGAAACAGCAATTTATGAAGTGGGAAAGTGTTATTTTTGATTCTTTTTAACCCCAATTTAATCAAGTTACCATTTTTATGATGAAATATGGTAAAAGATTCATAAAATTTCAAGATTATTAAAAATGAAGGATTACCTCTTTGAATTTGATTATAGAAGAAGCAGAGTTTTTTCCCAATTGGAGTCCAAATTGAATACCAATTTCAAATCAGAACCCACATGATTTCATGTGCAAATAGGGACAAATAGAAGAACATGTTAGCAAGAAATCATTAAACACTCAGAAAAAACAGAGTGTCTTCAAAATGAAGTCAAATGATCGTACGTTTGACTTCATTTTCAATCTAAAACGACAACCCCCAAATGGGGTTTTACTAAAATTCAACTCTCTCTCTTACACACACTGATACACGCACATAGTTAAGCATAATAACTTGTGTTCTTGGACACAATTATTTATCTTGAAAAGGGGGCAATTTCAAGATTCCAAGTGTTGTTTGAAAAGCTGTAAACTTTTGACTTTAATGGAGGCAATGGTTATGGCATGGCAGTGAGGGGTGATGAAAAAGAAAAGAATTATGGAAAGATTCCTGCTTTAGTTCCTTTCACCTCTCCATGTGTGTGTGTTTTTCAGTGTGTGTTTTTAATGCACTTGCAGTATATCTTCTATTTACCAGAAAAAGATAAAGAGGTTGTATAAAGTATCCATGTGTCCCTGTTGTGATCAATGTACTTTTTAAAAAAATTAATAATTTTATTTAGAGTAAATCACAAGAATGGTCCTTTTGGTTTGTAGCAAGTTTTGATTTTTGTCCCTATTTTTGGAAATTACATTGACCTTCATTGGGATGGTTACTTGGTTAGATTTGCGTTTTATACGGAAATGATTTGTGTTTTATACGGAAATGATTTGCATTTTATACGAAAACTAATCAAATTATCCTGGACCCTTAGAGTCGTTAGGAACATTCAATAGGTTTCTTTCACGTGTAGGGATGAACATGGGTTAAGTTGATCAGGTTGAAGACATTTGAACTATCTAATTCTAAGAGTGCAGTTTCATTGAACTTGATCTGAACAAAAAAGAGGCACAAGCCAATCTAACCGAAACGATGCAGGTTGGAGTGGGTTACACTAGTTAGTCAGGTTAAAACTTTGGTATAAGTTAGTTATAACAAAACAAATGATGTTTTCTCTACTCATTATTTTATTTATTTTATCATCAATCAGGTGGTATAGCTTATTAAGTAAATCATATTCAACTATTTTTCTTAATTTACACACACACATATATGTAACACCCGTAATTTTCCTTCGTAATATCGATCTATTAATAAAATTATGAGAATTAGAATTGTGGATCAAAACCTACATTTTATGATCTAGTATGTTAGAAAATTCAATTACGAGTCCAACGGTCCTTTCGGAATCGAAATCGGAGCAATTTTGTCTTGGCGCTAATCTCCGCGCTGATCTGATTAGCGCCATGATCAGCGCCAAACTTGCTGTTGAGTTCTGACCTGGTGTCGGCGGTACGTCGCGCGCTGATCTGATTAGCGCCATGATCAACGCCAAACCTGCTGTTATATTTTTGAGTTGTTACAAAACACCCTCCTCTCTTCTTTTTGGCATATCTTCCTCATTTCTTATCCTCTTGGGCCGATTTTTCTCTCTACTTCCTCCTCTCTCCAAGCTCTTCAAGACTACATTGATGGATGAAAGTTCCAAGGTAGCAAGATTTGGAGGCTAGATCTCCTCCATCTTCATCTTCTCCACATCTCACAACCTCAAATCACCATTGTTACAAATGTTCTTCATTATAGGGTTTCTTCAAGATTTGGCTAGGTAAGCTTTATCCAAACCATTTGAGGTTGGTTAATCTATGTGATAGGAGTTATGAAACTAACCTAAGGTTCGATTTACTTGATTCTAGGTTTGTTCACGTATTTGACCTAAATCGGAAGATTTGGGGGTTTTGGGTGTAAACTCTAAGGTGAGTTGCTAAACCCGTTTTGTTAAAACTGAGAGCACATCATCTTGTTTGATTTACATATCTTGCTTGGTTATTGTGAATAAACATGATTTTGGATGAAATGCCTAAATTGTTAGGTTTAAGGATTGCCATGAAAAGAATGAGTAACGATGCTTGTATGAATGGCTTGACTTGGATTATTGTATACATGGAGTAGATTATCGTATGCTACTAATGCATGAGTTAAATCCATGTGATTATATGATGAATGTATTTATGAGAAATACATGTTATATGTATGCCACGGAATGATGTGAAGGAATTGAATCCCGAGCATTTGGCTTATATGAAATGAAGAATGTATGCCACGGAATGATGTGAAGGAATTGAATCCCGAGCATGTTGGCTTATATGAAATGAATGAAGGGCTTGAGACCCTCGCTTAATACCTACAGTCTTTTTAGACAGTGCGTATATGCCTCCGATGGTGTCATGATAGATATGGCACCGAGGTTGATTGAAATTAAATAACATGGACGAACCAACGCAATATTTCCACACCAAACAGTCTTGGGAGGTTATGAAATAGGAATGCCCCTATGTCGTCGGCCCTTGGGTTGCTTCGGGGTGCGCAGGCCTCTGATGGTGTCATGGTTAATATGGCATCGAGGTGTTTGGAACTAACGAGTGATGGGATATTGGTTGGGGGAAATGGGTCGCTCCCATTGTTTCCGAAGATAAAAGATTTACCGGTTTAGCATGCTTCATTTTGTTATTAACATACTTTAGTATATCTCACATGCCTTAACATGTTTTTATATGTATGATATATTGTTGATACATTCACTAGGCTCCTTTGGCCTAACACTTGATTGGTGTCGATGTGTCTCTCAGGTGCTAGGGACGTTGTTCCCAAGTAGGTACCGTGTTTAGAGTGAGCATGGGGGACGTTGGAGAGACCGGTCTTCTAGGCCGCGAGATTTACTGTAGAACGATAACCCTTTTGTAGTCTTCTTCCTAGTAGGAACTAGACTAGTTGGTTATTATATCTCTTTATTCAATTACAAACATTGTAATTATACACTATTTATACCCCTGTTTTGGGAAGAGCTCACGCTTTGGCGTAATTTGTATTACCACCTTTCGTTAATGAAAGTTTTTGTTGACTCCAAATTTTGGGGTGTTACAATATATATATATATATGTCTACGTTTAGTGAAACATACATACGGAAATAAATGTGGGTGTTATATAAAGATGGAGAAGAGATTATATGCAAGAGAAAAATTTTAAGCATGTGTATAAGAGGAGTTTAAGGTATATGTATATGAGGATAGTGACGGTCTAATAGACATATCAACAAGGGACTTAACCATCATGTTAAATCCAAGGATAGAAGGCTATCGTGTTGGATTGCGTTTAAATGTCCTTAACCCAATTTCAACTCAATACTTGCGATTTGAAGATTTTACAACTTGATTAAACATCGAGTCGCTTTGAGTTGGATTATATTGGGTCGAAAGTGGGTTGGGTTGATCGGCACCCCTACTAACGTGCAAGTCACACGAGGGGCATTTTTAGTCATTCTATATTCATTTTAATAATTCGTTTTGCCCTCTTTCTTTATTGTATTTTATGTACAAGTTTTAAAGCTTATGTATAAGCCATTAAAACATTTTAGAAAAAAAAAATTATCATAAAGAACACTATCGTCAATAATATTTTGCTTAAGAAAAATATCAAAAACGTCAAGAACAATATCAAAATTATGAAGAAACTCTAAAATAAGATTTTGAAGAGCATCCACAACATTTCATTTTTTTCCAACATTTTGTATACAAACCTAATGTAGAAGTGTTGGTCCGTTTCAACAAGATTCAGGGGTAGAGAAGAAGAAAACGACAAGAATCGATAGCAAAAGAAGGTGTTCTTGATTTATTCAAGAGCTCTCACGGTTACAAGAAAACACACACAAACACACAGTAAACGACTCTCATGTGAATGACTTCTTACACTTCCCTACTTTTCTATATTTTTACAACTAACCCCAAGACACCTTTATATATAGGTGTAGCTTGCACTATAAGCTAAATGATAAAGCTTGTTCTATAAGCTAAATGATAAAGCTTGTTCAATAAGTTTTATGCCAAAGCTTGCTCTATAAGCTAAATAATACAATTAAGCACAAAGCTTGCTTTATAAAACTTTCACTAATTAGGACAATTTGGTCCTAACAATCTCCCCCTAAAGTTTTATAAAGAAAGCATCTCCGGTCTTTGGCGATGTTCAGCAACACTTTGATCTCCAAGCTCCCCCTCGATTGAAGCTCTTTATCTTCAGTTTCAACGCGTGTTGAGTAGGAATTCAGCATAAGAGCTGAGCTTGGATCACCGAAACATCATATGGAATGAAAACCTGGGAGAAGTTGCTTCAATAAGCTTTATTTCTTTGACCCTCAACTGTTCAAAGGATTAGCCGATTTCCTGAATTCTTTCAAAACAACAATAACTAGATCCAGATCTAGTCTTCTTAGTCAGATGGATGACGAAAGTCACTCAAAACTCTAGATCGCAATCGAGCCTCCACAACGGTAAAATGGTTAGGAATTAAGCACATGACAATAGTACCATTCACCGAAGGTGGCATCCAAAGGAAAAACTCAACTCTCACTCCTAAGATGAATAATTCCATCTAAAAAACTCTAGAATAATGGTTGCAGAGCGTCAGGCTTCTGAGTAATCTAACCAAATACAGAATCCGATCACCGTGTTCTGAAATCGTTACAAATCCGGCTTGAGGAAGAATTCATGAACAGTGCTCCCCCTAGGCATACTTAGCAGGGGAGCGTAAGGAAATCTTGGGTTGGAAGTGTAAAATTGTTGTGTATTCCATGTGTAGTAACAAATGGCGGAATTATACCACACATGCTTTCCAGAGATATGTCATTAAAGTAGGTTAAAAGGTTTCTGAAAACTAGGTAAGGTTCACGACATGCCAACCGGGGCTAGCTCGGTTGGTAGAGGGTCACCCTCTTGGAGTAGAAGTCCCGGGTTAAAACCCGGGCAAAGGCGTATTTAATCTAACTGGGGTGTTTACTAACAACTAACTTGTCGTTCAAAAAAATAGGGTAAGGTTCACGACATCCGACTCAGGAAACCGACGTCCGACTCGGGGAAACAAGTTCCGATTCGGGGGTTCTGAGTTCCGATTTGGGAAACAAGTTTCGATTCGGAATATGGTGTAAGTCCCGATTCGGGGAAAAAGGCTGATGTGGGCAAGATCAAAGGTCCGATTCGGGGAATAAGTTTTCCGAATCGGGAAACAAAGTTTCCAATTCGGGAAACAAATAATCCGAAACGGGAGAAATTGAGAGATCCGATTTGGGAGTCAAGTTTTCCGAATCGGGATACTAATATCCAATTCGGGAAACAAGGTTCCGATTTGGGAAACCCAAACAGCCAACTTACCCAGAACATTATCGCACAACAATAATAGTTGAATCTGCTGAAAAATCGTTCAAATCGAATGATTTGTTTGGCTCTGATACCACTTGTTGGTCCGTTTCAACAAGATTCAGGGGTAGAGAAGAAGAAAACGACAAGAATCGATAGCAAAAGAAGGTGTTCTTGATTTATTCGAGAGATCTCACGGTTACAAGAAAACACACAAACACACACTAAATGACTCTCATGTGAATGACTTCTTACACTTCCCTACTTTTCTATATTTTTACAACTAACCCCAAGACACCTTTATATATAGGTGTAGCTTGCACTATAAGCTAAATGATAAAGTTGTTCTATAAGCTAAATGATAAAGCTTGTTCAATAAGTTATATGCCAAACTTGCTCTATAAGCTAAATAATACAATTAAGCACAAAGCTTGCTTTATAAAACTTTCACTAATTAGGACAATTTGGTCTTAACAAGAAGCCCTAAAATCAAAATCCCAAAACTAAAACATAAATCTAAATCCTAAATCCGCAATTGGGGATAACAGCAATGTTACAACGCTACCACCACCTTTGAAATGAAGAAGAGATGACCATACCACCAAAACAATCCCGACATTGAAGAATAACACCATCATCACCACCAAAATATAGAAGAACAGTCTCGTCCATGACCAAATCCAACCCCCCTATGATGAATAGCAACACCGTAACACAACATCAACCTACGTTTACATTCTATTGCCCACTTTGGATGGATATGCCTTAGAACTTTGGTTACATCTGGGCAAGTAATCGCCAAAGCAAGGACAATGAGGGCGAGGGAGTGACGAAGATGGATAAGTGATAGATGAAAGGGATTGGTGGGTTTTGTAAGCTTGAGAAGGGATCTGCATTGGAACTCTTACTTTGTTTTTGTTTTCTTTTTATTAATTTGATTCCTTTTTTTTTTTTTCTTTTTCGCATCTTGTGGCCAGACTTGGTCTCAGACGGCCGAATTTTCAGTTCAAAATTGTCAAGGGTATAGTCTAGACGAAGCCTAGATAAACCTTATCCAGAAAACAAATTTGATTCCTTTTTAGTTAGATAGTATATTATAAATCTTTATACACATGGGTCAATAAATTTATACAACTTTTACGTATTTAATAAAAATATGTAAAATGATCAAAATATACCTCATTTGAATCGCAGGTGATGACATTTAACAAATGATCCTAACGATCTTTAAAAGCTAGACAAAAATTTCGAAATGAAACACAAATGTAAATGATGATCATTGTAAATTTCAAAAGTTAAGAACAAAAACGATAGTTTTTACAAACCTTATGGATGATTTTTGTAATATACCTATTTATTTATTTATGATTATTGCAAATTTGATTGCAAATTTGGTAAATGGTTGTTGGTTTTTCTTAGTTTGGTCCATACAAATTCTATTGCAACAAAATCATATGGTACGCACATATATTGGGTTTTGGTCTCTTTCTTAACTCCCTTTATGCAAGGCATATAAAGGTAAAGTTAGATAGATAGCTTTACATAAGCATTATATTACTCCCAATCCACCGCATCTTTTAGTATGGCTACCTTATTACGACTTCACTCCAACTACTTGTCCTGCCTTCTTTTTATTGAGTCGTCTTTAATCCCCTCCCTTGTTTGTTTAAAATTTATTCGGATTATTTATTTATCCATGAGATAATTGAAGCGATGTTTCCTTGTAAAGAACTTGTTATTCATAAGTCTTGGGCTCAGGAATCTATATAACTTAAGTGAAAGTAGTCATTTTATCTCTGAATATAAGATAATAAAAAAAACTGTTTCAATAATATCGTTGTCATATCATATTTAAAAGATACAATGGTAATTTTATCCTCATATGCAAGACATATGATAAGTTAATTTCGCATTTTCTTGCAAGAATCTTTTTGTAAGAATCAAAACTAAAAAAAGAAGACAAACTATAAGGACTAAATAGCAATTTGCTCATCATCTATTATTTTGTGTTAACTATTCTTCTTTATTTATAGTAACCCTCTTTAAGGATACAAATGTCAATTCATATATATTGTGCATCAACTATGATGTAATCATGTATTCAGGTTATGATCATTTAATACATTTTAGGGTTTTCTACTTCTGGTTAACGTCTTCATAATTAAAGAATTCCATATCAAAAAAGTCAAGAAAGAGTGACCGCAGGTAGGTATGTACTCCATATATTATATATGTTTTACTTATAATAATTAGTTAAAATAATAAGTGTGCCTATAATAGAGTAAATTGCGGATTTGGTCCATGTAATTTACACTTTTTACTTATATTGATCCCAAAATTAAAATAAATACACAAATGGAACTCTTGGTTTGTATTTTCGTAAGTTTTTGATCCCTTCCTCTAATGAAATAACAAAACTTCTGTTAGCCTAGTTAACTAAGGGGGTAATTTTGTATTTTTCACAATTTTCATATTTTTATTCTATTCTACCTTATTTGTGAGGGAAAGAAATGGTTGGATCTGGATTCTGGAGGTTTTTGTTCTTGGTGACACAATCTGATCAGATACAGAAAAAGTGAATGGGAAAGATCCGGTGAATAGATCCGTGCCTAACCATCTTCATCCACACAACCATTCATCATCAGACTCTCCCACCCCGTCATCGGACTATGTCTCCTTCTACTCTCATCGCCAGACTCCCTTCCCCCAACTACTTCTCTTTATGTTTCTTCTTCTACTTCTCTTTATATGGCTTTTGTTCTTGATTTACTTAATTAGATGTTTGTTTCTTCTTCATAACTGCATATCTAGTTCACTGGAAAAGTGACCAAAGACAGGAACAGAGGGTTAAAAGAAAATATAACTGGATAAAGACCAAATTAAGGGTGAAGCGACTAAACTACCCCCTTATTTAACTGGGTAACATAAGTTGCTGTCATTCCGTTAGAGGGAGGAACCAAAAGCTTGTGAAAATGCATATCAGGAGTCTCACTCATATATTTATTTTGATTATGGTATCATTGTGAGTAGAAAGTGTAACCATAGGGACTAAATCCATAATTTACTCATATATATATATTATGTGTGTGTATATAATGTATATAATATGTCATAATCTAAACAGCTAAGAATATTTGGTTATGGCCCAAGTCAAGAGTAGCATGCAATGTTTTTTCATATGATAATGCTTTGTTTATTGGGCATAATTTTTTAGATATGATGCAAGATGTTTTTAAGTTTACAAACTTTTTTGGTTAATGGTCATATAACAAGAACATCGGTTTATTTTTAAAAGATATTATATTTCTAAGTTTAAAGTAATATTGTTATAGTCGTTTATTATATTGTATTTATATATCATATTATGTAAGATTAACGTGCATTACCTGATTAAATTGTATGGTCCGATTGTTGTTTTGCATGAACAAAAATCAAGAAATGGCCCTTGTGTACGTATTTGCTAATCATCAAAGATTCTTTAGACTGACTTGTTTATTCGTTTTGGGATCGTATAGTAGAATATTATTTTATAAAAAAACTATTACAATACTAAAAGAGGAACATTATAAGATGAGGTTTAAAGTTGAAGATTTAAGATGACAAAAGAACTATAATTAAGCAAAGAACTTTGGATATGAAGGAAGGTAAGGTATCAATTACATGTTGGACTTTTTGTCTTTGCACCAAAAGGCTTCATGTCATGTAATAAATAACATGTAAAGAGAATATGGTAAAAAAGAAAATAAGAATCAAAGAATTTATTTAAACCTTTAGATTAAGACGATCTAACATATGTGACCACATTTTAAATAAAAATCAAACTAACTCTTCCTTTTTTCTAATTGAAAATCTACAAACTACAATCGAATTTGGAGCGAAACAAGTTATATAAAAAAATCAACTTACTATTTTTGATTTGATATCCATTTTGATGTATTCTTTGTCCATTTATTCATGTTTATCTTCGGTTTTATTTTTCGTGTTTCTGTTTAGATCTTTTCTTTGTGTGTATATGTGTATGTATTGAATGAGATCATTTTCCTTATTTTCTAAATAAATTGTTTACTTTGAAAGTTTTGAGCTTAAATTATTTGTTATTTTAACTTGTATTATTATTCTTATCATATAATGTTGTAGGTATTCTAAAGAGTTAATGAAACATCAAACTCAATGAAATTTGTTGTGATTTGTAAATTATTTTATTTTATTCTTACAAAAATAAACTAATTCCTATTGACATGAGTTTTGTTGAGATAAGATGTATGAGTGACGTTTATTTGTTTGAAAACAAACACTACCACCAAAAATGAAAATGAAAAGAAAACCAACTCATCTCATCTAGTAGGGTACAAAAAAAGTAAAGGAGGGTGGTACCACTAAAAGGAGATGGAGCCCAAGATGGGGACTTTTATTCTTGGGGATCAATGATAGATTGGTTTTTTTTTTTTTTTTTTCTGATTTACAATATATCTTTTAAACTCGTTTTATTAAGTAAAGAATAAAATTCTGACTTAAGATGTATAATAACTTCATTAGATTGCCAAACATAGCCTAAGACTGAATTTTAATTGGGTTTCAAAAAAGCGAATGTGGTGTAATGGGTTTTTTTATTTGATTTATCTTAATCTTGTTATCAAGGTTACTAAAGTCAGAAATTTTCTAAGTTGGGTTTTTGGAGGACTTTTTGGTTGTAACTTTTTATGGATCTTTAGTAAGTTGGTCCACATGAGGTATAGGCACTAAGCCATGTCTTGGTTTTTTGTGCTAACCATAAAAGTGAGAGCAACATTATGACTCATCTAAATTTCTTTAAATAGTTTAAAGAAGAGAAATTAATTATTATAGCCATCCACGAAAATGTAATTCATCTCCTACCAAATCTCTCCCAAAAATACACCAAATACCCACCGGGCCGCTATCCGGCAGCCGCTATTAGCGGCTCCGGTGAAAATTTAATATGTGTGTGTGTGTCAATGTGTAGCGGCACATGTGTAGCGGCACATGTGTAGCGGCATGTGTAGCGGCGAAAATATAATATATATGTGTGTGTAGCGGCATGTGTAGCGGCACCTATAGTGAAGAAAGGATAGCTTTGTTGAAACAAAAAAGTAAATTTTCATATATATGTGTGTGCCAATATATATACACACATGTGTGTACCCATATATATATATATATATATATATATATATATATGAAAACTCCAAGCTATTAGCGGCTCATAGTGAAGAAAATAGCGGCACCCAATCACCCATCTTGTGTGTACCTTTTTTCATATATATATATATATATATGTGTGTTATGTGTATGTGTGTATGTGTGTAGTGGCACCCATCTTTTATATATACACACATGTGTTGGCCGGAAAATTCACCGGAGCCGCTAATAGCGGCTGCCGGATAGCGGCCCGGTGGGTATTTGATGTATTTTTGGGAGAGATTGGGTAGGAGATGAATTGCATTTTCGTGGGTGGCTATAATAATTAATTTCTCTTTAAAGAACGATATTTTTATGAAAAATTATTTTTCTAGTCATTTTTAAATATTTTTAACATCTTTTAATTATTTCTTTTTATAACTTTTAAAATAGTCATGTTCTTCGCCAAATGAACTTTATCATTGACGAAGATGAGTTTTCCGACAACCTTTGCCAGAAATCGCCTCTGCATATGGTGAAGGTGGGATAAAAGTTAGAAAATATTTTTTTTCTCTTCCAAATTTTAACCCAAAATGGCAACACGTGGATTAACTGGCGCCTTAACCCAACACGTGGAGCTTTACATGTAAAAACCCAATCCCGTAACCCAACATTTTTAACCCAAAATGCAAATATTTAAGACCTCCGCCATTGGCAGAGGTTGTTGGTGGCGGAGGTGGCTGGAAAGTTGATCTCCTCCAATGGAGGAGTTCATTTGATAGAGAACATGGTTACTTTGAATATTTTAGTGAGAAAATGATTGGTTAAGAGGTGTTAAAGGTATTTAAAAAGGCCTAAAAAATTAATTAATTAATTATTTTTGTTTAATGATTTTAATAATTTATTTTATACTTAATAAACTATTTAAAAAAATAATCTCTACTTATGGAGCTTTGATCAAAGTTTTATTATTAAAAAAAGTTTAATCCGATTCAAGTGTATTCAATAATCAAATAAGTTTTGTAAATTTATTAGTCACATGTACGATACTTCACTCACCAATAAACTTACTCAAGAACCTACTTGTGGTCTAAGGGTTGAAATGTTTGATGCAAGTCATATTTAACAATAGTATAGCATCAAAAGGAGCATGTTTATTAGGCCGTCCATAGCACTACTCGAGTGAAGGAGGCGAGTGTTTGTGGGTGTGTGCGGGTGTTGGTACGTGCAGCTTGGATGAACACCTTAACCAATCATATAAAGCTTTTAAATGAACAATACCTTTTTAAATGAACAATACCTTTTTGATGTGGTATACATTTCATGTAAAAAAACACATAATAAATGAAATTTAATATTCAATAAAATATATTCTTGAAGTTTAATAGCTTAAAATCCTATTTAAATCTTTTATAAGATAGTATAGACGGAAAATCCACAGGCAACTTCTCCTCTTGTAAAAATACGAAGTTTAAATCAAATACACCAGGGCTTTTAGCCGTTGGTTATAAAACCATATTTTTTTCTTAATCACAATTATACAACTATATTTTAGCGTAACACGTGAAAAAGTTACAACTTATGCACAACAAACTAATGAAATAATATTTTCTACCAAATTATAAACGATGTTTGACCAGTTACAACGAGGCACAAGCCTAATCTTACGAATCTGGATCTAAATGTTGATTACGATTGTTAATTCTCTAAGAGTTCCACAAATTCATCTGCAAACCTTTATTAACTATAATTGTCTTACATCTCCTGTATCATGATGATTTTCCCCTTTTTTTTCATGTAAAATGTCAATATCAACTCCTTTCATTTCACGGACCACCAATACCTAAAAATTGACATAGAGAATAACTTCATTTTCATTCCCCTAAAGAAGTGACAATCAGAAAATAACATGAGAGCAAACTCATCCTTAGTATGTGTCGATTTACCTACATGTACGACAATTTTTAAGACGTCGACTACCCTTATATAAATATTTTTTTGAAAATGCCAAACTCATGAATTGTAACACACATGCTAGCCCAATAAATTTGTATTCAATTTAAAACCATGATAAAACTTACTCTTAACTTACAAGATTGAACTTATAATGGGCTTAAAAACTATTTTTTCTATCTATGTTGGAGATGTTATATGAACTCTTATAAGATACAATGCCACTTTCAAAAATTAAAAAATTAACAAAGATGATAACAAAATCACTAAATGAATAATTAAAAAGATAACGCATAAATGGGCATTTAGTTCTGAATTATTGATAACATAAAGTATGATGCCACTACACACCACCATAAGATTGTAAAACCATTAAGTTAAAAAAATGAGTTTGAATGGTTTAAAAATAATTGGTATTATTTTGAGTTAATTTTGTTTTTCTTTCTAAATAGCATTAAAAAAACAAATAAAATATAATGTCGTTATTTGAATCTCGTGTTAGTACACCAACACCTGTGCACGTACCCAACTAATTACCAAAAAACCAGCGGTAAACACGTGAATATGGATGACAAGCAATATACCAAAACAGAATAACTTAATGTTTTAAAAATCGGGTTTTTAGTTCAACCGGTGTGATGACCGGTTCACGGTTCGATTGTTCAACCGGTTTCAAGCATTCGTATGTTTTTTTCCATTTTTTACATTCATATATTTATAAAACTAACAATTTGATATTACAAGTTAAAAAATATTAAAAATATACATTACAATAAGTTTTACATTAATAAAAAAACATTAAAATAATAATAATAATATAAAACAACACAGTTTTACACGTGAATTTTTTTAAAAAAATCGGTCAACCGGTTTTTTTACCGGTTCGATCCATCGGTTCAACCACTAAACCGGCCGGTTCAATCCGGTTCTTAAAATGCCATAAAACTGGTCACAATTGAACTGGTCATTTCATCGGTTCCCGGTAACCAGTTCGACCAGGATGGTTCAACCGGTTTTTAAAACATTGGAATGACTCAAGCCATTGTTTGGTAAGCACAAAATAACTTATAAGCTAACTTATTTTTTGTGTATATATTTGGATGATAAAAAATAGCTTATAAGCTAGCTTTTTGATAAGCTATTTGGAGGTAACTTTTTAGAGCTTTTTAATGTATAGTCTTTAGGCTATGTTGCAAACTAGCGATAGCTGATAAGTTAGCTTATGAACAAATTTTATTTGGCAAAAAACTAGTTATGAGTATGTAAAATGACAAAAAAGAGTATATTGGGGTATAATAATTAATATTAGTATATTGACCAAAAAGGTTTGTAATTAAATGTATTTTAATTTTAATTTTTATATATTATTGGATGTATTGGATGATGATTGAATGGATCCGGTCGGTTGATATTAAACGTCAATTGGATCGATCGGTCGGTTTTGGTCGGTTTAATAAAACGGTCCCAATTGGATGTCAATTTTTTTAATCCGATCCAATCCAATTACAATTGGATAACCAATCATATTGGTCGGTTTGTAATTAGATCAGTTGGTAAAAGACCCTTCAAAAATTAGCCGGCAAGAGGTTATAAGCAACAATAAAACTAACATAACGACATTGTATTCGTAGTGGCATATGAGAAAGAAATAAATCACAAAACAACAATAAAACACAAAAACAATGCAAGATGAGATCGATATTATATATACCTATACGACGACCAATCTTCATATATAAAGTACACAAAACGCTAAGGAAACAAGAAAACAGAACGACTAATTAACCTCAATGATCTGAGGACCAAGATACTCGATTCTATCCATCTTCGATTCTTTTGGCATCTCGATCTCCTTTAACCATCGGTAGCACTTGCCATCTTCTTCGGGCACCTTTATTTGTTCATCTGGGAAAATCATTTGACATAAGCCGTCAACAAAAAGAAGCTCCAAGGTGCTGTTTGTTTTTTAAGAGGCCTGAAGTATGAAATCTAATTTCACATCTAAAAAATAAGAGGTGGATGGTGACCCTCTTAAAATCTGGAGGACGATAAGAAGCTTTCACACCTTTTCTTAAAAATAAAAGACAGTCTTTAAGTCTACAAACCTCTTAATTTTCAGACTTAAAAAGGTTTTAAGAGGTAAGTAACTTTAAAAAAACAAACGGCCCTAAGTGTTAGTATGGTAATGTGATATTTCAATTAAATAGATTTCCGTTATGGGTGGATTTGCTTTATGTAGGTTGGAAACGACAAAATAATCGAAAAACTAACGAACACCTTTGGTCTGTTTATCTTGACGGTAGTACATGTGCGTAAAAACCAAAAAACTGCTTCAATTAGTTGTGTGAATATGTACATATACGTTCACATGACCAGTCACCAAGGTGTTCTTCATTTTTCTTTTATAGGGATTTTTCGTGAACCTCTCTCGATAGGTGCAATATAGGTATAAAAGATTTGTTGTCCCCAATTCTATATACCCTTTACCAAAGGAGTGTTAGCCTAGTGGTAAGGCTTGGGCACTACATAGTGGTGAACTCGAGTTCGAGCCCTGGGGGACGCATTCTGGAGGTACGGGGGCTTCGACCCCGGGCTGCATGCTTTAGCAGTCGGGCTTCGGCCCAAAATTGCCGATGATTAATCTGGGCCCAATGTGGTCTGGGATACCTCTTCCAAAAAAATTCTATATACCCTTTTAATCTCATCAATCACATTACTAACAAAAGGGCATTAACGATGACAAAGACAATCAATAAACCGTCAGAAGTAGGCTTTACCGACGGTTTACTGACAAAACGAGCATCGTTAAAAGCTGTTAGGTAAAAGCTAGCGACGTTTTTCCGACAACCTTTACCGACTGCTTTTCCGATGATTTTCCGACTGTTTTCCAAAGGTTTTTTCGATTACTAACTAAAAAATAAATAAAAAAGAAACAGTCAGTAAAACCATCGGAAAACAGTTGAAATTTCCCGACTGCTTTTAGCAGTTGGTAACGACCGTCGGTAATACATAGTTTTAGCAGGGTTACTTCACGTGTGGTTGGGTACAAGAAGGTGACATGGGATTTGGGACAACAAACTTTTATTATTCAGTGAGACTTGGATCACTATAATTTGCTATCGGGTAATTATAATAACGAATAATGGACTATATAACTACAACTAGGAATAGTTGATCTCTTACCGGGTGATATAGCATACGGGATATCTTTGTAGTATGAGCAGTCTCGACCGTCTCTCTTTGAATAGGGTGGTCCGACCACATCAAGAATGCGCAAGGTGTGACCGCTTTAAAGGCGTGTATGTTACCTCCTGATGTTGGATATAACACGGAAGTATCGCAAGGGGCTGTGTACACGGTGTCGGTTTTCAAGCATGCCAATTTCGCTGCAAAATTTAAAAAATATCCGAATTCATTCTTTCTCAGTTGCCCATATGCTTTTTATAAATTTAAGAGGTTGCTGATAAAATATTCATGATGAATAATCTGATAAAATATTCACGATGGACAATATTTAAGTTTCCTAAATGAACGTGTATGTATCCGTATATTTGAGAAGGTGCATGCATAAGGGTAAAGAGGAGTTACGTTGAAACGAGGATGGATTGTTATCAGGATTAACCAAATCGTATGCTTTAATGTGTACTTTGCCAAGCAAAAGCTTGCTGAAAACAGTCATTCCCGGATGGTTATGGAGAGGAATCACACCGTTTTCCGGCAGAAAGAAAACATATAACTGCAAATGAAACCCACATAAATCGATTAAAACAACAGTTATATATGTTACGAGTCCCATATTTGTTAGACACTAGACTAGTAATTAATCTATCGAGGTTTCACGTATCCTTTTTAATTTCGTTGAAGGCTTTTTAAAGGGTAATGTAGTCTAATTGGGTCCTGCATATTCTTATAGGATCTATGCATAATGCAATTAATTATGAAAAACCAAAGCGTACTATAAATATAAAGAAAAGTTTCTTGCAGACATTACCGAAAGTTTTGGCACTCGTATACGGTGGTGTATACGACTACGGTACTATCAGGATCAAGGAAATGCAGATTCCTTGGTAGTCCAAAATCTTCTGGCATCAAACCATCTGCAACATGCAATTATGTTGCAAGTACATATCAACCAATCAGATGAATATATTACGTAAAATAATCATATATCCTCACCAGATTGGTTGGATGGAAATGAGACGATAAAATTTAGTAAAGACTTTTGTAGATATCCATATATACAGTGGACACTTGAAATGATATGAACTTGTTGCCACAATTTAGGGCCTCTTAACGAATTAAATGTTTGAATAATTAAGTTTCAGTTAATCAAATCATTATAATGAGAAATTTAGTCATTTCCATTTGTTTTCAATAATTCGATCTCCTCTCATATTGAACAAAATCAGTTACTCTATTTGTTCCATGCTCTTATTGGGCTCTTAAAAGTCCAACAAATTAATAATTTAAGGTTTTCAATTATGTCATGTACATGTAAATTAACACCCTTGTCAAAGGGCTTGTAGCTCAACGACATTTGGTGTTATTGAGTGGTGCCTCCTCCCTTGTGGTTGTGAGTTCGAGTCCTTGTTGTGAACATTGGAGTAGATTTAGATTTAGTGGGTGGGTGGGGTGGTGTGTGGCCGGATAAAAAAGAGGTAAATTAACACCCCCTAAACGTTGTTTGTATGCATTAATCTGTCTGTGTAGATTGAAAACGTTTATGTTTGGAAGAGCTTTATCATAGATGGAAAAAAAATGTGTTGTCAAGTGGAAGGGTAGCTTTGAAAAAACTTGTCTTTCTGCATAAAAAAGCTTGGCTAGAAGCTTACTGGTCATTTTGTATATCATTAAGTTACCATCAAACAATCGTGTAGTAATAATAAGTTGAGGAAAACCAAACCGATGTAGGAAAATCTTAGCATATGTTGTTGATGGTGGATATCATTAAGTTACCATTGGTACGCATACCTAAGGGCATCATTATGAGTTATGATGGATGATGGTGCAACTATAGTTGAGTAAATGCATTCACATTGATAACACATGGAATTGTTATTGGCACCTCTATAGATGTCAAAATCAAGTCAAATTACATTAAAAATGTAAAAAACAGGTTTTGATGTTGATATATGAATAAAAACATATGACAAGATGTCAATTAGCAATATATATAGGAAATTAGGAGTGTCATTACTCATTAGCCTCCTCCTAACATATATGCCTTGTGCTTATTTTGTTGGAGAAACTAGAAAAGAAAAGAAATTAAGAAAAAAAATCCATTGCAGACAAGAAGATAGAAATAAGTACAAACATTTATATAAAGATGTTTAGGTAGCGTTTGTTACGCAAACTAGTTAGGACAGAACTGGATGAGACGGGACAGGACAAAACTATTTGTCTTGTTATGTTAGATGGTGAAAATAAGATTTATTGAAAAGAATTTGATCGTCAAATTGTTGGAATTGAAATGACTGACCCGGAGTGAAACCATTGCCCCACATTGATGAAAACTAAAACAATTTAGAGAATTTATATATGATTTCTTAAAGTACGACAAACATTCTCTAAAATTAAGAAAATTAAGATTTTGAAAACGTTTCTCTCTAACATGCTTCTTCTTCGAAATTTTTCTACAATAAGAAACTTTGGTTTAAAAGGATAAATAATAATGTATATGTTTCAATGTAAACTTTTTTGGATATTTTGAATTTTAGTTTCCCATTGGACTTGTTTAAATTGGTACAAATGTTACATTGATGAGGTCGACTGAAAAGTGCAAGATAATTTTGCTACTTTCTAGATATACAAAAAACGACTGTCTTCACGAAAATGAATTCAACTTTACCCATACCTATTGTGTGTGTTCAACTTCAAAAATGTGCTATTGTATATAGTATACTTTCAAAATGTACTATTTTATGTGATCTTGTACTTATTTACTGTTGAAATAGTACATGCAATAGCATATCTTTTAAAAGTATAGTACATACAATAACACATTTTTAAAAGTATAGCACATGCAATAACACTTTTTGAAAGTATAATACATAAAATAACATATTTTGAAGTTGGATACACACAATAGGAATAAGGGTAAAGTTAGATACATTTTAGTGAATATAGTCCTACAAAAAAACATAAAAACTTATCGGTTACATCTATATAACTCATTCAGTCTGTTTATCCGGCATAGCGTAAATTATTAGTTTATAACACTGCTTTGTTGAGAAGTCTATATATGATTTAGTTGTATCATATGATTTTGTTAATTAACAATCCGTTTAACAAGCTTTTGATGTTCGATTCAAACAATTAGCAAACAATTCTACGTCTAATTAATCCTCAAAACTTCAATCAGATTCAATGTTCAACACTCATATACAGATCAACAGTTATGCTTAATCCGAAGACCAAGAAAATAACTTAATTCACCCATCATACTCATTTTATATTCAGCTTTCATAAGTTCAACGAACTTATCTCATCTCTAAAAGATGCTTTTGTGGAATCAAAGATAATGTCATCGACATATATTTGTAAAAGAGTTATTTGACCCTTGGTGTTATCAATCTTTCCACGCTCAAAACCTTTAAACATAAATAAGATGAAAGTAATCACTGACCGAGAATATGGCGAAGTTTCTGGTCGTCGGAAACCGAAGGAACATAATCAACGCCTTTAAAAACATCGAGACAAGACATATACAGCCTCTGCAACGGAAACGTAGCCGGAGGAGGAGGATCAGGCCGTACCGTCATCCTCATGCTCGTTTCACGGCAGCATCGTCTCTTCTTCCTAATTCTCCTATCGTCTACCTCGATAATCCTCCGTTTCTTATCGGAGATCCTCATCGTTCGATCAAAAACACGATCGCGAGTACTTGCTTGAAATCAATCAAAAAACCTTCGATCCGATCGTATAACGAAATCGAATTCCTATGGATGGAGCTCTCACATGTGATGTTGATCGATCTACTATGCAATGCGTTGAATTTAAAGTGAAGAAAAAAAAATGGTGTGGAAAAAGTGGGAGGGAAAACCATGGGCGGCCATGGATGGAATGTGTGTATTCATTTCTTAAAGGTTTCATTCAACCCGTTAACCGTCCATTGTTTATATGCCTCCATGGCAAAATTACTGTTCTGCCATTATGCTTAGATATAGATATTTTACGGTATTAGTTAATTGTATCAACACCCCCTCATGTTTTTCAACAAACCAACTTTTGCCTCTCAAGTACTGGCGGCAAACTAGCTGCTGATTAATAATACGCTAGCTTATGAATAAATTATGTTTGGTAAAAAACTAGCTTATGAGTATATAAATGACCAAAATGATATCTTGTAATGTAATATTAGGGTATAATTGGAAAAAAAAACTATAAAAAGCTCTTGAAAGGCTACTTAACTAGCATTTCAATAAGTTAGCTTATAGTTCATCTAAACACGTACTAACTTATTAGCTAGATTATTTTTACCGAACACAACCTTAATGTTATTGACGTTCATTGCTGAAATCCCATAAACCAATGAGACATTAATTAATGATTCTTTACTATCATTGAAGGCAAGTTTTTTTTTTTTTTTTTTGATAAGGTTCACCTGGATTTTCCCAGACTACATCCTTGATAATTTTTACCGAGAGCTAAAACATGCTTCCCTGGTATTAATACTCAATGGCCCCTGGTTGCTTACCCCCGGATTCGAATTTGGATGGGTTTTTCCCCAACTTCAAGTCTTAACCGGTAGGCTGCTCCATTGAGATATTGGAAAAAGAAATGGATTTACAATTCAAAATAAATAAAGTTATAGTAAATTGTTTTCAAGTTGTCTTGCTAATCATGATCATGATAAGTTTCATAACAATATTCATGATAAATGTCTAAGATGTATAGTTTCTTGAAAATGGAATGTTACAATTTAAAAACTAATTGAAGAAAAAAAGAGACAAAAAACCAAGAAGGGCTTTCCCGAAATAAACGAAACCACAAGGGCTAATATGAAAGTTCTTTTTGGTTCACTATTTAAATAGTCGTGGTTCTGGTTCCCTTGGTTGGGTACACGCAGTTTAATTAGTCACCGAAATGTCCCTTGAGCAGTAGAGGTGCACAAAATAACTGAATAACCGAAAAACCGAAAAAAATAACCGAAACTGGTTTTAAAATAACCGGTTACAATTCTAACCGAACAGGTTATTTTTTTAACCGGTTTTCTAACTGGTTATAAATTTTGAGAATTTTTATGTAATTACCGGTTTTTTAACTGGTTTTTAACCGGTTTTTTATTAACTGGTTTTTTAACCGGTTTTTAACTGGTTATTTTCAATATACTAAAAAATTAAGAAATATACTGTTGTGGCCAGGGGAGATCAAACCCAGGTCACTTGGGTGACATGTGGGGTGATGGCCATGCCGAAGCTCCGTTCTAGTGTTCTTTTTTAATTAATATTATTGTAATTTATAATCCAAAAATTTGAACTTATATATATGCATATATATGCATTTTTATTTGGATTTATATGTATTTCTATTTGAAATTATATTTATAATATTTTTATTGTAATGGTTGGTAACTGGTAATTTGGTATAATGGTATTTATATAATTATATGTATTGTTTTTATTATATTTATATTTATATATATTTGTATAATTATATTAAATATAATTATAAAATTAAATAAACAAAACAACTAAACAAAAAAAACCCAAAAAATCATATTTTTAACCCAAGCCCAAAAAAACCCCAACAAAACAGGTTTTTTTTTCTAACCGGTTTTTGTCCTAACTGGTTATTACTCTAACCTAACCGGTTGCAAGTAGTATTGTATTCGAGGTCCATAACCGGTTATATGTTCGCTCGGTTTTTTTCCTAACCGGTTTTTTCCTAACTGGTTTTTTTCCTAACTGATTTTGAAATAACCGGTTAGGCTATTTAACCGGTCGTGTGCACCTCTATTGAGCAGTATCTAAAGTTTAGAGGATCTTTAACAGGTTTGTTAAAATAATAAAATATATGTTTTTTTCTTTTTACTTTTCAAAACTTCAAAATTTTCTAAAGTTATTTCTGAAATTTAATAATAGGAAAAGAGAAATAAATATTTTATTAAATTCTATCAATGAGATTAAATTTTTAGTATTTTATATATATTTTTTTAAGTACATTGATATGGTAAATTATTATTTTTTAACAAGCAAAAGAGGAAGGCTAGGGAGAGAGTTTCAGTAAAACCATCATCCACCCTAAGCAATTCGAAGGATTTATTAAGACCATTAGGAGAAGCTAGAAAGGAAAGTACAAAGAGAAAGGAAAACAGGAACCCAAAAAACACACAAACCAAGGCCTACACTAAGCTTTGTAGGCTAAACCTATAGGAGTTAAAAGTAATTTTATTTTAGAGATTTTAACATTTGGTTCTCTATTTTATAAAATAAATATAGAAATCCTGTCGAAGATGCTCTTACATAGTCACGTGTATTATTTTATTTGCCGGAAAAACCTCAAAAAAAAAAAAAATAGAAAACCAAGGAACACACTTGTAATCTTCCATTTGGACATGTACACTTACGCGTAACAGTAAATTAAGTTGTTTTTTGGTTTTTATACACTTGTTCATAAGCATATGTGCATATTACAAATTACGTCTATGCACAAATGCATACAGTCCCATTAGAGAGAATTACGATGATGCTCCTCAGTTTTTGGTTTTTTGGGGTTTTCCCTTGATATTCATGGGTGAACGTAGCTTAGTGCATATAGTGGCACGTGTCACCGTTTCATTCATCTGTTGCAATGTAAAAAATTACAAGGTCGTGAAAGGTTCACCGTATTAATTTATTATGTGTCACCATATATATTTTGAAACTACAATAAAACTACGAGTGTTTCTTAGTAAAGTTGGTTGGTTCCTTGTTTTTTCAAACTTGAGGTCTTAGGTTTAAGTTTTGCTAGTCTTTTTTACTAGATTTTAATTTTAATTTCATATTTATTGTGTTTATAAAAAAAAATTGTTTGTAACAAGACTTGAACTTAAGACTTTACACTTGAAAAACAATGAATCAACCACTAGATCAATATAGATTTCGTAAAAAATATTTTTATATACATTTCTTATAATCAAATTATGACACCGGTTGAAACCATGACCCTACTAATATATGATCTTAAAATGGACTATCTTCACCAAAATGTATCCAACTTTACACTTATTCCTATTGTGTGTATTCAACTTCAAAATGTGTTATTGTATGTACTATACTGTCAAAATGTGCTATTGCATGTACTATACTTTTAAAAATGTGTTATCCTATGTACTATACTTTTAAAAAACATGTTATTGCATGTACCATTTCAACAGTAAATAAGTACAATATTACATACAATAGCACATTTTGAAAATATAATACATACAATAGCACATTTTGAAGTTGGATACACACAATAGGAATAAGGGTAAAGTTGGATACAATTTCATGAAGATAGTCCTCTTAAAATTCAACTTTAGTATCTACCATATATGTACAACTTCATAAGACTTCACACGTTTAAACTCCACAAACAATTAATAAGAACATTTAAAATACACAAGCGTTAACCATTTGGGTTGCAGCGCATTGGTAAAGCGTTATGAGATATAATCCAACCCAGATTCAAATCCAGGCGTTGCCAAAGCCTTTGTGGCCATGGAAATTCACATGTGATGCCTACAGGCCATTCTTGGTCGCTCGGAGGTTAGTCAGTGCATATAAGCGGTTTGTGGCCATGGAAATTCACATGTGATGCCTACAGGCCATGCTTGGTCGCTCGGAGGTTAGTCGGTGCACATAAGCGGGCTCAGAAACCCACGGTTCACCTACTAATACGACTCAATGCTGAATAAAATTTTGGATTTCTTTTCAACGAAGGATTGCATTAAGATGATAAAATTATAAAGCTCACTGTAAGACCCAAAAGTCAAGAAAGCAGAATTTTCATTTTCTCCTATTGAACCATGTACCTCGGTAGTAAGTAAGCCTTCTATACAATAACATGTTTACCAGTACAATGAAGCTACCCAAAACCTTCTATCCAAATACCGATGAACGAGTGAAGATGGAGAAAATCACCTAGCCCACCTTAAGAATGCAATTACAATGACAAACGTAAGTATCATGCCTGCATATTTGATCCATGATCAACTCGATTCCGTCTCTCAATGATCCTTAACACAGAATTCGATAGCCCCAGTGTGTTGAGAACATCCAACGCTTTCCGTTGAGCTCCCTGCACAAAACAAAAAAAAACACCCCTCTTTTAATCATCATGCCCAAATGCAGTTCTGAAAATATGACAATTTCCAACAACAACATTCTCAGAACTATTACTACTTTACTAGAACCTGTGCTTTGCAAAATTTTCCTATAACCCATCTTCTATTATCTTAACAAATTCTCTGTAAAGACAATTCAAGCACTATCCTATATTAATTCTTTGATTTCACTATTTCTATTCAACAGTCTTGCTTTCATTTAGGAATTTCAACTTTCTATAACTAGAAATTTTCATAAATATGGGAGCTACCAGGATCAACTCCACCTTCTAATATCAAGGTTATCGTGAATCACAGCAGCATTGCTGAGGCTTGGCAATTTCAATCTTATCAAAGTCCATGGAAAGCTTCAAGCATTGAACTATGCGTCGGTAGAACTGGATATATACGCCATGAGCTCATAATCCTTGACTGATGGAAGCTCCTAAGTTATTAGGAGAGTGTTTGTGCAACTTAAAGTTCCTACAGCTACCAAATGTTTTCTGTGTGGTCAAGCATATTAAGACACAATGAGTGCAAGCCAAAAGTAGGATTGTTGCCAACCACACTCCTGGACTCCTGGTGATGAGAAGGGCCAAGAAATGGTTTCTATTTCATGCCTCCATGCTTCAGTAACTTAGTATTCTTCTCAAAAGATGATAGAGAGAATAATATTAAGCCAACTTTTGTGCAGGACGATTATTACAAAATAGAATGGACACACAAAAAATCCAACATCTTTCATGAAACTAGATTGCAATTTAAGATCCTACAGCATTAACATGCCAGCAATATCAAAATGTTTCCACATTTTTGGGGGTTTGACTTCTTATATTCTATTTCTTCATCTATAATTATATATAAAATAAACATGGTACTTCATGAACATGTTGCAGGCGTTGCCAGAACCAACCTGCAACAATTATCACCTTAAGTACATGTCAGAAATGATAGACGGGAAAATAAAAAAACAGCACCAAATACAACAGCTTAATCCATTATAGAAGATGTACAAGGAGTGATTGGACCTTGTGTCATAACTAGCTCATATCTATCTTCCATATCTTAAGGAATTCTTTTAATAACTCACCACTAACAGGTAGAATGTAGAAAACTAAAACCAAGTGTGTGCTAAAGTAAACTGCAATTCCCTCTGTCACATTATATATGGTTGAACGTGTTACCAAGTTAGTTTCATACAAATTATCAGGACATAAAGCTGCAGTTCCTTCTTGCGAAGTATACATAGGCACCCCAGTGATTGGCTGATTGCATTAGCATAGATTGAAGGGTGTAGATGAATATTATCTGTATGCTAATATGAATGACATAGCACATGTACCTTTAAGCGATCCCTTTGTTCAGAGTATTTAGCGAGGATAGCTGCTCCAGTTGCAGATGCCTCTTCCAACATCCGAGACGAGTTACGAGCAGATTGCATTGCTTGTGCTTCCTCATCAAAGATTCTCAACACATGAGATGATTCCCCATTCTAAACCATGATTAAAGCAAGTTGTAATCAGAAATGCAGGAATTGATCTATTAAACTAACTATTTTTATTTTAGTCTAAATAAAAACTAAATAAATAACAGAAGAAGTAATTTACATACAGCTCTTCCAAGCAATTCTGCTCTCTCTTGAGCTTCCTGCATCCTCTTCTGCTGCCGCTGAAAATACCTATCTAAACTCTCTCTGAAAGAATCAGCCTCTTCAGCTACTTGCTCCACTTTTCTGTCACATTAAATGTTGTTCAATCTTTCTGCCTAATATCAAAATAAGCCTAGATTCATGATCATGTTACTTCAGCTTTTAAGTTCTAAATTATCATCAAACATCTCTACAACCACATCATCAACATGCAAAACCATATGAACTTCTACATCATTTATGTCTGTAATTTCCTTCATCTTAAGGTCCTAGTTTCTATTTTCGTTAACAGATATAAGATCGCCACACCTGATCACCATAGCTCTGTAATTAGGCATATTACGCATCACGATCTTATACAAACAGTTGTGATTTCTAATTTTACATCGAAATTAAATTCTACGAAAGGTAGATGAAGATCCGGATCACAGATATATATACATATATATATACACATACAATTGTGAATAATAACTTCGATATGTAAGAAGATAAACCCTAGGATAGACGAACCTTTTCCAGAGATCGCGCTGAGGCTTGGAAGCAACGGATCGCCAGAGTCCGTCCATATCGGAACAGAAGGTTTGAATCTGAGCGATATCTCTCCGGACGGCAACTGCAAGCTCCGGCGAACCAACGGTACCGGCGGAAGAGGAGAATTCGAGGCGTTCGAGGCGTTCCAAGCCATCTCTAGTCTTCAACAGTAACCGCCGTGAGCTCTGATAGAGCTCCGATAGCGTACCTCCGCCTTCGACCGCCATGGAAGACCAGAAGAAAGGTCGAGCGAACAAACTGTACGGACAACGAGATCCAAATGCCAGTGCCTTCTTCGGAAAGGAAAGCAGTAACCAATTTTCATATGCTTTATTTTATTTTTTCTATAGTGTTATAAAATTGCAAAAGGAATGAAATAAATTGTGCTTGTATTTATATTTTAAAATGTATTAATCAAATGCTTATAAGCTAGCTGAAGTTTGGATGGATTAGGTTATCAGCTAGCTTATGTTTTAAAATATAATTCGCTAGCTTATGTTTTAAAATATAATTCGCTAGCTTATTTTGGCAAAATATAAGTCACGTTTGGTACACCTTGGATGGATTAACTTAAATATGGTACACGTTAAAACGCTACATTTTAAAATATAAGTCATGTTTGGATGGATTAGCTTATAAGCTAGCTTATTTTTGCTAGCATTTTATATTTTAAAATATAGTACACGTTTAGATAGATTAGCTTATAAGCTAGCTTATTTTTGCTAAATACAACCCAAGTAGTGTTTCAACTTATAAACATTAATCATAAATCGAAAACAAAAGGTTAACAATTTGATATAAATTAACAAATTCTGACATAACTAATAACTAACAAAAAAAAGTACCATTTACATATTAACTAACAAATTCTAATCCTAATAATTCAAGAATGACAATAATATAAAAAAAAGTCGTGCAAAAAACCTGGCATTGGGCTAAAAGAATTTTTTGGAGGTGAAAGCATATATAATATATTATATGTTTATAAAAAAGTTAATTTTATAGCATAAAAACCATTTCATTTAAGTTTTATAGGGTCATTTGGTCCATCAATCCAAAACCCATCCCCTCTTAAGTCTTACCTGTAGCTCTGCAAGTGCTTATCAACTTATAATCGCTTAACTCTATAAGTGCTTATCAGCTTATAATCGCTTAACTCTATAAATGCTTATCAACTTATAATCGCTTATTATCTATAATCCATTCATTTTAATGGTCAAAAACATTATCGCTTACACGGTAAGCATTTACCTAAATGACCCCTAAAGCCAGGAAATCTATGGCATGCTAAATTATCATATTTGGTACCAAATGCCAAATTCATCCATAAAAACCAGATCAAGCAAAAGTTAAATCATTATTATCATTTGTTTCTCTTCTAAGTTTCAAAGTTCAAACTTATTCCATAGTTTACTCTTTAAATTATCATATTTGTTTCCCTCGCAATTACACTCAAACGGAAGGCAGCGGTTCGATTCTCAGCCGCCGGAAATCCCTCCTCCGCCACGCTTCTTCCCCTCGTTCCTTTCCTGCTCCGACAACCCCACGCCGTCACCTTCCTCCGCTTGCACCATTTCCATCTGCAACGACTTTTGGAAGCTCGATGACAGATCCGATAGATCGTTTTCCATCTCATGGTTCTCTTCACCAGATTTCTGCAAAAATACGATGTTAGAAGATGTTGCGGTCGCTTCCTTATAGTTTAAGCGTTCGTTCATGGCCGAATTCAGCGGCTTGGGTTTCCTTGTAAAAGAAGAAGACGGCTTTATCTGCTTCAGCTTCGTCTCCTCCATCACCTGTAAAACAAACCGAACCGATTCAATATTATAGCATAAAAATTGGGTTCGGTCCCGGGTTAGGAATAATGATTGTTTTATTAATAATTGTCGTTTTTGTCACTAAAGTTTGCATTTTGTTGATATTTTTGTCCCCGGGGACTAATTTATGTATTTAAGCACAAAGGACCAAAATAGTAAAGAATTGTAAACCACAAGAACCCAAAACAACTATACATTGTAAATCATAAGGATGAATCATAAGGATGACAGTAGCATATGATTTACAAACTATAGGGACGAAAACAGTAATTGCTAAACCATAGGGACGAAAGTCGAATTGTTTAACAAACCACAGGGACAAAAATTGTAATTTACTCTATAAACAAAGAGTTCAAAAGGAAATGGGCTTGAAGGAGTTGATGGAACAACCAAAAAAGCCCCAAAATAAAGGAAAATAGCATAAAAAACACACAAAATGGTCCCAAAAAATGGTTAAACGACGTTTTAGACCCCTTTGGGTCCTTGGGGGGGGGGGGGGGGGGGGGGGGGGGGGGGGGGGATTCTCAATGTTCTAAGACTTAAAACGGAGACCCAGAGCAAAAGTTATGTGCGTTAAAGCACGACACCCCTATTGGCCCGGTCAGGCGGTCATGAGCTTCCAGGAACACAGCAACCTGGTCCTCCGCATAATAGCAGAATTAAGTTGCACCAATTAAATTGGTACGGTTGGTATCCATATTAGCTGGGGTTTTTTTTGTACAAATAATTGACATCTTTACAAAATTCATCTGATTACTGTATTCCTTACCTTTTTACCGCGATCAAGTTTCCTGTTTCCAATTCCACTTCCACTTCCGGCCAATGTCCCAATCCCAAACCCACAACTTCTTCGATCCTCTTGAACCCAACCACTTGATCCCGGACCCTGCACACAAGCACAACCCCATATTACTTCTATGCATGTTACCGTTACAACACATATGTCGACCGAGAGTACGAGCCATCAATGACATACATAATGTGACGGTTTTTTTGTTCGTGAGCACGTCCCAATTGCCGCGGGTGTGGACAGCAGAACCCTCCGCTTGATGGTTTATGTTGATACTAGCAAGACGGCTACCAAATTCATTTCCGAATGGATTTGGAACACCTAGGCTGCAACTATATGCTCCTGGTGCACCAATTGACCTAAACGAAGCTTCTTCGTACATTCTTTGTAACATCCGTACAGCTTCCTGAACGACACACCAACCAAAATGTAACAACACAAAACCGTAAATTAAAAGACAACCATCGGTACAACAAAATCGGCTTTGTACAAGCCGAAAGACGTCTATAATCTGAATGTCCTGATGTACTGTTTTATGTTACTTAAGTTTTTAGGACCAAAAAATTGTGCTTCCTATATAAAGGTGTTCCAGTAAAAATGTAAAATGCCATGGCCTATTTGGGCATCCTAACAAGTTGTTTTACGACCCATTTAAAATAAAGCGTCATATTAGTTTTTTTATTAGGACAGTTTTGAGAAGTATTTTTTTTAACACGTTTTTATAGGACTATTTTTTCAAATAATGTAATAAAAAAAACTAATATAACATTTTATATCAATAATGTCTTAAAAAATTGTTAGACGCCCAGAAATGTCCTATCAACTTATTGCAACACATTTATATACAACGAACAATTGTCCGGTTCTATAAAAATTAAGCCTTGTAAAACAATCTATTAGAACGTTTAGACATAATACGTGAAAAAACTGAAAGAAAAATGCAAAGCCCGTTGCTTACCATTTCCAAGCGTTCTTGCTTGAGTCTTCTCGAAATGTTTTCAAACGCAGCTGCATTCTGAATAGAATGCTGAATGACACTAACAACAGAACCGAGGTTTCGCTGGACGTGCGGATGCTTGAATTCTAATAGGCGACGCAGATCACCAGTTGTTAGGGGCATATGCTTCGCTGTATATAAAATGGAAAAATAAGGCAAGGAAACGGATAGTAATTCGATATGAAGAGAAACAAATAGTTAAATTTGACTTCTGAAAAACATAAGAAAATAATTATTTTTCGGGTTACCGATTAGGATTAAACTTTTATTAGGCAATACATAGCCGGTACTTTCATCTTCTGCACGTGCAACAATGTCTCGCCATTCGCAAAGCCCCTGCATGCCATTTACGTATAAACCCTTCAAACATATATGAAAATTTTTCCTCTCTCTCTCTCTCTGACTCTCTCTCTCTCTCTCTCTCTCTCTCTCTTCTATATATATATATATACACACACACACACACATAGGGGAAGGTTCAAACGAGAAGCATGTCAATTTAAGAGAACCTGAAGAGCAATCTCAGCCACTCATCTCGCGGTTACGGTGGACGTGATCATGGAGGATTGACGCGATTCATGGGAGGGTAGAGATTATTAAAGGGGGGGACCGGTCAAAGCCGCCTTTGTTGACCTGATGATTGGCTGAGGTTGCTTCTCACGTTCTCTTAAATTGATTTGTTTCTCGTTTGAACCTCCCTCTATATACATATGTGTGTGTGTGTTTCAAAAGGAATAGAGTCAATAGACCTCCCTTGTCCACCATACATCATTACTTTATTGAAGAGAGAGAATAAAAAGCTGAATTAAATAAATGTAGATTAAATAAAGTAATGATGTGCCATGAGTTGATTGGTGTCGTGTCAAAGAGCACAGATAGAGATAGTTCTTTACAAAACACAATGTAACGACTTACCGCAACGACAGCAAGTTGTTGAGCGTTGAAATCAGCTTCATGCAACCTATAACAGATGTCGTCTATAAGTAGATGCTCTAAATAAATTGATCAACCACAATGCCATGAACAAAAATACAAAAACAAGAAACGTGTTTTTGCTATTCAACTCGAGTTTCAAACTACCCGTATATATTGAGATACGAATACTCGGTTAAACGGTCTTTTTGATACAGCTGCATACATATATTGTAACTTCGTTGGTACACCTGAAAGCAACAATAATCACAACATCGTAACTCTTTATATGAACCGGGTCCACTGATGTGGGCCATGTTTGGCAACAATAAGCTAGCTTATTATTTGAGCTTATTGAAAAAGCTACGTTCCATTAAGCAAGAATAAAATAGCAGAGCTTACTTCTAGAAGAAGTGCCATTGGAAGGTTCGGATCCGGTGCTGAATAAAGCAGCATCATTTTCATAACATCGTATATATGCAAAAGATAATGTGTGTCTTCTCTTGCATATCTATGAAATAAAAACCAGAAAAATAATGTTAGAAAATACTCCTTGTGGGATTAAAAAATAAAATTAGAATGTCGTTAAGATATTATTAGCCCCCGCTACAAATATGTAAAAAATTAACGGGCCAATATGAATTGAGCTTATCGTACCTAAGCATTTCATCCGTCAGTGGGCGCAATCGCCAATCTGCGGTTTGGTATCTGCAAGAATTTCCCGATAAAAAAAATATAAGCAGCGAATACCAACTTTCTTTTTTCACACAAAATTTTGAAATCAGTTTTATGGTTTTCGAGCAAAAAAAATCAAACTTTAATCTGAAAATATAAAGAGGGATGATATGTACTCTTTATTTGCAGAAATCCCGCAAAAGTTCAGCAAAAGGAACTCCAAAGAATTTCTCTCCATATTCAGCACCCGCGAGGCCTAAGATTTCAACGTTCATAACAAATTTAAATCATCCGAAACATAAGACATCAAGATTATCATTTATAAACTTTATTTCAAATTGAAATAAGACGAAGAGAAAAATAACCTGTCCGGTGTCAAACATATTGCAAACGTATATGCCAAAGTCTCGTTGCAGCCACAAAATATCCTTATCTGCTCCGTGCATAACCTGATAAATTATATCGTTATAACGAGCGAACATTTTGTATTAAAATGTGTCACGGTTTCCATGAAGAAGACTTGCCTTTTTCTTGGTAGGATCTTTGAAAATCTCACGCAAATATGGACCAATATGAACACGAAGTTTAAGAGTGTCGACAATGAAGTCTTCAGTTCTTGTAGATATTTGCATCAGGCAAGTCAAACCTTGGAAAGATCGATATTGGTTGTGTTCCAAATCAACCTAAATATAAAGATAAAAATGATAATGTCAATTGTCAAACATGATGAATATCACATTCAAAATTGACATGAATTCTTTCATATTTATAACAACTTTTTTGGTTGATCTTGTTTATCCTTCTTATATGATTTAATGTGGTTATGATTTCATACAGAAAAGTGTGTGTGTGTGTGTGTGTGTGTGTGTGTGTCAATTTTCAAGTTAAAAAATGGTTGGTTTGACTTGCAAAAGTCAAACCAGGAGACTAAAAGCAGAGTAAAATACCGCAAATTCATTGGCATTGTGCAACTTTGCAACGAGCTCCTTCAAATCTTTAACTTCTTGAACAAGCTTGAACGGTGTACATTCAACAGGGAGTGGCCTTACAGGCCTGATATCTCTTATGTTTATATCAACGAAGTTGAAAACTGAAAGCTCCTCCTATAAGGGATCTCGTTATTAATTAAGAAAGAATCAGTGAAAATAATATTTTTGCATAACTTATATACGTTAAGCACAGAAATTCAGAAAGCAAGTAATCTTAACTTGTTAAAAAAAATGCATGGCATAACTTGCATGGTTTCAAGATATCGAACATTTTGTTTACAACTTTTTTGTTGGTTCTCAATTTATGGTTCTCCTTAGATCAAGTAAATGGGACCCACGAAATGAAAAATGTTAAACGGCCTAAAGAACATCAAAAAAGCAACACAAACATTTTGTAGCCGAGGAATGGCATTGTGACATTTCTTCCCACCGGTTCTTACTAATGTGGTCGTGATTCTTGATCCTAAGAAGAAGCCTAAACGAATGGTATGTTAACATTTTTGGATGAATAAGGGGTTGTTTACTAACTTTTTATAGTCTCTTACTAGGTAAGTAGTGCTTACAGTTACAGGGTAAGAGATAATGTTGTTCATCAATACCTTTTTTGACCAAAAAATGTAGTTGACCCAATAATGGTGAATGGCCTTACTTACATAGTAAGAGCATTTTACCCAATTAACGCTTACCAATTATTTTAGTAAACGGCACCTAAAAGACCAAAGATAATTTGTTAGTGTGGAAGTTACAATTACTTTGGACATTGGGCTTTTAAGCCCCTCAACTAATGGGGTTACTACGTTCGTTATATGCCATTGGGCTTTTGTGAATATTGGGCTTTTAAGCCACTCAACGAGCGGTCCATGTGTACCAGATTTTTCGTTGGACTTTTGTGTATCTGATTTTTCGTTGGGCTTTTTGTGGGAATTGTAGTCTTAAGCCACTCAATTAGCGGGTTCTTGTGTACCTGATCTTTTATTGGGCTTTTTGTGGACACTTCACTTTTAAGCCACTCAACTAGTGACTTACTATGTACCTAGTTTGTCACGGGCCTTTTGTGGGCATTGGACTTTTTGTGGGCTTGAAGCTTTTAAGTCACTCATGACTCAACTAGCGGGTTACTGTGTACCTGATTTGCCACTATCGGTCTAACGATGCTCTTGGGCAGAACGACAGGGCCCGCTAAGGCGTTGCCGGCTAAAAGCCTTTTTGCACAAAGAAAATCACTTAAACTTTACTAATAATCATAAATAACAATCTAAATGATACATATTAACAAGCAAAAACATCAATTTTTGATATAAAAGGAAAGAAGAAACTTACCAATGGGTGTATGAACCTGGATCCATCCTGACTCAAGGGCAACCAAACATGCTGAAAGGGTTCATTCATATTGTTCACCAGAATCCTATACACATCTTGTGGCCTTGGAATTGAAGCTAGGTGAAAAGACACCTTTGCCCTTTCACTTTCACTCCCCATTCCTATATCAACCCCTGCAACCTACCTTCACAGATGCAGATTTAGACATATGATTACTATTAATCAACAAATCTTTTTTAACAAATTTCTTCTTCTTTACATTAACCAAGTGTAAATTGTCATCATCACTTAGACTCATTAGTCTCTGTTCTTTCTTTATTGGCTTTATCCTATCTTTAGGGAAACACAATTGATTCAAGAACCAGTTGGGGGTTTTCAAAGATTTCTTGAATTGGGTTTTTTTTAAGATTTCTTGAATTGGGTTATGTAAACATTTTTGAATTTGGTTTTCAGAGATTTCTAGAATTGGGTTTTCAAAGATCTCTTGAATTGGTTTTCAAAGATTTCTTGAATTAGGCTTCTGAATTCTTTAAAATTGAAGTAGAGTTGTAAATTTTGACAGAATGAAAGGCATCTTGAAAACCAGAAAGCATTGCATTGACAATTAAGAAATTGTCTAATATAGAAATAAGCATGAATTTATTTTTTGAAGTGAATGATGGATCCGATAATCCTGATTTGGGGAAACTGAAATGAGAAATGTTGGCTATGAAAGGATCCATACAGATGGAGAGAAAAGAATCTTGTGAGGTATAATATTATAAATGAAGAATGTGTGTTTTAAAAACTTATTAAAAACAGAAATATTGCAACAAACCCCTGAAAGTTACAACTTTTTTTAATAGAAATATATTTTCTTATTTAATAACTATTTATGCATAAAGAGTAAAGTGCATTTTGGTCTCTAATAATTGTTAATTTTAATTTTTAATCCCTCAACTTTAGTTTAGTAGATTTTTCTCTCACATTTATCAATTCCAAGTAATTCTGGTCCCTCACATCTAACTTTAGCAAATAGCATTTTTTTTTTGGAAGGGTGTCCGGGCCAAAGCCCGACTAATCCCTGTAATTTTGGGGCCTAAGCATGGCCCCACTTAAATGTCCTCAGGCATGCGCACGGGAAGACTCGAATTCGGTTAAGGCGCTATGAACCCCCCAAGCGATAACCAATTCGTCACAGCACTGGAAGAAAGCAAATAGCAATCTTGTTGAGGTTCAAAAAGAATTAATATTATCTTTTTGAAAACTGTATTATCTTTAGGTACCGTACAAAATGAACAACATAATATTTTTAACTAATTATTTTTCCTTTGATACTAATACTGATCTCAAGCGGTAAAATAATTTTTCAATAAAAATGGTCAATTCTAACAGTAAATAAATTAATTATTTATTTATTAATCGTCTTATATATATATATATATATATATATATATCTAATTTAAATTATTATTCTGATTTTTTTAATATTTATGAGGCGTTGAACACGTGCAAGATGATAATTTAAGGGTTTTTTTGTTCCAGCTCTTGTAACTTTCGACTTTCATCTTAAATTGACGAGTTTTAGAAAAACTATTGATAATCATGTTCAATTTAATAGCTTTTAAGTATCAAGATTTACGAATCAAAGGTTTTAAAGCAGCTATGACCATGCATTTAAGTAAATGATGCCACAAATCGTTTATGTACCAATGTTCACTTTTCGTGTTATAATGACAGGTGTTTTAAGTATCTTAACAATAAAGAAATTTGAGACTTGCAATTCATAAATACATTACGAAATTGGTATCGAGTCGTTGTGCAGTTGTATGAAGGGGGATAGGAAAATATGTGTGCTAGTTTTATACATAGATCAATGTTTCTATAGCTACAAAAGGAAATCAATTTTTGAGGAAAATGAAAGATCTATCCATTGATGTGTGCAAGTGTGTGTTAAAACAAGATGACTTACTTTCCTAATGGAGTAACGGAAGAGAGCTTTGATCGCCAACGACAATTGTTGTAAGCCCTACAAAGCCTTAATCCAAAGAGTAGGATGAGAAAAACGATGTCCGAC
This sequence comes from Centaurea solstitialis, assembly GCA_030169165.1. Classification (NCBI taxonomy): domain Eukaryota; kingdom Viridiplantae; phylum Streptophyta; class Magnoliopsida; order Asterales; family Asteraceae; genus Centaurea; species Centaurea solstitialis. Next base: position 2,551,345 of record CM058042.1, on the reverse strand, counting down.
TTTTGGCGGAAGTTTTGATGTACTAAAAAAATATGACCTTCTGTTGTTTTATATTAAAAAAAAAGTAACTGAATATTGTTACTCAACAATATATCTACCATAACACAGTAAATTCGATATTCTATAAAAGTTTACAGTTAGGAATTTTTAATTTGTCCTGATATACATTAAAACAAATAGAACGTTTTCAAAATAATAAATTGACCACTATATTGTTTTACACCTACACATTAATATTTGTAACAAATACAAACATATACATTATTGGATCATGTAATGATCGTGTCTTTAGGACCCTTAATGGTATAAAAACTTATAGGGATCATTTTGATCAATTTAACATCTCATGGATGCAAAAATCACAGCTCAAAACTACGAATTTTGGAAGCTGTGACAAAATTAGGACTTAGGAGGGTAGCAAGAATTCTAATTTCATCATTTTTTTAGTTAACAGTGGCACTTAAATTTTAATACAAAATCATATATCAAAATAACCCCCTTTTATAAAATTGTAAAATGTGTCCTTCATCCACAACTTTTTTGACTTCACTAATATTTGTGCACATCTAATTTGATATAACAATTACAACTATATGCCAAGAAACCCATATTAAAAGGTTTACATGTGATCTAATTAATGAATTAGATTTGTAAAAAAATTTATACTAATGATTCACAGCGCAACGAATCTTGCACTTAGTGTGGATGTCCATATTAGGACAAGCATATACATGTTCATAGATACTTGTTTTCAAGTGGGTAAGAAGAAGGATATTGAAAAAACAGAGTTTCATTAAAGGAATGAGATCAACATGCGTAGATGTTTACTTAGGCAAATTGATTTGAGCATGACTTAGAATGTGTGCAATAGAATGAGAACACTTACTTCCTGAGACAGATGGATACGAAAATCTTTGATCGACGATTATAGATGTTGCCAAGAAGGGTAAGGAGAGCCTCGATGTAAAGAGGATTCAGAGAACGCAAAATTTTGCTTCTTTAGATTGAGATTTTTATACTGAGAGAATGCGAACTGTTATTTATATAGAAATATAACGCATATATAAATCAATAATATATATATTATACAAGGTTTGTTGTGTTTTATTTATGATTTTGTTGCGGTGTAACATAAAATAAAATTGTATACGCTGAATTATTTAAAAATATATATATTTATTACAAATTTATATTTTGTTAATTAGTAGTCAAAGTTTGGTATTTAGAAAATTTCAATTGTAAGGGTTGGGTTCCGGTGAGAAGTTGGGGTTAACATGAGAAGTTGAGAACTGATTATCAACCGTTAAATGCACGTTAAGTTAAGATGCATCATATCAGTTCTCTTCTAAAGTGCAACCCATGCGAGGGAATGAGATTAAAAGAGATCAAGGGTTGATATACACTTCTCACTGTCAACTCAAATTCTCGCACGATCATCACCTTTGTAATTCCTAAGTCTTCATTTTTTCTGGTTTGTTGTAGATAGTGTTCTAAAAGGTGCGACGTGACAACATTGCACATGAGAGGTGTTCAACTAAACTGCCAAATCGTACAAACCTCACCACATTTCGCGGTGTGGTTGCAACTTGCATTCTCATCAATTCACATTTTTTTATGCGGTTTGCAGTTTTGAATCATCGAACTGCAGTTCAAATGGCACCGCATCACACACACACATATAGTACATAGTAATTTTATAAATGAAAATACTTAATACATTATCTATTAAACTTTTAGTTTTTAGTTTTCTACTTATTGTATTGAATTGTGTTTGATGCAGATCACATAAACACACCAAACGATAACACATTTCATCGTGCGTTTTTCAGTTTTTATATGTAATACAACTTACGGTTTGCAAAAAATTTCAAATTGCAAATGCGGACATGACGACATTAGGATTTTCTGGAGGCAAAGGATCGGGGGTAGCAATTTGTGCGTGTGTTGGTAGGGGGGTTGCTATACTATAAAGAGTGTTGAGGAGGATTGCAGCAGACAATTGGTAGATAAGAATGTTAGCCAATAGTAGTTGTATGAGAAATTTGACAGAAAGTGGTCTCTCGGGCCACTTACGAATAAGTTACCTAGCTTACTAGTATGTCCCCGTTTGTTTGTGTTGCTTGTACTTTTTCTTAGCATATATCATGGTATTTGATTATGCTTACTATTGTGTAACGTTGTTTCGTACTTGCTCCACTTGTGTAACCTTTTTTAGTACTTGCTCCAACTGTGTAATCTTGTTTCGAGATATTGATTGTACATACATTGCTATTACATTTTATTTAATTGTGTACTACTTTGCTAGTTGTGCTTGAAGTTCTTTTTTATCCATTTCTTCAAAACTTTTTTTTTCTTTTATATTAGCTCTACTCTTGGCATAAGAAAATTGTAAGCCAAGGAGTTTTTGTGGAAATAACCTGTGTAATTTCTCTCTCCAAACGTGAGCGGGATTCATAGTGTTTGTTATGTTTTCTTATATACCCAAGATAGACACACGTTTTTTTTTGTTATCTTAAGTCACATAGTAAAAAATGTTGTTACTTAATCGTGGTTCTTAATATTTGAGGTTTGACTTTGCTATTGAGTCGTGGAACATCAAATTAGATGTTACACTTTTTTTTTGCAACAAAAAGTTCAAATGAATGGATTAAATTCCGTTTCATACTCTAAACGTATAGTAAGTAAAATTCAACTATATTCATAGTCCTTCAAAAACATTATGCGAGCTGTAACCCTTCTTATAGTTTCGTAGTTGCAACAATAAAATATGTCCTTAGTGTTTATGTTGCAACATTACAAGAATAAAAAACCCTAGATTCTCATTATACATTTTATCGATGCATAAAAATACCAAAAATCCCCTCATATGGTGTTAAGTCTATGGGCTAATTTAGAATTCGAAACACAAAAGATTGATGATCGGTATATTTTATGAATTTTAATCGGGCCCACAACGATAGGATAGAGACCTAGAACGTAATTCAATTTACAATGTACCTCATTTGTTGTACATACTAGATTGGATAAGATATAACATGATTCGATTAAACTGAACAAATTAAGTGGTTGTGTTCGGGGCCATCCCTACAGGAGGGTAGGTCCACAAGTAGACTTGTAAATGAACCGAACGTTCATGACCGTTCGTGATTTTGTTCAGCGAGAGTCGTTTATGTTCGTTCCTTTAATAAATGAACGAACACGAACAAGATTTTACGTTCGTTTAAATAATATTTACGAACACGAACAACATTCTCGTTCGTTCATTTATGTTCGTGAACGTTCGGTTATGTTCGTTCGTGAACCGTTCGTTCGTTAACGTTCGTGAATTGTTGTTTATGTTCGTTCATTTATATTAGTATATATAATTATTTATAAATTATATATTATTTATTAAGTAATTCAATTATTTATCTTGTTTTAAATAAAGTTAAAAAAAATACTATACAGCTTCTCTCCACTCGAATAAAAACTTTTGAATGTTAATCAAGAATATGTAGGATTTTCTGTTTGTTAATATTCGTTTGCTTATGTTTGTTTGTGTTTGTTTACGTTCGTGAACCGTTCGTTTAAAAGTTTAATGATCGAACACAAACAAACACGAACATCCTCATGTGTTATTACAAATAGTCAATATCGTGATCTAAACTGATGTTAATCTTTATATTTATATATTATATAATGTGTTTTACGGTCAAAAAATTGAAGATGCTATGTAAAATGGCATGATAGATGATATTAATCTAAAGATAATTATAGAATGATTTTGCATATAGAAATACTTTTTGAACTCAATATTATTTATAATGAGAAAAACGATATATTAAAGAAATTTTTTTATACTTGTCAATGGTTCTTTTTTCTATCTGGTCTAGAGACATCTATATATATATATATATATTAAAAAAAGGTTTTTGCTGATGTCATGATTTTGAAATTGAGGCATTTGATTGGCCAATTAAAGAAAAATCATCAAATAATGATGTCATCATTTATTCTTATTATTATAATACCGTAATTATCTTTATAATTTACATTTTTTATCCTTAGAATTATTTGATTAAATTACTTTTTATCCATTAGTTTCTCATCTTTCACTTTACATCCTTATCATATTAAGATAATAATATATATTAATTAAAATATATTAAAATTTTTGTTTTTTCTTTTTAATAATTTATACAATTATAATCGTCTCGAGTCTCGACAATACCTTAAAAATGAGTTTAATATTGAATATTTTTTTTATTTTAACTACATTATTAAAATTAAATATAAATTAATTTAAAGATTTCATCTTTTTAACCCAAGTATTTTTATAGATTATTTATAAGTAATTAAATTTTATTTTATTTAAAACTCAATTGTTGATAGTCTTCAAATTTAAAGATTATATCTTTTTAATCTACCTATTTTTATAGATTATTTATAAGTAATTAATTTTTTTTATTTAAATCCTACAAAATCAAAAACACTACATATTTTATTTCTGAATCCCTCCAGTTTTAAAATCATTCAAGAAATTTGAATCTTTTGACAAAAGAATAATAAATTTTCAATTTTTGAAATTTTAACAGCTATTAGATAACTAAAATATCTATTGTAATAAGCAATTGTAATGGCAATTCTCTATAATTTACATAAGTAATTAATTGGTAATGACAATTGTCATGCAAAAGTCTATTCTTATTAAAAATTAAAATAACATGTTTCAAATGCCCGTATATTATACGGGCCGTTAACTAGTAATATATTAAAATAGGGTTAATGACTTGTATGGATAACGAACTCTCCATTTTGATAAAATCTTACCATTGAACTCTTTAAAAGTGCTCACAAAACTATTAAAATGTTCATATTACTCTAAATTTTGTTTATATAATTGTATAATAAAAGATAAAATAATAATACGTAGAATAAAAATATTATATATTATATTAACATATAATGTAATAACATATTATTTATTTATATATTATATTAGTATAATATTATATTCTATAATTTAAATTTTATACAAGTATATTATATATATTATAATATAATATTATATTAAAAATCTACCATTCATAAGTTTATTGTTTCACCTTCTTTGTATTTTGTCATTTATTGTTTCACCTTTTTTGTTGAAAAAAGCTATCTTTTCCCCTTGAAAATGGGTTTTTTTTACACCTTTCGCCACGTACGGGAATATTCTCAGCACCAAAAAATACTCCTTTAATAGAAGAAAATTGGAAACTTTCATATCAAAAAAAATTTGATATAATTTCCCAAATAGATGAATGATAATTAAAAGTCTACCGTTGATAAGTTTATTTCTTTGCTTGTCGGCTTCTCTTATAATCATTAATGAATTTGAACCAATGGTCGGCCAAAGATCGTGTAAGAAATTAAGCTTGACGTAAAAAATGAACCTAAATTGTTGATCACTTTTAATCTCGTGTTTCTTATGAATTGCGCTTTAAAGGGGAATTCATTTGGTGCATTTTATTTTGCTACATCCTACCCTGATGTACATTCAGTACTCATCCAACGAGTGACAATCACTTCTCACGTAGACTGGAACACAACCCAATGATCGATCAATAATCAAATATTTATACTATTATATAAACAATTTGATAAAAGAGTACAACATCTAGAAAAGATCTTTAACACTTTGATTTTCAACATAACTTTAGGTATTTGATTATTTTGTTTCTTGTTATTTTGTGATGGAGTGTAGAAATGTAAAATAAATATTTAGAAACTGAGCGGTTTTATTTCATGTTGATAGGCTTATGTCTAATAAAAGTTAATTCAAGATAATTTCGATTGAAATATGCACAAATATGTATGATTACATATTATTGTAATTTTTATATTTGTTTAAACACAAATTTGGTTGTCTTTCACATATTATTGTCTTGATTCTTTTTTAAATAAAGCATCAACAAATCACCAACTTGACTCTTAGCCCAAACATCATATTTGGTTATTTACTAAAATCACCCTGCGGAAGGGAAGGATGAATATTAGTGTAAACGATTTGAAAAATATAATCAACACTTCGGCAGCCATATATGGCTAGGTTCCATTTGTATACTTGGTGGAATTTCGCATATCTTGACCAAACCCTTCGTATGGGCTCAACAAACACTTGTATGATTTGAAGAGGCCTACTTATCTTATAGTTTAACGGCTATATCTGCCTTTGGTATCAATTTTCATTGCTTGTTTAAAATTAGATAAAAAAGGAAAAATAATAATCGACATGTCGTCCGAGGTCTTTTGTTGTTGTAAAATATACAAAAGAGAAAAAAAGGGAGGTTACCCACATTAGCCTACTAACCTAACCAAAAGGGACACCAATGGTGGGTACATATACAGGAAAAGCCAAGATTTGGATACTTGGTCTTACCAAAACATCATCCAAATGGTTAACACAAAAGCTAAGTTTCAAATAAATTTATGCCAAAAATGCCAAGATTTGGATACGGTTTCCGATCCAATATCCATGGATCACAAACAGTATCTCCCCCATGGTCTTCGCCTTTAAAAGCGTACTTCTTCTCAAAAAATTACAAAGAATCTGTTGAAAATGTATAAGCTCCTAACCTAACGAAAAGGGACACCGGTGATGGATACATATATAGGAAAAGCCAAGGTTTGGATATTTGGCCTTACCATACATCATCCACATGGTTAACACAAAAGCTAACTTTCAAACAAATTTATGCCAAAAATGCCTATAAGATTTTTCCAAGAGTTTTTCTTCTATGTATACTAGTATTATAACTCAGACTTATTTAGAAAAATAGAAGAGAAGAACATTACTCATTTTTCTGGGCTGAATCGTCTTTCGGTTTTTGGTCTTCCGGCTTTTCGTCTTGCGGCTTTTGGACAACCTCAACCGGGATAATTGGGATAGAGTCCCACCATCCTTCCAATCGTCGGTTGCCCATCTTATTCTTTTTGTCCCTGGGGTCCCCCGGTTTTAACGTCATTGCAAAGGTCGATAACACGACTCCCATGATCATATATTTCAGAGGGACAACTGCTAATACGACGGCACTTAAAATCATGGCAGTGATCACCGCATCTGTGTGCTGCAAACAAACCCATCAAAACGACGTCCCAAATCAAACAAGCAGCTAGTGCAAAAACCCAACAGCAGATAAAGCAAATGTAGTTCAGTTGGCAAAGAGGTGGAACAACTTTGCTCAAATACACAACAGATTCAAGCATCTCCAACAGATTCTCTAAAAAATCTCCAAAATGGAGAACCAAAATCCAAAATCTCTATAAAAAAAAAACCTATTCAACTCCACCAGATTCTCCACTTCGGGGATAAAATCATTGGTTAAATTATTATTATATAACATATATGTAATAAAATATTATTTCTCTTTCATCACCATTTTATTTCAAGAATTCTTATTGGTGGAACATAATAAAAAACCATTTTCTTTCTCATGGTAATCATTTTTGGAGGCTTCTCCAAATTTGGAGATTCTTGTATTCTCTCTCCTAGTTTCTCCATTTTGGAGAAAGTTTTAGAAAATCTGTTGGAGCTCAAAAGTGTGTAAAATCTCCATTTTCTCCATTTTGGAGATAAGGTGCGGGATAACATGTGGGGGGCCATTTGGGATTTCCGGTAAATTGGTAATCAGCCTTTTGCTCAAATAATACAATGTAACTAATACGTACATTCGTACCTTGGGAGCATTTGCAAGCCATATTGACCATATTTTCAGTAGTGAAACGTTGATCAGCTGCAGAATGTTGTATATGGTGTTAATTCCATGTTGTGCTGCCACTATACTATCCACCGTTGTCTGGTCCGGAGAACTGCACACGACAAACTTGGTTCGCTTGCCTACTTTCTTTTGTCTTGCCCAAATCAGTTTTGTTGCCATACACATCAAGAATGCTGCTATGGCCAGCCCAACCCACTCTCTGCAGATTAATTTTGCACCAAAAACTTCTAAAAAATGCCTTCTTTTTGCGTATAAAGATGCTGCTTTTGTTCGGGTTAAAACAACAACTAGACAGTTTACTTTTGATTCCACAATCACTTACTTATAGACAACGAGTAGCGAAATGCCGATCACTACAATAGTGGTTGTGGGTCTTTCCCACTTGATAACCTCTTGAAACCATGGCAATGCACTTTGCAATGGCTTAACAAGCTCCTGTACAACCAAAATGGAACATGAAAACATGGTGTGCCTTGAAAAAGACGGTCGGTGTCTATATAGATGGAGAGAAGAGAGATGGTAGATACTTGTGAAAAAGAAACGGTTAAAAACCTTGAAAGTAATATGCGCACGTATGTGCAAGTGAAACCTGATAATCAGTAGTTCCATTAAGAGGCAGGCTCTGAATCGCAAAGAGATAATCTTGTTTGGCTAAAAAAAGGGACTGCCTCTTAATTGTTCCAAAACCTCTTAGGGGCCATTTGTTTACCTCTTAACGGTTCCATTAAGAGACAGCCTCTGAATCGTTAAGAGGTAAATTTTGTTTGGCAAAAAGTTGGACTGCCTCTTAATGGTTCCAAAACCTCTGAATGATTTTGCATCGCGGGCCTCCCTTAACCATTAAGAGCCCTGATTTCATTCTCAACAATTACCAAACTACCATATTTTATTTTACACTATATCATAAGAGTCTCTTAATCTTTCTGACCACTTAATCATCCAGCACCAAATTATTCAGCAACTACCAAACAACCACTTAATGATTTTGTATCGTGGGTCTCCCTTAACCATTCAGAGCCCTGATTTCATTCTCAGCAATTACCAAACATCCATATTTCATTTTGCACTATATCATAAGTGCCTCGTAATCATTCTAACCACTTAATCATGCAACACCTAACCATTCAGAAAACTGCCAAACACACCCTAAGTATTCAGCTATAAGATTTTCAAGAATTGTACCATCAATATGAGAGCACTGTCGCCAATCCCGTCCTCTTTCAGCTCATCCGTAGTAGCCTTGGCGGTGTTTATCTCTTTTGCTTCCTCTCTAACTTGTTCGACGGCCGTCTCCAAGGACGACAGATTTGCAGGCTGATTACTTGCATTTTCTGATTGTTCGATTCCTACCTCCGACTCTGCACAAGCGATACAACCCGCCGAGACATTCAAGTTCCGTAATATCGAGCTACCGCTGCAAGGGTGTCCACTTTTCATCGTTTTTAAGCTCTCGGCAAGCTCTTCTAGCACGTTGCTTCCCGTAGGCAACTCGTCAAACAAGGCGAAAATTAGGAAACTTTTCGGATGAGGTGGAGAAATCCTTAGCATTTCTCGGGCTGCATGGAGCCTTATTATCCCTAATATGGTCCTTGCATGTATCTCCCATTCTTGTAGAGGAGATTCCACCTTAAACTTCGCTAAGAACTTATGTAGTAGCAGAATCTCCTTCACGAGAGCCAGCCAATGGTCACGTCTCGTGGAGCTAGTCAGTTCCGGGAACTCGATCGTGAAACCCTCTTCCCTGAAGAATTCCAAGAAAAAAACTCGATAAATTCGGAATACTATAACCCTAGTTAATAAGGGTGCCTTTAGTTGTGGAAAACTGTTTTCATTTTCCTAAAAAAACGTTTTCAGAAAATGGAGTTGAGCCTTCATTTTTAGTTCTCTATGAAAACTTTAGAAAACGTGTTTGGTTGAAATGGTGGAGTTTTCATTTTCCATTTCAGAAAATTAGAAAACGCGGTTAGAAAATCTTGGAAAACTACTAAAATCAGTTTTCTAATTTACATAGAAGTTAGAGAAAAGAAATTTTTCATTTTCTTGGAAAACTTTCGAAAACTGAATCAACCAAACGCGTTTTCTAAATTATTAGTTTCCTTGGAAAATTTTATTGGAAAACTAGAAAATTTTCCACCACCAAACGCACCCTAAGAGTTTCAAATTGAAATATCAAAAATGCAGTATGATCTTAATGAAGCATGAAGTAGATAAATCAGGAAGCTAGACAGCATAGTGGAGGTAAATGCTATCATTATTGTAGAACTCATTCAGTACATGAGGTAGTAATTAATCTCACAGCTCAGCGGACTCATAAACAACGGCTTTGTCGAAAAGAGGAGCACCGAAGGGGCCTGTGGCTGCTGGTTTTATTGATTGCTCGATATCCTTTGACAGGTCAAGTTTGAATGCGTTTTCATACGACACCGCTCCCGAGGCCTCAAAGTAGAGTGCATAATTGGTTAATGTAAGCCTACCTAAAAAGTTCATTCAAAATGAGAATCCGTACGAAGGATGTATCAGATCACATTATCAAGATAAAACGTTTATGCAAAAGTGCAAAGAGAGAGAGAGAGAGAGGGAGAGAGAGAGAGAGAGAGAGAGAGAGAGAGAATAGAAAATAAGACAAACCGGGCCAACTTTGTTTCCCGATATGCCGTATTACTCTTTGTGAACTAGCAGTTCCTTCAACGTGCAGAATGAACTCATCATCTGCCATATCCACATTCCTAGGTGTTGCTTGCTTTTGCAAATGTTTTACACATCTAATAAGAACAATCAGCCAATTTGAAAAATCAAATTAAGATGAATATACGATATATCTCTTCTGTAAATTTCCGTATTTCCTCTCTGACCACTAATAATTTTATTTCAGCATTAAAATAGATTAGATTGCATGTACAAGGCCAAAGCCAGGATCAGATTCAGATGAGTTACTTGTCAATTTCTTGAAGGAATTTGTCGTAAGCAGGGAAGTGAAGACGGTTATCTGTAGACGCTGTTAGGGTCTCGAAAGTAAACTTCCCATTAATGTGATCAGCCACCAAAGGAACTAATGATCCCAACCACACAAATGCATGTTCTCCGGCATTCGGCTTATTATTAACCTACTAACACGGCATATGAGATTACAAAGAATACCATAAGCTACTTAAAGACGTAAGAAATTTGGTTCGCTAATAACTTGTATGCTGGAAATGTGGTTACTTTTTCTATATGTATTGCTAAAAAAATAGATTTAAGATGGTTGCATGCAAAAAGTTAAATTCTTGAACAGAAAGTGAATGCAAGAAGGTGCCTTACAAGAAGTGGCATGATGTCTGAATAGAACAGAGGAACTTCATCCTGTTTTTTCGACGACTTCTCATTTACTGGCTGCCTCCTCTCTTGTCTCTCCTTGGCCATACATTCCTAATACCAAAAAAACAATTTTAAAAGGACACGATGTTTAAGAACAAAACATACTGCTGTCAAAGGCCGTATGGCATACCATTATACAAAATCTAAATGGTATGTGTATTTTTCTTTCCTAACAACCATGTTTAACCATTGGTGATGTTCCACCTAAAGAATAAGGAGATACGATCTTGGCATTCCTCCTTAATGTGTTTAATTAACAACATTGAGAAGGAGAACATTAGATCCTTGTGGATTATGTATATTGTATAAGTAGGAGTCTTAACATAAAAATGTTTGAAAGCTCGTGGATGTTGGTCATTCAAAGTGGCAGCTATGACGAGAAAGTTATGAGTCCAAATCTATTGAAAGGTGCTTGTAGGTTATGTTCATCACATTAAGGCATCCAAGTTGCTTGACATGCATTATTAAGTAACAACCAAGACAAGGGAGTGTGACAATTCTTTGAAAGCAAATTTGCACAATACGTTGAGACAGGGACGGGCCTAGAACAATTTTTAAACGGCGGCACCATATAATCAAAGTTTTTAATTGGTTGATTTCGAGAGGATTTTTTTCGACTTTTTGGTTGATTTCGGTAGGCTTTTTTTGATTTTTTTTTGTTGAATCGAAAGATTTTTTGGGTTGTTTGATTGATTGTGAGAGAATTTTTCGGTTTTTTAGTTGATTTTGAGAGAATTTTTAGATTTTTTGGTTGATTTCAAGAGAAATTTTCGGTTTTTTGGTTGATTTCGAGTGGATTTTTTGGTTTTTTGGTTGATTAGGATAAAAGTTTTTGGTTTTTAGATGCACACCTTGAAGTTTCGAAAAGAATACGGTGGCACCCTCCAAAATAATACGGTTGCACCTTCATAAAATTCTAAAATTTTACCCTTCGACGTACAAATTAGACGGTGGCCCGTGCCACCGTCGCCACCCCTTGAGGTCCGTCCATGCGTTGAGACCTTTGATACTTCATCTTTGGTATAGATCACATATAGGAGTTGATGAATCTACTATTCTAGAACAACCTAAGGCTTCAATATTCGACGAGGTATTAGTGGCTAAAGTATATATACAGAAGTAGGATGAGACTTCTTTATTACAGACTTACAGTTGCATCTCTTGGAAATAATAGGTGTAAAAACTTCTTTTATCCCTTCAACTCTGCCCTCACTGACTCTGGCATCCTCTTCACATTCCTTTGATCAAAACCTCATTTTTAAGAGTTTAATCTAGTAGCTATTATAGATACAGTTAATGGTAGGGTCCAACAATTTAAACTAAAGGAAAACTAGTAGGCATTAAATCAATTCAGTTATTCAGAAAGGCTACCTCTACATTTTCTGTTGTAGGTTCAAACTCAAGTACCATTCTTGTTAAATGCTATGGAATTTCCAGCTCATGAGTTAAGTTGAAACAAGAAATTACATAAATCAATATGTAGTTGCATGCACTTCAATTTGTTCTATGTAAATGTAGCTTGCCTTCTTCTCAAACATTTATGACAATTGTAATCAACACGAAATCTCTTTTCAAATTCCTACCGGAGCCAAGCCAAAGGAATTAGGTCATTTCACAGAACAGGGACGGACCTAGAGAAATTTTCAAACGGTGGCACCATTTGTCTATAAGAAACATATAGACATATTTTTCATAAAGTCAATATCAGTTTACTGGCTGGTTCCTTGTTTTTTAAACGAAAGGTCTCATGTTAGAGTCTTGTTATTACAAATTTTAGCACCTCTCATTTAAAAAATAAGGAACTAACCAACTGAACCAAAGAAAGCTTGTGTCTTTATTGTGGTTTTCCAAAATATATACGATGGCACACAGCAAATTAATACGGTGACACTTTTCACGACCCTATACTTTTTTTTATTACTGTTACGGTAGCACGTGCCACGCCCTTAGCAAGGTCCGTCCCTGCTTCAGATTTCGTTTCTTTATCAAACACAACATACTATCAAAAACATAACGTGTACCGTACGAGATTCTTCATCGGCGGTGGTCGGCGTCTCCCAGGCGAGCATCATATCGAACGTCAACTTACTAAACGTTCCGTCCCTAATCGTTTGTTCAACATCTTTACATATCTCATATAGCACCTTCGAAGAAACATGCTCCACTAATTTCCTAGGGCTATATTCCGCCTTCTCCCCCTTCCATCCGCCTTCAAATTCCTTCACCAATTCATTCACAGGCGTCTCTAACCTCCTGCAAATTAATTAATTACTCCATTAATCCAAAATCAAACATCGAAAATCCAAAATATTCATCGAATTCTTCAATTTCATCGAAAACAAAGAAAGGATTAATTGATGATTAGTTAGTTACGTACAAGGCGCATCGCTGAAGAACGTCGTTGGCGATTGAAGAGAGATGATTCGTCGTCATCTCCGATTGTTAATTTGTTGATTTTGATTTTGATTCAGTTATTCGATTTTTGTATATAGATACAAAGTGGATATATACAGTTACATTATATGGATACATACATATACATATGGATCGTTGTATGTAATTGTTAGGGATGCGTTTTTGTGTTTGTAGAAAGAAGCAGGAGTTTTGCTGTGAATGAATGAAGTAATGTAAAAAATGGGGACACGTGGCGGACATGCATGATTTCAAGGGTGACACCTTAAAACCTTTTGATATTTTATAAGAAATAATTTTTTTTTGTCACGGTTATTGGTTTTCTTTAGTCTTTAATAAAAAAAACTTTCGTGTATCGAGTATATAGATAAATTATTTTTGAAAACAAGACAAGAAAATTAACGGGCTACGACAACACCAACGCGCGATAGAGCCTCCGTCATTGACAAACATCGTTAGTACAGGTATCAAGGAAATGTGGAACTGAATGAAAGAAGTTGGGACAAAAGAGGAAACGAGAATGACGTGCCAACACGTGAGTCTCCTCGTTTGCTTGTCTCCCAAGTCCCAATAGCATGAACCGAATAGCTATTGTGGTTTTAATCAAAGGAGAAATCGGATTTCCTTAATAATGTTGTCAAACTCAAAGATGTTCTACTCCACTTCGTAAATGGTATCCACGACAACTTTGTCATCGGACTCGAAACAACATGAGAGAGGCCTGAATTTGAAACCCAAACCATAGCATCAAGGATCGAGGGCTCTCGCCTCACATTCTTTATCAGGGGCAAGAAAGTGATGGATGTAGCTTTAGCCATGACGAACTCGCCTCTAGGATTTCAGATGATGGCCCCGAAGCGTGAGTTATTATATTGCTAAAAAAGATTGCATCATGATTACATTTGTTGAAAGTTGAAACCATGTCTCGAGAGATGCCATTTGTCAGAGCAAAGTATAGCATGTAGGTTCCTATCAAAAGAGGATAAGACTCGAGAGTGGGACCAGTCAGAGAAACCGGATAAAGCACGTTGGATAACCGTATTTAGATCACAAGGCCCATCTTTCCAGATAAAATCATTTCTTCGTTGCCAAATACTCCATAAAATCACAATAAATTGGTCTCCAATAACCTCGGATTTTCTCAAAGCATTTTAAAGATGAGGTCGGCAAAGGAGTCTACCTCTTGCCTTTTGGTCCACCTCCCTCTACATACCCGATTTGTTCCAAATTGGGGTTACTAATGGACATCCCACAAGGTATGCCAAGCATTCTTCATTAATAATACATTTTACTTTATTTTTTGATGGTTAATAAGTTCTGTTCCAATTTTGAGCAACAATATTTTCTTTTATCTAAAGTAAAAAACTATACAAAATGGTAGAATGTACTTGCCACTCATACCACCAAATTGAGATGAATTGACTAAATGATCTTTCACAACCAATATATTTTGTAAAAATATATGAATATATGATTGTCATCAGGGTTTGTTTGATGTTACCAACTTAATTAGTTTAATAATTATTTGTTCAACCATTAAACAACGTTTTTTCATTTAACTTTAAGTCACCATGTATATGGTATCCACAAATAATGAAATAATTAGTTTATTTAAACAATACTTTATTAAAAAGAATAAAATTTTAATAAAAACAATCACTCACAGTCTCACACTAAAATCAACCAAACTAGGCATACATAATTGTTTCTCCTATAAAAGAAAGTCAACAACCATCTATTTACTTTGACATCAGACAAACCGTATGAAAGCTTCTCCATCATCATTAAAGATTAAGAATTTAAGATTAGTTTAAACTTTAAAAATCTATTTTTTAAATATTAAATATTAAATTAGATATTTAAACTAATAAAAGGTTTCAACCTTAATTATAAAAAAGTTACAAATATCATTAATAAAAGACTGTGTTACTTCGGATTATGTGGGTCATGTAGATTAGGTGTTTTCCAAATCGGATTTTCGGATTTGGTCGGTTTTTGTTCACCCCTAAGCATGAGGCGGTTATTGTGAAAAAAAAGCAATTTGTATCTTAAATGATATAATGGTACATTAGACCTTGTTCTCCTTGATTGCAGGAGTTGGAGGGAACATGTGTGTTTCGCTTTTGTTCTACTTAATTAGTTCAGGCGTGTTTCATATAGGTATATGTCAAACATAAGACAAGCATGTTCTGTTCTATTATATTCTATCATTTTCTACCAATGAATGTCTAGCCCAGCGGTGGTAGGTAACATCCTTGCGCTTGCCTTGAAAGATAGGTTGGGGTGGGTTCGAGCCCCGCTCGGTACAAAAAAATGCGGTATCCAGCTCTTAGCCGGTCTTCGGGTCGGTTCAGGGGGTAAGTCCAGGGGTTGACCTTCGGGTCGGCTCATGGGCGCGGGGGATTAGTCGGTGCCCGTATGGATCCGGATACTCTCGGAACGTGTGTGTGAGTTAAGATGCCGTTCAAAAAAATAAAAAAAAAATATATTCTATCATTTTCTCGGTATAAAAACATCCTCTATGTCTACCAAGAACATTCACATGTAAAGAAAAGAATAAGAAAGATTTCTGGAATGGATGATTTCATTCAGAAAAGGGTTACAAATATATATACAGCCTGATAGCTAAGATTACTCCTAAACAAAAGGTAAATTAGGCTAGGAATAGGAAAGACAATAAAGTACATAAATGCTAAAATATACAGCTACTATAATTACAAATATATGGTAAAAATAGAAATGATCTTCAACACTCCCCCTCAAGTTGGAGAGTGTATATCGTACACTCCCAACTTGCGAATCATAGAGGTGAATAGATCCTTTCCCAAAGGTTTGGTCATGACATCTGCAAGTTGATTTACGGAAGTTACGAACTTGGTCTCAACCGCACCTTCTTGAATTTGATCTCTGATGTAGTGACAATCCATCTCTATATGCCTTGTTCGTTCATGAAAAACTGGATTAGCTGCTATATGCAATGCTGCTTTATTATCACAGTGCAATAAGGCAGCCCCTTCATGCGCAACTCCTAGATCTTGAAGCAGATAACGAAGCCATGTCAATTCGCAGCAAGCTCCCGCCATTGCTCGATTTTCGGCTTCTGCAGATGATAAAGAGACTGTTTTCTGACGTTTCGATCTCCATGAAATTAACGAATCGCCCAAGAATACACAATAACCAGTGGTTGATCTTCTAGTCATAGGACATCCTAACCAATCTGAATCACAAAAGGCTCTTAATCTTAAATCATTTTTTGTTAAAAAAAAAGGCCTTGACCAGGAGCTCCTTTCAAATATCGAACAACGCGTAGGGCAGCATTCCAATGATCTTTCCGAGGTTGATGCATAAACCTACTTAGAACATGAACGGCATAAGTGATGTCTGGTCTGGACACTGTGAGGTAAATTAGCCTGCCAATCAACCTTCGGTATTTTTCTAGATCTCGAAGTGGTTCACTATCATCAGACAATTTTGTTCCTTGTTCCATGGGCGTTTTGGCAGGAGCGGCACCTAGTAAACCAACATCTTTGATGATTTCCAAAGCATATTTGGTTTGCGACATACCGATGCCCCTTTTCGATGTTGAAATTTCAATGCCCAAGAAGAACTTCAAAGCACCCAGATCTTTGAGTCGAAAATGATTATGCAAGTATTCCTTAACATCATTTATGCTTTTTGAATCATTCCCAGTGATCAAAATATCATCCACATAAATCAAAAGGGCGGTGAATGACTTGCCTTGTTTCTTTGTGAATAAAGAATAATCAGCTTTGGATTGTATGAATCCGGCTGATCGAATGGCTTCAGAAAACTTTGCAAACCACTGTCTGGATGCTTGTTTCAACCCATATAAAGATTTATGGAGGCGACACACCAACTGTTGGCTCTCCCCCTGTCGCCGAAGCCCGGGAGGTAGAGACATATAAATTTCCTCATCAAGTGTTCCATGAAGAAATGCGTTGTTGACATCAAGTTGATGCATAGACCAACCACGAGCAGCTGCGATGGCAAGTAAACAACGAACTGAAATGATTTTAGCTGTAGGAGAGAAAGTTTCATGGAAATCAACACCCTCTAACTGAGTGAAACCCTTAGCCACTAAACGGGCTTTGTATCGTTCAATGGAACCATCTGAATTTCGCTTGATCTTAAATACCCAACGACAACCGATTGGAACTTTTCCAATAGGAAGTGGTGTAAGAGACCACGTACCATTCTCCTCAAGTGCTCGGAGTTCACTTTGCATGGCCATCTGCCATTTTGGGTTATTTGCTGCCTCTGAATAACTAGTGGGTTCAATCTCAGTATGTAAATTAGCCACAAAGGTTTGATTTGCAGTAGTGTAACGATGATAAGAAAGATAATGAGAGAGGGGGTAGCATGTACCTTTGGAAGGATTTGGCATGAGGTGAGAAGACTGATCAGCGTAAACAAGAGAACAAACATAATCTTTGAGTTTCAATGGTGGAACCGACGATCGCGTAGAGCGACGAACTTGGGCGGGTATAGCTGGTGGGTTGGATGATGAAGTGGGATTTGGAGAAGGATCTGGAATAGCATTGCTTGGAACAGTATCATTAGTCGGTGACGGTGACGGTGACGGTGGATCGATAGGTAGGGATGTGGGATCGGTGTTGGAAGGAATGGAATGGTTTGATGCCGGTGGCGGTGGTGGACTGAACGAAGAATCAAAGTTCGAGGGGATTATAGGTAGGGGACAAGACTGTTGTGTTTGTGTTAGAGGCCTTGTATATGCATCTGATGATTTTTTAAGACCATACGGAAAGATAGTTTCATGAAATTTGACATCCCGGCTAATGAATATCTTTTTGGTTCTCAAATCAAATAATTTATATCCTTTTTGACCAAGAGGATAACCAATGAAAAGAGCGGCTATAGCACGGGCGTCAAATTTATGAGAAATCTTGACATTTGTTGCATAAGCAAGACATCCAAACACGCGTAGGTGAGAAAATGATGGTGGTTCAGAATAAAGAAGTTCAAAAGGGGTTTTAAAAGAAAGAAGCGGGGAAGGTAATCTGTTAATGATGTAAACAGATGTAAGTGCACATTCACCCCAAAAATCTCTAGGAAGATTAGCTTGGAATTTTAAGGCACGAGCGACTTGAAGAATGTGACGATGTTTACGTTCAACCACACCATTCTGTTGAGGGGTGTGAACGCATGAATGTTGGAAGATAACTCCATTGTCTTCAAAGAACGTGCGAAGAGATGAAAATTCTCCCCCGTTGTCACTACGAAGAGTTTTTATGCGTGTTCCAAATTGAGTAAGAACATAGCTAAAAAATCTTTTTAAAATAGATTGTGTTTCATTCTTGTGTTTCATCAAAAATATCCATGTGAAACGTGTATAGTCATCAACAACGGTGAGAAAATAATGTGCACCAGAAAGTGAAGCATGGCCATAATTGCCCCAAATGTCACAATGTATAAGATCAAATGGTTTAATGGAAGAAATAGTACTAGTACCAAAAGACAAACGACTTTGTTTAGCCAATGGACAAATATGGCAAACTTTATTAATCTCTACTGGAATGTTCAAGAATTTTTTTGCAATAAAACTCAAACGTGAAGAAGAAACATGTCCCAAGCGATTGTGCCAAAGATCGGTGGATGAAGTGGTAAGATTGCATGTAGGCTGACTTTTGGTCCTGGATGATATCGCTACACGATCGTCTGTCGCCAAAGCCACCAAATAGTATAATCCATTCTGTTGTTTACCCAAACCAATCGTCTTCCTCGTTGCCAGATCCTGCAAAATACACCAATAAGGGAAAAAGGCGATTGAACAACTTAATCCTCGTGTTGAGCGACTCACAGATATTAAGTCCACTTTGAATGTAGGCACAGATAATACATCATGCATATTGTATTTGGAATTCAAAGGCAAGGAGCCTTTGGCATTAATCTGAACTTTCTCTCCACTAGGTAACAAGACAGGTGAAAGGGTACACCTTTTGGTCTTATGCAATGATTGCGATGAAACAATATGATCAGTAGCACCGCTGTCAATAATCCAATTAGGAGAATTGACTTTAGACAAACCTGTTTTCGTAGCATTAGCTTTAGGTCCAGAACTTGAATCAGATTCAGGTTTGATGCTTTGACTGTTGAGTATTGAAAGGAGTTGTTCCAGATGTGCTTTAGACAAAGAAATGCTCGGTTCTTCATCACCTGATGTTTTGTAAACATTATTTGATGCCGGCTGGGATGTCTTTGCTTTAGGGTGTGTTGGTGGATACCCATGTAGTTTCCAGCAGGTATGAGCCCAATGGCCCAACTCCTTGCAGAAAGTACAAAGAGGACGACCCCTCCCTGTGCCTGTACCTGGTCCCGAACTATTATACCGTCCGCCTCTGCGACGCCCGTCTCCATCAACGTTCCAACGACCGTTATCTCGGCTGCTTTCAGATGAGTTCCAACGACCGTTGTTTCGACCAATGTCACTTGTGTTTCTTGATGGAGAAGATGTTTGCTTGAAGTTGCTCTTGATTGCCATGGCTGCTCCAAGTTCTCCTGTTGGTTCTTTGGAACTTATCTGGTTCTGTTTTTCGGCTTGGGTTACAGAGGCATAAGATTGACGAACTGTGGGTAATGGAACTTGCAAAAGAATCTGACTTCGAATTGCGTTGTAAGTATCATTTAACCCCATTAGAAATTGCATTAATTTTTGTTGTTCCCCTAGCGTCCCTTGTTTGGAATCAGAATAGACAGCAAGTTCATCCCATAAGCTATTCAGCTTCGTGTAATAAGAAGAAACAGAGAGTTGTCCTTGCTGAATTGAGGCTATTTCTCGCTGAATTTCGAATATACGAGGTGCATTACCTTGAGAAAAACGCTCACGGAGATCTTCCCAAACATCATGAGCTGTAGAGTAGTACATAACACTATCAGCAATTTCTGGATCAAGAGTGTTGATGATCCATGAATGAACCATGTCGTTACATCTCGACCAACTTCCAAAGGCATCGGAATCGGTTTCTTTTGGCTGCTTAAAAGAGCCATCAACAAACCCAAGTTTGTTTTTAGAGTTCAGGGCAAGTGACATAGCCCTCTTCCAACCAGAATAGTTATCTCCATTCAAGGTTTTGGAGATCAGAATTAACCCGGGATGATCTGAAGGATGAATGTGATAAGGGCTGGATGAATCTACCTTTGACGGTTCAATAGATCCTTGATTTGGTGAAGGAGACATGACGATTTGCTGGAGACTGAAAATCGATTAGATGAATCGATAAAGGGAAAACGATTAGACGAATCGATGAACTGAAATCGATTAGATGAATCGATAAACTGAAATAGATTAGTTGATTGAAATCGATTTGTGAACAAGGATGAAAAAAAAAATGAGCAAACCCTACTGGTTGTAGGCGTATCTGAAATGAAACCAACGCTCTGATACCATGTAAAGAAAAGAATAAGAAAGATTTCTGGAATGGATGATTTCATTCAGAAAAGGGTTACAAATATATATACAGCCTGATAGCTAAGATTACTCCTAAACAAAAGGTAAATTAGGCTAGGAATAGGAAAGACAATAAAGTACATAAATGCTAAAATATACAGCTACTATAATTACAAATATATGGTAAAAATAGAAATGATCTTCAACATCACACCATTTATTTTTTTAGAATTAGAATAAAAGATAAATTTATATATATATTAAAATTCAATCATAAAATAGCGTTACGTAATTGATGGTGATGAAAATAAAATGAATTAAAAAAATCGGGATGTGATTTTATTTAAAGAAAACGAATTGGATTAGAAAATTGTTAGAACCATATGTATAAAATATATTTTATTTTTGTTTAAATATCTTATTAAAAGTAATATAAAAGTTAATTTTCTATAATTCTTAAAGAGGATCTGCAACTCATCACATTCCAATATTCCTTCCTTTGATCTTGTTTTACTTTACTTTGTTGGAAAAAAGAATGATGTTGTTATCACCTTCCTGATCACACTTAATTAATGTTTTAAACATCCTTTGCCAACCTAAAAACATTGTTTGAAAGGCTGTTTAAAGTTGTAAGATATTTTATTCTAAAAAATCTTTCAGTAACAACTTTCTTCTATGCCTTTATAGGGTTATGCCCTCCCATCAACTTAATTAAAAAATGATATTATCAATCAATCTATATAAAATGTAAATGATCTAACAACCGAATGACCGATCGCTTAAAAATATGTTAGTATCAAATTCACTTCTCTCATTTATATCTAACCAATGAAATGATGATAAATCAGATTTTTTTTATATATTTTAAACTAATTTTATCTTATTTCTATTTTATTGATGATGTGTATTTATCTGATCCGTGGACATGAATGACCCAGGAGATTTTAAGATAGGTGATTTTTATCCGAATTCAATTGATGTTATAAGATGGATCGAGTCTATGTCCACACTTACGTATTGGTTGCTAAAATCAGTGGCGGACCCATGATCTTTGCACCTTCAAGGTGGATCAATGTCTTGTAAAGTCATTAGATGTGTTTTCATTTCGGTAGACTTTTCAGTTTATGGTTGATATCTCTTGTATTTTTTTTATAAATATCCTAGCAAACCTATCAAAGTTTAACATATGCACCTTTCATACCATAATAAATTATTGCGAATATCAATTGAGCATGGGGTGACGGAACCTATCAGGGCCTGTGTTGGTCCCAAGTAGGTGACCTTCAAGTAAGGATAGTGTTTGGGATTATAGAAGGGGGGGTTGAATATAATCACACAATTTTCTCACTTTTAAATTCTTGTTTTATAAACAATATGAATTTACAGATTGTTGCGGAAATAGAAAAGACTAATAGTCTAAACTAAACAATCTAAGTTCCTTCACTATGCACTAAGTGAGAAGAGAATAAAGAAAGAAGATAGAGGGAATAAGAGAGAAAGGACTTGAGTATTTTAGGATGAAGAAGAAGTATGGAGAACATCTCTTCACGTCCTATTTATACTCCATGCATTAAATGCATGCAGACCTACTATTGTGACGTGTCACAATGTGAGTGGTCTGTTGTACTATTTACTATAAACAAATACTCTTTGCATGGTGTACAAAAGAGGATGTTTGTAAACAGTTGCCTTATGGTCTGATAAGTACGGAGGGAACAGTAAAGTAACTGCCCTTATGTACTATTGTGTCAGTAAAGGCGGATAATCCTTTTGTGCATTAGACTAAGACATTGTTCTAATCCTTCAGGATCAGGATACTGATCAGTGACTAGATTCCTGAAACTGGGGAAGTTCAGGGTCACGTGTATCCTGATGAATCTTCAGGATGTCATACGATAGTGAACAGACTGCTATCACTGAGTTCCGTCTTCAGATCACGAGCATGCTGTTCCTGTCATCAGCTATTTCTTCGACGTCGCTGATGGTTCTTTGTGTATGATCTTAATGTCTTCAGGAGGAGGTCTTCACTTCAGTGGACAGGATCAGTAGACTGCAGAACAGGCTCGTTAGTCTCCTGATCCTGATCCTGAAATCTATAAAGTTAAGTTACAGCATAAGTAACATGGAATAACACTGAACAGACTCAGTGATAATTCCTCAAGCTATAACAGAAGTAAAAACCTATTCACTAAGTAAAGATTCAGGATCATTATCATTTCATCAGGTCTTAGGAGAGCTGGATCAACAATCTCCCCCTAAATGATAATGATAAGACAACAGAGTAATTTGTCTTAATCTAGAAAAGTTAGAAATAAATCTAAGTCTAGAACTAAACAGTAGGAAATAGAACTCATAAAGGTACATGTCCCATTTACTGTTTTGAGGGATCTTTTTCAGTACTATGATGGAATGAAGTACAATGCACTGAATTGCATTCTCATTAATCTCATTTAAATATTACAAGAGTAAGGAAAATACAAGAGTACATGACAGGAGTACTGAAAGAAAGAAAAATTACAAAATATCTAACTATCAGATTCTTCGCTAATGTATTCAGTCTTGACGCAAACAGGAACAGGAGTGTCGCTGAAGGCAAGTCTGTGATCAAGTATAGCTCTGACAGTGCGAATAATCTCTTTGTTGTCTGGATTTTTCTTATCTTGTTGTGCAGTGAAGAGAACTGTCAAAAGATGTTCATAGGGCGCTATGTGTAGCTCACTGAAGCGCTGAAAGCGTAGGATTGAGTTATTGCTAACACAAATGCCATGAACAGGTTCTCTGATTACTTGTCCTTCAGATAGAGAGATTCCAGGAGGGAATGAAAGATCAAGCATCGAGAGGTCCAGAGGTTTAACAACCATTCTGGGAAGACAGGGAGTAGGTCTTCTTGTAGAGGTGCCTGCAGATCTTCGAACAAGATGCTGAGATAGGACTGAGGAGTAATGGAGCAGGTCATCAGGTATTTCAGTTGTCCTTCTGATGCGAGCAATAAGTCCTTCAATGACTTCTTCTACTTCAGCCCGATAGTTCTTGTTGGCTTTGGGAAGTAGGGATCTGATTTCGTTCCACTCTGACAAGTTGTAGCGATCTAACTTGTCCAGAGTGTGCTCTACGTCCTTTACTCCAGAGCGTTTGACTGTGATCCAGGTTTTGCCAGGATTACCTTTTTTGCCTCTAGATCGGCGAAGATGGATTCCTGAGATGGCAGCACCATGCTTTCGGAGGTGTAACCGATCTCTGCACCAGTCAAGCTCAGCGTTTACTTCTCCATTCTGTATCTCTGCACTTTTGTTGAAGACCTTCAGAACAGCCTTCTGTGCAAGGATAGGATCTGCACTTATTTCTGCATCTTCATCTACAAAATCCGATGCAAGCCTTCGAGCGGCTTGAGCAGAGAGGAAAGCTTCCTTCTGCTTTTTATTGTGCTCTAGTTGAGCCTGTACAGCCTCGTTGTACTCCTCCTGCGAGAGATAGGCGAACTCGGAGTCACAAGAGGTACGAAGAGGGATTTTTACTCTTGTACTCTCGAGTCGCTCTATCACGGCGTCTAAGCGCCCATCCCTGTCAATGGCAAAGGAATTGTCAGGGTAGTTTTCACCTTCAGATCTAGGAGAGTTTGAGGGAGGCGATCTGGGTGAAGAAGCAGGGGTAGAGAAGTCATCAGAGATGAATTCATCATCTGATGAAAGGCATATTGTTTCAGGGGTGGCTCGGATTTCAGGGGTTCTGGATGAAGAGGCTTCTTGGTTGAAACGGGTTGCAGGACGGGTAGAAATGGTTTCTTGGTTGAGGGGTGTGATCCTGAAGGTCATTCTAGATAATTCAGCCCTGGTCTGTTCATTGGGACTATTCTCCATTAGGCGAATAATGTCACCAGTGACAGACCCATAGTTGACATCTTCAGGATAGGCTTGGGTATTAGGTTCAGGTTCAGTGTGAGAGGTGAGTTCAGGAGTTGGTTCAGGAGAAGGTATTTTAGGAGGTTGGTAGATAACCATTTGAAGGTTATTAGGAGGGGAGTCTTCAGGTGAGGTGTCTAAGGTGATGGTTTCAGGGGTAGGTTTGGTTTTAAGAAGAGTAGAGATAGGTTGGTTATCAGAGGAAGAGGGAGAGGATGGTAGTAGAGACATACCAGAGGCATCAGGGTTCTCCCCCTGAGGTTGTGCGAGCCCTGGAATGGGCGCTGAGGCAGGAACCTTCTCGACGAAGATGTCATCGTCTATATCATCATCATCATCTTCATCATCATCATCGTCGTCTTCATTATTCCCCCCGTCTTCAGTGGTTCTCCAGTTCGTGGAGGGGGAATAGGCTGAATGGTCTCGGGGCTGTCTCTCCCCCTCAACAGGTGCCTGCACTAAGGCAGTTGTTGATATACTCCTTTGGAGGAGAGAGGCCATGTCACTGAGGACTTTGCGCTGGATGAAGGATGATGAGATCAGGGACTGCAACACCTCCCTGTCCGCCGAGGTGAAAGATGGAGGTGGCGCAGGAGTAGAGGTGAGGGCGTTGACAGCAGAGGAGAGCCCTGTCACCTGCTCCTGGATGGCGCGGAGAGCGGCTTCCTGAGCATCCAACCTCTGAACCACCGTTGATTGGAAGGTGGTGAGAGAGTTGGTGCTGTTGTTGATTTCTGTGGAGAGCGCAGGGAGAGCCGTTGCCTTCAGGTCATCAATAGATGCCTGAAGGTTGGTGGAGGAGGAGGCAACTTGTGAAACCTTGTCATGGATATTATACAGACAAGGAATGGAGAGGGTGACGGCCGTGGGCGGCGGAGTCGCGGCGATGGCGGCGGCAGTGGCACTGGCGGCGGCGGCTTCAGCAGCGGTTGCAGCAGCTTTGGCAGCAACAAGCTCCTGTTGTAAAGTTTGGAGACGTGCTGAATGCTCTTCCTCCTTCTGCTGGAGGGCTGTGCGGGCCTCATGCAGGTTCCGTTCAGCGGACTGCCTGCGTAGTTCAGCTGTGTTCAGCTGATGCTCGGCATCCGTTAGAATGAAATCGTTGAAGGGGTCATCCTGATGCCCTTCAGAACCTGCTCCTAAAAAACCTGTAGACAGAGTAGCTAAGTGAGTACTAGAAGACTCATTAGCTTTCATAGAAGAAGAAAAGGTAACAGTTTGCTTAGAAGTATTACCTGAGGCTAGGAGGGTATCAGAATGATTACCCCCCTCATTCTCTGAGGGTTCGAGTTGAACCACCTCAGGTTCTTGTGTAACAGGAGCAGAGATAGGAGTATCTGCAGTGGAAGAATTTTTAGATAAAGGAGATGGTTTATTAAAATACTGGGGCAGGGTAATGTAATATTTCTTACCAGCCGCCTGTTTCTTTTTCTTTTGCGCCCTAGCCTTGGCGCGTTTTGGAGGAGGTGGAGGAGTGGCAGAAGATGGTTGGGGGCGCTTCTGGAGCGCAGAAGTTGTGGTTGCAGCTGGGGAAGTCAGTATGGGGTTAGATACTGACATAGCATGCATAGAAGTAGAAGAATGTGGTTTGGAAGAGATGAGAGAAAACGTACCTGCAGTGGGAGAGGTTGATGGTTCAGCATCCTCCTGATCCTGATCCTGAACAGGTTCAGGAACGACCAGGACGTCGGAGAGAGGGACGTCATCAGGATGATGAGCAACCTGGTCCAGGAACCTGGGGCCAAGAGAGTAGTTGTTGGAGTTCCCAATCTTGGGGTAGTTGTCCCCCAAATGTAGCTCCAGGATGGCCGAGAAAAATCTGGGAAAGGCAATGTTGACGACCCGGTTCTTGCTCCGGACCTTCTTTACCATGTCGTCCCAGATGGAGCGAGCATAGTCAAACTCGCGATTTTTGATCGCAGAGAAGACCATGTGCTGGATGACCGTAGGGAACTGCTCCGTGCTCCCCGTCTTGCCCGATAAGCACAGGCCAAACGTGTTCCATATGTAGTAGAACGTAGCGTTTAGTCCTGACTTATGGACAGTGGCACCCGTCTTTGGTAGCAGGACGCCTTCCTTGTTGACAGGCCATCTGTAGCCTATGGCGTCCAGGAATTCGATGATTTCGTCAGCGGTGGGGACAGGAGGGAAGCGCTTCTTCTTTGGGAAGTTGAGCACGTTCCTGAGGGTTCCGAAACCAAAGGAAATGATGTTTTCCTTGATTTGGAATTTGATGACCTCTCGCAGGACACCTTTTGTATTCTTCTCCTTGGCAACAGTGGCTGTTGACCATAGTTGTTGCAGCATTGGCTTGTTTGGCTTGGGGTCAAGGGTGAACGCCGTCTTCAGAGGGCTGTTCAGCAGAAATTCCTTGGCAGGCAGCAGGTATTCTTTATCTGCTGGAATGTCAAACAGTCCTACGACGTTGTTCTGCTTGAACTGGACGTCGTGTTGTGGGATGATTATTGGCAAGCTCTCAGTAGCCTGCAGAGGTGTGGCCTCAGATGAGAGCTGGGCGTCCAGGGATGTAGATGTAGTAGCAGCCATCCTGTCAAAAACATAAAAATAACATATATGGATGATTAAGAGTCCAAAATATGCATTTTTCTTCATTTTTCAATGAACACAAAATATGTTCATAAAAATGGTGAAATCCTTTATACTTAGAATAGATTAGATGCCAAAATACACAAAAGGAATGTGTTTTGGTATTAAAAAGGACTTCTATTTTGATGAATAGATATCAAAATAGGAGTTTATGGTTGTTCTTAAAAGAAATAAGAAAAATCATTTTAAACAGTTTTAACAAAAATCTTAGAAGATTTTGGGAAAACTAAGATCAAACGAAGTGATCTTAGGGTTTTTGGAAAAACGTTTATCAAAATAAGTTGTTTTTAGAGAAGAATGCCAACTTAGATTGTGGAAAGAACAAAGAACATAAGGAAACTTACGTTGATCTTGTTAAAGAAGTGGTAAGTGTGTGTTCTTGGTGTTCTTGAGAGAAATAAGATTCTTGCTTTTTCTTGCTTGAATGCTTGGAGAGAATTATGTGAGCGTAAAGAGTGAAAAGGAATACAAGTGAGGTTTTTATACCTCGTGGTAGGAGAGAGAAAAATGGATGAGAGAGAAAAGAGCGGCTAAATTCAAACGTAATGATGAAAAAGGAGTTCTACGCGCGTTCACGCGCCTGACACACGTAGTGGGGAACAGGAAACGTCCCATTACGTGTCAGTGCAGATGAAAAGTTTGTTTTATTTGAAAAACTAAAAACCTCCTTTTCAGGGGATGATTCCATTTTGGTGAAAGATATGTTTTATGGGAATCAGAGTACTTATCAGATAAGTACTGTTTTGGGAAAATCCTCTTATCACATTTAATGCGATAAGGTTTCAGTAGCAGGGAGAAGAAATACTTACCTGAGAATCATCAGTATTCGGATATTGAACAAAGATTTTGTAAGTACTGAATAGAGTCATCCTCTGAAGAAGAGTTATTCAGGAGTTGTTAAGAAAAGGGGTCCTGAGAGAATATTTTCATAAGGACTTTAACAACTGTTTGTCCTGAGAACTTCTATTCTTCAGGATTTAACATCCCAAGTTCACTGAGGAGCATATTAAAACGCGTCACATCCAGTGGTTTGGTAAAGAGGTCAGCAAGTTGATATTCAGTAGGGACAAAATGGAGTTCAATATCACCATTCATCACATGATCCCTGATGAAGTGATATCTCACTTCAATGTGCTTTGTCTTAGAGTGTAAGACAGGATTGTTAGCGATGGCTATTGCTGAAGTGTTGTCACAGTAGATAGGAATTTTGGAGAGTTGTATGTCATAGTCCTGAAGTTGATTTCTCAGCCACAGGACCTGAGCACAACATATTCCTGCTGCAACATATTCAGCTTCAGCAGTTGATGTGGACACAGAGTTCTGCTTCTTGCTAGTCCAACTCACCAACTTGCCACCTAATAGGTGACAACCACCAGTAGTGCTTTTCCTGTCGATCTTACATCCTGCAAAGTCACTATCAAAATAAGCTGTTAGATCGAACCCTGAGTCCTTGGAGTACCAAAGACCCATGTTAGGAGTTCCCTTCAGGTATCTGAAGATCCGCTTTACAGCGGTCAGATGGGATTCTTTGGGTTCAGCCTGATAACGAGCACAGAGACATGTAGAATACATGATATCAGGACGACTCGCTGTAAGATACAGCAGTGAGCCAATCATTCCTCTATAGAGAGTCACATCAACAGGTTTCCCTTTGGAATCCTTGTCAAGAGACAGAGGATGAGCCATTGGAGTCTTCATCGGTGTACAGGATGTGAGATCAAATTTCTTCAGCATCTCATGTACGTATTTACCTTGGTTGATAAAGATTCCCTTTTCAGATTGCTTGATCTGAAGTCCTAAAAAGAATGTTAGTTCGCCCATCATAGACATTTTATATTCTGATTTCATGAGCAACTCAAACTTTTCGCAGAGTTTGGGATTGGTGGATCCAAAGATAATGTCATCGACATATATCTGGACAAGAAGGATATGCTTAGGATATTTCTTTAGAAATAAAGTGCTATCAATCTTTCCACGAACAAAACCTTTAGAGAGAAGAAAGGTTGAGAGGGTGTCATACCAGGCACGAGGAGCCTGTTTTAACCCATAGAGAGCCTTGTTTAACTTGTAGACGTGATCAGGGAACTTAGGATCTACAAAGCCAGGAGGCTGAGCCACATAGACTTCTTCATTAAGTTTTCCATTCAGAAAGGCATTTTTAATGTCCATCTGATAAACCTTGAAGTTCATATGTGCTGCAAAAGCTAGGAAGAGTCGAATTGCTTCGAGCCTAGCAACAGGAGCAAAAGTTTCATCGTAATCAATGCCCTCTTCCTGCCTGTATCCCTGAGCCACAAGGCGAGCCTTGTTTCGAATGATTGTACCAATCTCATCAAGTTTATTTCGAAAAATCCACTTGGAACCAATGATTGTACGTTTTCGAGGCCTAGGGACGAGAAGCCAGACATTGTTTCTGATGAATTCTGCTAGCTCTTCCTGCATGGCTGAGACCCAGGCAGGATCACGCAAGGCATCATCTATTTCTTTAGGTTCATTTTCAGAGATAAAATTTACATAAAGACAGACGTTACCAGCCTGACGTCTGGTTTTCACACCAGAAGAAGGGTTTCCAAGAACTTGATCAATGGGATGATCTTTGGTCCATCGGAGAGCAGGTGGTTGATACACCTGTCCTGAAGTAGATGCTTCATTGGATGATGGATCAGGAAGAAGATTGGTAGGAGATGGTTCACTAACAGTGGTTTGAGAGAAGTCTTCACTGTTAGTGGGTTGATCAGGTTCAGGTGGTGTGATTTGAGAGATAGGGGTGGCATTTATGAGAGGTGGAGTGGTTATATCAGTGGGTGGTATAGGATTTTCTTCAAAACCATCAGGAAGGTCTTGAGGAGATGGATCAGCAATAGGAGGTTCAGGGACTTGAAAGAAAGAGTCAGCCCACTGATTGATTTCAGTATTATCATTTGGGTGAGGAAAGGTAGGACCCGATTCATCAAACTTGACATGAATCGTTTCCTCAATGGTTTGTCTTCGTTTGTTGAACACACGGTAAGTTTTAGAAATGGATGAGTATCCGAGGAAAATTCCATCATCAGATTTGGAATCAAACTTTCCAAGATTATCTTTGTTGTTCAGGATGTAGCAGACACAACCAAAGATATGGAGATGTTCGATTGATGGTTTCCTGTTACGAAAGAGTTCGTAAGCGGTTCTTCTGAAACGCTTGACAATCAGAGATCTGTTCTGAGTATAGCAAGCAGTATTTACGGCTTCAGCCCAGAACTGAGTGGCAAGGTTGGCTTCACTCAGCATAGATCTCGCAGCTTCAATCAACGTCCTGTTCCGTCTTTCAGCAACACCATTTTGCTGAGGAGTTCTCACAGAGGAGAAGTTTTGAGAGATACCTTTCTGTTCAAAGAAAGATTCCAGGGTACTGTTTTTGAACTCAGTCCCATGGTCACTTCTTATTGATCGAACAGTAAGGTTGTTGAGTCTTTCCATCTTCCTGACGAACAGGATGATTTCTTCAGGAGCATCACTCTTGGCACGTAGGAAGAAAACCCAAGTATATCTGGAATATTCATCTACAATTACCAGAGTATATTTCTTTCCACCAATGGATTGGACATTAACGGGTCCAAAGAGATCCATGTGGAGAAGTTGTAGAGGAGAGCTGATGGAGGAAATCTGCTTAGACTTGAAGCTAGCCCTGGTCTGTTTTCCTTTCTCACAAGCTGAGCAAAGAGATTCCTTTGTATAGCGAACGTCAGGAAGACCAATAACCAGGTTGTTGATGCAGAGTTGATTCAGCGTCTTGAAGTTGAGATGAGAGAGACGCTTGTGCCAGAGCCAATTCATATCAGTGGAAGCACGTGATACGAAACAGAAGTTATCAGTGGAAGTATTCATATTGATGATGTAGATATCTGCATGTCTAACACCATTGAGAATAACTTCCTTTCTCCTGTTCTTGACTTTGCACTTTTTCTTTGAGAAAGAAACTTTGTGATTCTTATCACACAGTTGACTGATGCTCAGAAGATTATGCATCAGGCCTTCAACATAAGCAACTCTTTTGAAAGTAGTTACTCCGTTGGTAAGAGTGCCATACCCTCGGGTTTGGCCTCTACCGTTTCCGCCAAAGGTCACAGCAGGACCTCTTTCTTCACGGTAGTTAGTGAGGACAGATTTAGAACCAGTCATATGTCGAGAGCATCCACTGTCCAAGTACCAGATGCCCTTATCCTGTAAAATATAGAGTTTAAGTTTTCTTTGGTACCCATAGAACTATGGATCCAGAAGTATCAGTAGGACTGGTTGAATCAGTGTCAGCCTTTACTGAAGTATCAGTACAGGAGGCTGGAGTCTTGACTGAAGGAACAGTCTTGACAACCTTCTTTCCTTTGACTGATTTCTCAGTCTTGGGAATCTTCTTTACCTTAGCTGATTTTTCAGCTTTGGTAGCATCAGGACACTTACTCGCAATATGGTCATTTAATCCACAGTGATAGCATTTGCGATATTGAAAGCGTTTAGTGTGGTCCAGAAAGTTTTTGAACTTTAGGTGAGCAGGACCAGCACCAAGTATGCCTTTAGCATTGGACATTGGAGGAATTGGTTTCTTCTCCTGAGTCTTTTGCTTCAGGTCAATCTTCAGTCTGGGAGCAGGACTCTGAGAAAGAGACTTAGTTCCAGAGACTGAAGGACCACCACCCAGAACTTTGTTCTTGGGTTTAGGACCCTTGGTCTTTGAAGGTGTTTCAGTCTTGGATTTATCCTTAACTGTATTCTTTTTGCTCTTAGGAGCACCTTCAGGGTGAGTGTTAGAAGAAGAAGAAGGGGTGTGTTCAGAGGCATTAGGAAGAGGAATAGAAGAAACAAATTTTCCAAATTTGAGCATGGAACTATCAGACTTAGTTTCTTCTTTCTTGTATCCACGAAAGAATCCAAGACCTCTTTTGCTTTTGTCAGACCTCCCTGAAGCTAATATTTCATCAACTTTTTCAAAGGCGTCACTCCATCCTTTGATGGTGACTTTTTCAGCATTTAATTGAGCAAGGGCCTTTTCTTTGGCAGCAAGAGCCAATTCTCTTTCAATACAAAGAGTTTTGTTAACAGTGACCTGGTCCTTATAATTTTCTTCCAAAGTGGTAAGCTGTTTTATTTTTTCTTGACATTCTTTGAGTTGTCCTCTAAGATCAATATTCATTTTTTCAGCAGAGGTTTTACCATTAAGGGCTTTGTAAAGATCGAGAGTGACCAGGTCCAACTGAGTTAAGCTTTCAAGAGGGATGAGAGGAATAGGTACCTGACTGGAAGAATCAGTCGCAGAGGTGGAAGCTTCAGGAGTTGTGGAAGAAGAAGCTTCAGGATCCTGAGGAGGAATCTCTTCAGGAACCTCTTCTATCTTAGCCATGAGAGCTAAGGTAGGTTTCTCAATAATG
This sequence comes from Centaurea solstitialis, assembly GCA_030169165.1. Taxonomy (NCBI): domain Eukaryota; kingdom Viridiplantae; phylum Streptophyta; class Magnoliopsida; order Asterales; family Asteraceae; genus Centaurea; species Centaurea solstitialis. Next base: position 2,518,506 of record CM058042.1, on the reverse strand, counting down.
GCCATCAGTGCCACTTGAGTATCTTCCTCATCAGACGAGTCATCAGAGGAGACATCATCCCAGTCGCAGTCTTCTGCGATTAAACCTTTGCCTTTACGCTGAGTTTTCATCTTCTTGTACTTTTCTTTCAGGCGCTGGTATTTGGGGTTCTTAGAAGAAGATTTTGCAGAGGAGGGAGCAAACTGACTTTTTCTGTACCTGCAATCATTAGCAAAGTGTCCTTTGCCCTGACAGTTGTAGCAGATAGCAGTGGCCTTGTCAACAGGATCTGACTTAGGCTTGTCAGTAATAGAAAGATGTTTCTTTTTGTGGAAGTTTCCCTTTTTGGCAAACTTTTTGAAAGATCTGGTTAAAAGAGCAAGAGATTCATTGAATTCAGGATCTTCTGACATGTCAGAGTCAGAAGATTCTAATTCAGTAATAGTTACTGAAGAAGAAGCAGTAGCAACAGGAGGAACTGAATCAGAAACCAATGCAACAGATGTGCTTTTGGATTCTTTAGAATCTCTTATGAGATTCTTTTTCAGTTTCTTCTGTTGTTCACGGTTCAGAAGAATACCGTACAACTCACTTAGTGTGAGTGTCTTTATGTCCTTTGACATAGTTAAGCATGAGGTGTAAATTTCCCAATGTTCAGGAAGAGCTTCCATGAACTTGGTAACCACCTCAGAGTTAGAGTAGGTAGTACCGATGGTCTTCAGATCAATCAGAAGACAGTTGAATCTCTGATGTAGCTGGGAGAGAGTTTCATCCTTTTGATGAATAAAGCTTTCATACTGACGAACCAAGAAAATTTTTCTTGATTCCATGAGAACAGCAGTACCTTCATATTGAACACAGAGAGTGTCCCATATCTCCTTAGCAGAGCGAAGGTGACAGACAGAGTGGAATACATCGTCAGGGAGTGACATGGCGATGAGAGACCTAGCCTTGGTGTCAATGTTGACCAGGCGTCTGTCTTCATCATTCCAGTCAGTTACGGGCTTCACCAGCTGTCTTTCAGGAACAGCTGGTTGGCCACCAGCAGTAGGAATGGGGTGGACGGTTTGTGTAGGCACATGTGGTCCATTTTCCAGAAAGTAAGGAATCTGGGGATCAGAACCAGAGAGGAAAAGTTCCATCCTGGTTTTCCAAAGAGAGAAGTTGTCTTTGTTAAACCGAGGAGGCTTTCCAGCAGAGCCGGTATCAAAGTAGTTATCCTTAGCTTGAAGAGCCATAGAATAAGAAGAGAGAGGATCACAAGATTTTTCTTAAGAAGAAAATGAGAGCTTGTATCTGCTCTGATACCACTTGTTGGTTCCAAGTAGGTGACCTTCAAGTAGGGATAGTGTTTGGGATTATAGAAGGGGGGGGTTGAATATAATCACACAATTTTCTCACTTTTAAATTCTTGTTTTATAAACAATATGAATTTACAGATTGTTGCGGAAATAGAAAAGACTAATAGTCTAAACTAAACAATCTAAGTTCCTTCACTATGCACTAAGTGAGAAGAGAATAAAGAAAGAAGATAGAGGGAATAAGAGAGAAAGGACTTGAGTATTTTAGGATGAAGAAGAAGTATGGAGAACATCTCTTCACGTCCTATTTATACTCCATGCATTAAATGCATGCAGACCTACTATTGTGACGTGTCACAATGTGAGTGGTCTGTTGTACTATTTACTATAAACAAATACTCTTTGCATGGTGTACAAAAGAGGATGTTTGTAAACAGTTGCCTTATGGTCTGATAAGTACGGAGGGAACAGTAAAGTAACTGCCCTTATGTACTATTGTGTCAGTAAAGGCGGATAATCCTTTTGTGCATTAGACTAAGACATTGTTCTAATCCTTCAGGATCAGGATACTGATCAGTGACTAGATTCCTGAAACTGGGGAAGTTCAGGGTCACGTGTATCCTGATGAATCTTCAGGATGTCATACGATAGTGAACAGACTGCTATCACTGAGTTCCGTCTTCAGATCACGAGCATGCTGTTCCTGTCATCAGCTATTTCTTCGACGTCGCTGATGGTTCTTTGTGTATGATCTTAATGTCTTCAGGAGGAGGTCTTCACTTCAGTGGACAGGATCAGTAGACTGCAGAACAGGCTCGTTAGTCTCCTGATCCTGATCCTGAAATCTATAAAGTTAAGTTACAGCATAAGTAACATGGAATAACACTGAACAGACTCAGTGATAATTCCTCAAGCTATAACAGAAGTAAAAACCTATTCACTAAGTAAAGATTCAGGATCATTATCATTTCATCAGGTCTTAGGAGAGCTGGATCAACAGCCTGTATAGGTCCGCTTGTGGCTAAAATGATAAGAGTTATTGTGTTTTTCTAATTAAGATTTGTCTAAAATAAGATGACTTCATTAGTGTAAATATTTAATTACTAGCTGAAATTTGGTCATTTTCAAAAGTTATTTAAAAATTAAGCTAGCAAATGTTTCCAAAAAGAAGGATACATGTATATACATATAAATTGTGTCTTGGTAGGTTTACAATGGTGCAAATGGAACAAATGCTTAAAATCCCACTTGACATAGTCTTCCAAGAATGGTTGGGTGCATGTTTGTCTTTACCATACTTGGCCATTGCCAAAGTACAATAACATGATCTCATCATGTACCCCATTTTTTTCTTTATTTTATGGCACAACTTGCATTATATAACATTCTTTTAATGTAAAATACAAAACCAAAACAGTCTAGTGTAGTAGTGTATCTCATTTAAATGTGGGGTTTGGGAATGTATGCAAGCTATTGGTGATTATTTTCACGAAGATTCTATCGATTGTTTTCATAAAGACTTGTTTTAACATTCTGTACGACTAATTAAAGTCGAAAGATATTATTCATTATGTCATATACTTAGAATTTATTAAGAGACTTTTGATATATTACTTTCTTATCCTATGTTAGTTTTTCATAAGTTAATTACGTTTACCCAATTCAAGCTTGTGTTATAATGTATTTTGTAGGGGTAAAAATCAAATATCATGTTAAGAAAAATAACAGTACATTTTTAATGTCTTATTTGCTAATAGAAAACAATCCTTCAAAGAATTCACAAGCTCATTCAATAGTCATTGCCTTGAGGACATATAACCAATATTTTCTTATTAAAAGAAATCAATGGAAATAGTCTTTAACTGTCTTAAGCATATTCTTAGATATGTTTTCCAATATGCCCATTTCCTGTATTGTTTTTTATCTAGTACAGTAGTACACAACTGGGGATATTATAGTAAAATCATTATTGTATAGAAGAACAAATACTACTTCGGGGTTGGGTTTTGGTGGTAAATTGGGTTAACATGAGAAGTGGTTATAAACCGTTTGATGCACATTAGGATGATAAGGGCCAGATCAATCCCCGAATCAAGCATGATTCATAGGTGGGTTTGAGATTAACTTCTCACGTTAACTCAACTTCTCACAAGATCCTTTTATATCAGTTATTTTGTGCATAGTTTGCTTATAACATAATATGTAGGATATACATTTAGATATGATACAACAATTTTATTAAAAATAAAACATCAGACAAGGACCAGTTAAGATAAGGCAGCATCTAGAGATGTAAACATGTTTGTAGGTATGCCAAAGGTAAAAAAACATAAGGTTGCCAGGCAAAAAAAACACAAGTGAAAACTGAGAAGTGATACAGGGAAAGATGCAAGATGTTAGCATCACGGCCCTAATAACAATTGCAAAAAAGCGCCAAAAGGCTTGTAGCCCAACGACATTTGGAGTGTTTAAAAAGTGTCTCCCTCCCTTGTGGTTGTGGGTTTGAGTCCCGTCGTAAACACTGATGTAGGTTTAGGAGTATCTGTTCTGTGTGTAATCTGCGGTTAGAAAAAAAGCAAACAGCACCTTAGTCGTTGTTTCTCAAGACTTCTGCGAACTACTCTAAATTCCAATTCACTAGACAAACTAAATTTACACGAAGAAAATCGGACTATACATGATAGAAACTCAATTGGTGGAGCTATATATTTTTCGTTTAAGATTTGGGATCATGTGAGACCATGTTGTTTTCATGAGACTCGTGAGACCACCACATAAATAACACCAAACCTTCATGGCAAAATTTTGTGAAGGTAAACCCTCATAGTGTTTGGAAGGTTCAGTGTTTTATGAACCTTAACAATGTCTTTGATATGAAATTTCCGTGTTATTTAGTAGTTTTAAGAATCTCATGAAAACAGATTGATCAGCTCTTCGGTTTAAATCATATTCCATATCTTAACATGTATTTAACATTTTAACTACCAATTATGTCTTTTAAATTATATATTTAGTTTGGACGCCTAATAGAACAAGTCAACATTGTTCTTAACACCAAGATTTGAGATCCATCGTAAAAGCCGGCACTCTTTTAACCTTCCTAATTAATACTTATACCACAATAACATCTTTTCCTTCCAACGTCTAAACCATTTTTTCCGTACTCATTTTTTGTTTTCCGAATCCATACCAAAATCCGAAATCGATCCGGTGACGAGATCATGGACCGGTTGATAAGTTTGGAGCCATCTAATGTGGTTGCAATACGGGTCGAAAAGGGTCAAAAGTGTTACGGTAAGCTCACTTTGAAAAACGTTATGTACACCATGCCCGTGGCTTTCCGCCTTCAGCCAATGAACAAATCCCGGTACTCCGTCCGTCCACAATCCGGGATCATATCTCCTCTCACCACCCTCACGGTGGAGATCACGTATGACTTGCCTCCGAACTCAAGCCTTCCCGAATCATACCCATATTGTGACGATTCGTTCTTGTTACATAGCGTGGTGGTTCCTGGTGCCGCGGTTAAGAACACTTACACGAATGACTCGGTCCCTAGTGATTGGTTTACTACAAAAAAGAAGCAGGTGTTTGTTGATAGTGGTATCAAGGTCATGTTTATTGGCTCGATGGTGATGGCTAAGCTCGTTACCTACGGTTCTATGGACGAGATAAGGGACGTGTTGGAAAAGAGCGAGCCATCTTGGAAGGTGGTAGACTCGGTTGATTCCGAGGGTCGGACTTTACTTCATTTGGCAATTGGTCAAGGTCGAGCCGACCTGGTTCAGGTGCTGCTCGAGTTCGAGCCAGACGTTGAGGCTCGGACCCGAGTAGGATCGACCCCACTTGAGGCTGCATCAGCCTCAGGTGAGAGCTTGATTGTAGAGCTCTTACTGGCTCATCAAGCCACCATAGATCGGTCAGAAGCATCGGCATGGGGTCCGATCCACCTTGCGGCCGGTGCGGGCCACGTTGACATTGTGAGGCTACTTTTGCTCAGAGGTGTCAACATGGACGCGCTAACAAAAGACGGGAATTCCGCTCTACACCTTGCCGTGGAGGAGCGAAGACGGGACTGCGCCCGGCTGCTGTTGGCCAGCGGTGCGAATCCCGACATCCGGAATTTCGCTAGAGACGAGACTCCATTGCATATAGCTGTAGCGCTCGGGGATGATAAGATGGTTAAGCTTCTACTCCAAAAGGGAGCTAACAAAAACATTCGAAACCAATCCCGGAAAACCGCGTACGATGTCGCGGTCGAGCATGGACATACGCGGCTATTCGACGCACTCCGGCTCGGCGACAGCTTGTGCGAAGCTGCGAGAAAAGGCGAGATTAGGACCGTGAACAGGCTTCTTGAAGATGGAGTCACCGTTAACGGGCAGGATCAGCACGGATGGACAGTTTTACACCGGGCCTCGTTCAAGGGCCACACGGAAGTAGTCGAGATTCTGATGAAAAAGGGAGTCGATATCGATATCGATGCAAGGGACGAAGATGGGTACACTGCTCTCCATTGTGCTGTGGAGTCTGGGCATGTTGATGTGCTTGAATTACTAGTTAAAAGAGGTGCAGATATTGAAGCAAGAACCAACACGGGTGTGACCGCAATGCAAATCGCTGAGTCACTTAATAACACCGAAATCGCAAGGGTTTTGAGTAAAACTACAAAGGAATTTGCGAGTAAAACCGGTACCAGATATGGCAACGAGATCGGATCGATGAAGAAGAAGATGATAACTCGATCGCGAGCAGTTCGTGGTAGCTTTGATCAATCTGCTACACCATTGATTGTGATCTAATGGACTCAAATTCATTCTTCTTATGATTGATGAACCTTTTCTTCCACGCACAGAAATCCATTTGTAGTTCCGTAATTATTTTGATAGCAATAAACTCAAAAACTGTTCATTCTTGTATTAATCCCCAAAAATTCATTGTTGTATTGCTTGAGATCCAACATTTGGCTGTGTTCGGCCAAAATAAGCTAGTTGATTAGTTACTTAACATTTGGATGGACCCTGATAAGCTAGCTTATTGAAACACTGGTTGAAGTAGCGTTTCGAGAACTTTTTGTATCTTTTTCCAATTATACCCTTAATTAATATTAATTATTATACTGTAAGATATCATTTTTGGTCATTTTACATATCCATAAGCTAGTCTGTGCCGAATTTCATAATTTATTCCTAAGCTTTATTAGTCAACAACTAGCTTATCACTTAGTTTGCCAAACACAGTCTTTCAAATGGAGGTCCGAAATTCTAATCAAACCCTCGATCTAATTCAAAAACTAAACAGCAGTTACTGAAATTAAAGCGACATAGATGATGCAGAAACGTACCGAGAAGATGACTCGATTTACAGAATTTCAAACCTCCATTGAAATAAGTGAGGCATTTTATCGAACAGTTGGTGGGCAAATCAAATTCAGCTGAATGAGTACGATAAAGTTAACCTGAACTCTGCAAATTTCTACTTATATCGTTCATACTTACGATTCAAATCGCTTGATTCCTGTGATAACATGGAAAAAAGGTGTATATGTTCCCAGGTATCAATATTTTGAGTTGAGTTTGTAAGTTAATGGAAGTTGAAGGTTTAATTTGTCAGTTTGCTAAAACTTGGGGGTAGGAAGAGGAGGGTATGCAAGTTTAGATCTGCGACCACGTTAACGTCGGCATCTTTGCCGTTAAACGGTCTTGTGTCGGTGACGGTGGTTTGGTTACCTCATGTGCAATTAATTTAAAAGAAAAAAATTAAATATGTAACGTCAATTTCATGAAATATTATTTTGTTTTAAGGGGATTTTGTATAAATGGTTTTTTTAAGGTATCTTAGATTGTGGCCTAGGTTAATTTCGGCAGTTTTTTATACAAATCTCCAGTAGTTATAAGTTTGTTTTTTGAATGACAACTTAATTAGTTGTTAGTATACACCTCAGTTAGTTAGAAATGGTTCTGCTCATGTTCGAACCTAAGACTTTTACTCCAAAAGAGTGACCCCTCTGCCAACCAGGCTAACCAAGTTGGCCATAAGTTTGTTAACACTTGCATTCGAACCTTGGAGAGATAAGTTCCTAGTCACATCTCTCAAAAACATTAACTAGTGCAACACAAACCTTTTGGTCTTGTTCAAATGCCCTTCTATGGTTCCGATCTTAACAAAATCACAACTAAAAACCAAGTTATCCGTTGGTTAAAGTTATTGATAAGTCTATAATTGAATTATTTTTGTAGGATTAACTTTCATACTTATATTTGTAGGATTAACTACAACACATTTTTACACTTGAAACATTATAACAAAACATTGTGAAACTAAAAGAAATCCAAACCTTTGCAGCAAAAATACTATGAAAGTTAATTTTACAATGTTTTGCTACGAAGTTTTAAGTATAAAAATATAGTTTTACTAGTCTCATAAATTGGTGTTAATTGATCACAAGTCTACTTTATTTTATTGTAAATAATATATTGGTTATAAAATGTTGGTATGTAAATAAAGTTTATATTATCATGCGTTATCTATACATCAATTTCCTTTCTTTAAAAGACGTATAAAGTTCTTTTGTAATAGACGTATTTAAATTGTAATAGAATACAAGTTATTTAAAAGTTACTTAAAGTTTATATTCCAAAAGTTATTTAAAAGACGTATAAGACCAAAATTGTAATAGAATACAAGTTACCAAAATATCTAGATGTGGACTTAGAGTGATTCAACCTATGAGGATCCTAGTTTCATCTACCTAATCCACCAACCCTCTCAAATATTATATTTTTAGTATTTTTCTTCATTTGGGTTTATAAAAATTTTGTTCTAAAGCTTTGGTGTTCCTAATAATGGTTTAGTTCATATAATTTGTAATTTGTTTAGATTTTCACCTCTAATCTTAGATGATGTTTGTTTTTAAGAGATTTAAAATTTGAAATCTTATTTAACTTCTGATTAATAAGAGAAAATGCTAAAGTATGAAATTTGAATTTATAAAACTGTTTGTTTTTATAATATTTGAAATCTGATTACAATAAATCACAAAAATAAAAACAATTTGAATGCGAAAAAATATGACAAAATCAGATTTTAGACACATTAAGTGATAGAATTCAGTAAACAAACATCCCTTATTGCCACTATTAAAATGCTTGTTAAGTATAAGGTGTGGTAACCCTGCTCAGCGGGGAAGCCATATAGGGGTGGCGAGGTGAACATCGCCCCCGTCCTCGCCGGCTTGAAGAAACCCATCCCGTAGGCATGGCCACCCTTACCGTAAAGCCTCTTTTATGTCTCTCTATCTTTCTTTTTCGTGTCTATCTCTCTCCTTTCTTTTTTTTCTTTATTTTAAATGGTTAGTGCAATGCAGAGATGAAATGATAACCACTACATAGATTTCATAAAGATAGAATGGTGGAAAAGATAAAGGATAAAAAACAGATATAACAAGAGGTATGAACTATGAAGGGATGGACCACTCCCCCACCCTCATAGACATTATACTTTTTTTTTTTAATTTTTGTTGTTATTTTCATATCGATAATGAAAAAATATTATTGATAAAGAAAACCACTTTACATGTATTATCATCTCACATGCAAATTATTTTGTACTTTAGTAAATTTTAAATACTTTATTAAAGATATTTTATAAATTATTTGCACATTATTTTGTATTTTAGTAAATTTTGAATACTTTATTAAAGACATTTGATAAATTATTTGGACCAAAAATCTACTTTATATTTTATGAGATTAGCAAACCTTTATGCTAATTTGTTCTATTTTAAAAGACCAAAAAATTTTGCTGTATTTATTTTTTGTAATACGGAGGTCAATTTACCAAGTTACGATGCCCATTCAAATATCAAGCACAGCCGCATACAGAGGAGCGTGCCACGACGACTTCCCATTTTTATATTTTATTTCATTTTTAGTATGAACTAGTGGCCTGCACCGCGCATTGCGCGGTGTTTAAAAAATAATATAAGTATTTATGTATTAATTATATTTAATATGTTTTATTCATTTGTCCTACATAAGTAATATAAGTATCTGTGTATTAATTATATTTAATAAGTTTTATTCATCCGTCCTATGTAAATACCGTTTAACTTATATGATACACGTTTTAGAATATTGACATTCTACCATCAATCATCCTATCATTTATGTTGTTTTGCATAATTGTAATCACATTATCTAAATAACTCAAAATCGTTTATATTATCGTTCAATATCTTTGTCCATAAAAACGAATTGGTGATAAACATCTTAATTCCAACAAATGCTTATCAAGTAAGAGTCATTTTCACACTTACCTGGTGTGAGACCCACAGTTCCTTATATAGCTTGTTGGTTAAAGCCCTAAATACATTGATAATATACTTTAGTTTTTGGGTTAATGACTTATAAGGGTAATGAACTATTCTGTTTGAGCATATTTTATCATTGGACTTTTTTTTATACTTAATGTACCATTGAACGGCATCGCACGTTGCGCGATGGTGATAGATTATTTAGACAATTTTGAAGTTAAATCGGGCGGAGAATCACATATCATATAATAAGATAATAAGAATTGATGTACATTTGAGACGAAGTTGCCTCATTATTCTTAGTTGTTTCTTTTGATATGTATAATTAAATAACAACCTATAAGTTCAACATTATCAAACTTTGTAATAGACTCGAATGATAAAAGAAATGTGTGAGGCTACTTATTATAATAATGATGTGTATGATGGGTATTTTTTTCATAACTCGTAATATATAGATTTATCCGCGACATAATATTCCTATAAAATATTTATATTCACTTCGATCATATGCGAATCTGATTTAATTGTTAATGTATCCACGTTCATGTTTTTTTCGATCTACTTAAGACTATTTATTTATAGCTTAGTTTCTCGTTAAAGAATATTGAAAAGAGGTTTTAATAATATTATGCAAAATAAAAAATATTACATCAATTTTATTTACATATTTTGATTTCAATTTAAATTTAACATAAAAATGAAATTGAAATAATTACTATAGTAAGTTATTTTCGAATTTTATATACTTATTTATTCTATTTAATCTATATATATTTTTACAAATGTTAATTACTATTAAACTGATTTAACAAATCCAATAAATATTTATTCTTAATATATTTTAAATATATATTATTTTATTTAGTAGTAAGTATGTCATTTGTTCAAGAATTGACTAATATAAAATTTAATTATATTATCATTCCATATATATGTATATATATTGTCTCTATATTTATATATTAATTTTATTATTTAACTAAATGTTCATTCTTATTTTACTAATATATTGACTCTAATGTTATTTATATTTATATATTGGTGCCAATAAGATTTTAAATAATAATGGTGATTTTAATTTTATATGTTCATTCAAACTTTATATATTAATAGAAATTTTAGATACTTAGTTTTCTTTGTGAATAATACATATTAATATATATGTAGTACTAAAGAAAATGACTACAACTTGCGTGGTTGGTCATTTAAAAATATATTGTTTTCTAAATTATATATATATATATATATAAAGAGTTATGTGATTAGTATAACTAACAATAATTATAAATGTATTATATTGACGTGATCCATCGTCATCTTCAATTATTTATTTATATTAATTATAATATTTTTATTTATTTAAATTACACATATTATTATATTTAAGTGTCATGTAAATGAAAGTATACATATTGATTGTTGTAATTTTTCATCCCTAATGAGTTCTTAAATATGTTGATTATATATATGTATATATATATAGAGAGAGAGGAGGGAAAATCTTTTGTGAACCAAAAAAATAATATACAAACAATTTGAACCAATGCACTTCCTTGATCATTAAATGTTATATGTATAAAAATATTATTATAATATGAAATAAAAAAAATTAGATGCCAACAAAGAGTATGAATAATTTTATTTAATAAAATTTTTGTTATTAACTACATTAAAAAGAAAAATATTTTAGAGAAAAGTTAAAGAATAAATTTATGATTGAATTGCTTAGAAAAATGGTATCTCATTGTTGGATTTTTTTTAAAATGCAAATTAAGAAATTATAAGTACATTAAAAAATCAAAAGTGAATCCACAACAAAACAAAAAACAAAAAAATAAATAAAAAATACATAGATCGTACTTTGTAGTTTGGTTGTTGTCAACAAAAATAACTTTTATAAGAAAATACAAAATATAAGCAAAACGAATTAAGAAGAATGACATCACTTAAAACACCAATACAAAATAAATATCAAATGCAAAGTAATAGTAATAGTAAGAAAAAAGAACATTATTCTATCGTTGCATACAAAACTATGAAAATCTTTTTATATATAAAAAACTAATGATACTCATCCCAAAAACAACATATAAATCTTATAATCATAAAATTTATAATAAAAAGTGAAACGTTACCGGAAACTTTTACGAAGGTTGAGCAATAGTAACGAACAAAAAAATTCTATAAAAGAGAAACAACAAAAATACATACAAACGTAATAGAATATAACATAGAACATAAAGGTTGTAGGTTAAGGGAGCATTGGGTTGTATTTATATATGGTTTTGTTGTAGGTTTTTTTATTAATTAATAAATGGGAATTTGAGGAGACCAAATAGAATGTCTATAAGAAGTTAAAAAATTGGAAATTAAAGTTAATTAAATTGTAAGCAAAATTACCAAAGAAACCTTTTTGTAGTAAATTACAAAATTTTAATTAAGGGGTAGAATAGTATTTAACTTATTTAATATATAAAAAACTCAAAACAATGAAAAAAATCCTATAAGCTAATACTCGATAGATAGGATATCCACATCATCCTTCCAACATCTTGCTTATACATATATATATATATATATCAAAATAAAAAACAAAAAACTTTTATAATAACAATAAGGAATATACACAAAAACATATAAAAATAATATGGTGTTTTTTTATAGAAAAAAAAACAATAATATTGATTGGCACACATAAACAATATATAATTACGAAAATCATAAAAGGTGTTAGCTTACCTAGAAATTTTACGAAGAATGAACAACAATCTTACAAACAAAGAAACCCAATAGCAAAACAAAGAACTAAAAGTTGTTGAACTACATTTTTGGTGGAATATTTGGTTTAATTTATAGATGATTATGTTGTAGGTTTTTTTTTAATTAATGAATGAGAAGGTGAAAAGGGTAGAATAAATGTTTTTTGGTGGAATATTTGGTTTAATTTATTGATGATTATGTTGTAGGTTTTCTTTTAATTAATGAATGAGAAGGTGAAAATGGTAGAATAAATCTATTTATAAGTTAAATAATATGAAAGTTAAAGCTAATTAAATTGTTAAGTCAAATTACCAAAGAGTCCTTATTATATTAAAACATGCAGTTTTCATTTAGGGGTAAAATAGTCTTTAGCTTATTTTATATTTAAAAAATTCAAAAAAAGGAGAAAATTCCTCTAAGCCAATACTCAATATATAGGATGCCACATCATTCTTCCAACATCCTACTTTTATATATATATAGATTTTGTTATTCCTGCTAATTTTGATTAAAAACGAGTAACCTTTCGTTAATAATTTTCAAATTTGAATAACTTTATTACCTTTTTAAACGTTAGGATATTCAACTAAATAGTTTTTAAAGCTTGAATGATCAGAATATATTCAGTAATTTTATTTATTTATCGCAATTTTGTCCTAATGAATGTGAGGTATTATATTTACTCTTTTATTATATTAACAAATCTTAGTATAAAACTTTCCTATATATATAAGATTAGGTTCAAATGTGCATTCAATTTTGGTTGTGAAAGTGGGATGAATCTCAAGCACACATTTTCGGTTACGGTGAACGCGATCACGAATGATTGATGATATTTATGGGAGGGTGGAGAATTGGAGATTATTAAAGGAAGGGATCCGTCAAAGCAGTCTTTATTTACCGGATGAATTGATGAAATTTGTCCTCATGTTGACAACCAAAATTGAGTTCACATTTGAACTTTTCTCTATATGTGCGTGTGTGTTTTTTATAAGTTTATTAAAAGAAAAATGATTTAAAAATATAAATAAAATAGTAACAGAAATGGAAATATATCACAAGAACTTTGGTTTTTGTTCAAACATTTGGGTTACAATAAGAGTATGACCGAACAATAACTTATATCCTATAATGGAGATTCTTATATGAACTCCAAAAGAAAACTTAAGAAAAACCTTCATTGTGTATGTTATAAGAGCATCTTTAACAACTCTCTAACAATGAAAAAAAGATTGGTTTTATTTGATAAAATATTCAAATTGTTTTGCTATTATATTATCTAAAATATAAAAATATGGAAAAATTTAAGAGGATAAAAAGCTAAAATCTCTAAAAACTTGTTTTTCCAACTCCAATAGTTTTTTCATTTTAGAAAATTAAGCATTACATATATTATTAAACTATGCAATACATTTAATATTTCAATAAAAAAAGTTAAAAACTTTTAAACAATCAATTATGCTATTAGGCCATCCGCTATCGCCACCGGTAGGAGACCGGTACCCTACCGGTACCGGCGGCAACACCGTCGTGGGTGACCGGTAGGGTCACCGGTACCGGTGCATTCAGTACGCCCATGCCCTTCGTATAGAGGCCCTCCTCTTTTGATTTTTTGGCAAAACAACCCCCCCCCCCCCCCCAACGGCTATATGACCGTTGGGGTTTTTTAAATAATTTTTTTTTCTTTTTTACTTCTCTATATATATTTATCTTCTACTCTCTCTATTCCATCTTATATTTATCTCTTAATCTCTTCCATCTTATCCCTCTCATCTTCTTCTCCACATCTCATCTTCTTCTCCACATAAAAAAAAAATGTCGGATTCTGATAACGATGATATAGATCTCGTCGTAAATCAGATTATTATGAACAATGTTAAAGCAACGGAGTTGATTAAAGAATTGTTCGATAACAACCTTCTCCAAGACGAGGTTGGAGAAACGTCGAAAATACCGAGAGGGCCGCGTAAAGATAGAGGTCGTGAAGAGGGACACAATAAACTTGTCGCCGACTACTTTGCCGAACACCCGGTGTACAACGACGTCGACTTTGACCGCCGGTTTCGTATGAGTCGACGACTATTCTTACGGATAGTTAACGATCTAGACAGAGAGGTTGATTTTTTCAAGCAACAGTGGGATGCAAGAGGCGTGAAGGGGTTTTCTCCGCTTCAAAAGTGTGCGTCCGCTATCCGTCAATTGGCGTACGGGTCTGCTTCGGATGCTTTCGACGAATATTTGAGGATGAGCGAAACGATGTCAAGGGATTGCCTTGACCATTTTTGCAAAGGTATTATTTACCTCTATATGTGCCAATATTTACGAAAGCCAACTGCTACTGATGTTCAGGCTATTTACGCATTGCATGAACAAACCCACGGTTTACCCGGCATGCTTGGTAGCATTGACTGTATGCATTGGTACTGGAAGAATTGTCCCATGGCATGAAGGGGTCAATTCCATAGAGGTGATCATCCTGGACCGTCGGTAATTCTAGAAGTGGTCGCCTCGCAAGATCAATGGATCTGGCATGCATTATTCGGGGTATCGGGTGCCACGAACGACATAATCGTTGTGAATCAATCACCGATTTTCAACGATTTATTCGAAAATAAAGCTCCCGATAGTTCTTTTGTAGTGAATAACACACACTACAATCACGGGTATTATCTTGCCGACGGGATATATCCCAAGTGGACGACTTTCGTGAAAGCATTTAGGTACCCAGTTGAAGAGCCATGGGTCCATTTCAAGACACGTCAAGAATCGGCTAGAAAAGACATCGAACGGACATTCGCCGCGCTTAAAGATAAATGGCACGTTGTAAAATACCCGACACGAGTATGGACACAACGGAAATTATCACAAATCATGTACACGTGTATAATTTTATACAACATGATTCGTGAAGACGAAGGTTTCTCACATTACCCTTTTGATCCGACGGAGGTTTTACTGGGAGAGATTGAAACAACTATCTCCGAAGAAGACCGAGCAAGAAACGTCAACCTAGTGAAAAACTGAGAGAGGCACGCCAACCTTCGCCACGATTTATCTATACACGTGTGAAACTCTTCGTCACACGCCGATAACTAATTTTATTGTATTTTTTTAGTTTTAATTTTAACGTAATTTTAATTTTAATTTTAATGTTAGTTATTTAATATAATTTTAAATTTTATTGTTTACTTAATTTAATTCTAATATTTATTTAAATAAATAAAATTAAGGGTATGAATTAAAAATAAAATAAAATGAAGAGTATGAAATGAAAATTAAAAAAATAAAATGAAGGGTATGATAGTGGATGAAAGGTATGGAGTTGGTAGGTAGTGGTAAAGGTAGTGGAAAGCTGATGTAGCAACAGGTACCACAGGTACCATAGTGGATGGCCTTAGTGAAACTATTAAGATACTATTTTCTCTATCCTCATGTAGAGATTTTCGAGAATTCTTTATATTTAGAGATTTTTTTTCTTCATATTTTTCTATTTTAAAGAACATGATAGCAAAACTGTTGGAGTATTTTAGCAAACAAAAACCTTTTTTTCCATTTTAACAGAGCTGCTGGAGATGCTATAAATATAGAGAATTCTCATAATAGAAGAAGGTCACCAAGTCAATGTAAAATTCCTTCGCGCTTTCCACGAAAGATAGTTCATGAATGCACACATAAGTAACATCTAGTTACTCACACTCTTAGTCGCCCACACTTGCAACTGTAAAGATTGAGCACACACACTCACCCGTAAGAATGTGGGCTTAAAATGTATTCAAGCACTTAAATGGGATACATTCCCTATATATGCCCACATATAAATCATGCACACCTTGATACATTTATCTATGCATCAAATGATCATGTGAAATGAAGTTAACCCACTAAACGGATATTTCATGCATGTAACAAATCATGTGTGAGATTTGCATAGATAAAATTTACAACTTAGGAGACTCACCTGATAAACGAGCTTAGTTAATACACTATAAGCTAAAGCTTCCAACCCGAAAACCTGAATTGGAGTTGATAACCACAATTTACTTATAAACATCACACTAGGACTTATTCTGGACAAGGACCCTAGCCAAATAGCCAATGCACCTAAAGACCCCTCGAATGAAAAGTAAAACTTTGTACAACAAAATGTGCACAACCTCCCCCTGTGTAACAAGTCATGTGTCTACCCGTAGGACTCGCTGTCTTGCATGTGCAGCTCTCTTTGAAACAACAATCCCAAATCCACCAAAACTACCCATTTTTCAACGATTAAATCCAAACCTAAAGTGATTAACCAACAATTAACATCGGTAACATTCTAATCTGATTCTTTAACATCTCATGGTTGCATACCTCAATATTGGTGCTCCAAAAATATACCCAAATCACCATTATTAGTGATTTTTGATTCATTCAAATCTAAAAAATGAAGAGACAAGATTCATCGAGGATTTAAGAAATATGAACTTAAAACTCACTAGGTTTCTTTCACCAGCATAATGTATCTCTAACCAATCTTACTTAGAGGCGTGAATAAAACTATATGACACAAAAAAGGTAACAAGCAATGGAGGAAGAAGATGTTCGATGTAGATTAAGTTTCTATCAGATGAAAGCTTCCTCCTACACGCCTTTGATTCTTGAGTCTTGCTTTTCTCTCTCTCTCTCTCTCTCCCTCTCCCTCTCCCTCTCCCTCTCTATCGATTAGAGCACAAACACATTTTCTATATTCTCAATTCCAAAATGAGGGGATGCTCTCAAATCCCTGGAAATTCGATTTCACACATGGGTCCAAGAAAGCCAAATTTCAAAATCCCATCCTCGAGATTTTAAGCCGTGAAATCAGCAAACCTAAGTTCCAATTACTTAAATCCTATAATTAGATATTGTTAACTCAAAATTTACGATATCATTACACACCATGACATGTCTCAGCCTTAACATGGAGTGAAACATACTCCTTGTACCATGACGACTACTGTAGTGAACTTTTTTTTCTGGTAGTAGATGGAACCATGTGGGGATTGGTTGAGAAATCATTGTAATTTATATGTAATTTTTACTAAAAATAAAAGCTTTTAATTTTCATTTCAGGAAAATTATGAAAAAAAATCAAGCGCGTGAGGGGGAGTCAGCAAACACCAAATGATTAGAGTAAATTACATATTTGGTCCCTATGATTTACATATAATTGCCTATTGGTCCCTAGTTTAAGATAATTATAAAAATAGTCTTTATGATTTACATTATATTGCATTATTGGTCTTATGATTTACACTATTTGGTCTTTGTGGTTTACACTATATTATACTATTGGTCCCTATGTTTAACAAATTAATTTCACATGAAGTTTGAGTTTGGAAACCAATAAGATAATCTAATGTAAATCATAGAGACCAAATTCATAATTATTTCAAAATAGGAACCGGTAGTGCAATTAAGTGTAAATTACAGTGACCAAATTCATAATTATTTTAAAATAGAGACTAATAATGTAATTAAGTGTAAATTACAGGGACCAAATATGTAATTTACTCAAATGGTTAATTGTGATGAGATCTACCCAGTCACCATCTCACCCACCCACCCCCACTCATCGTCTGTATAAATTAAGCCCACATCCCTCCTCTCCAATTCGTCTCCACCATCCTTCTCTCCTCTCTATCTTCGGAACAACGAACCAATCCGTCTCTCCTTTGAGACCTCCTTTGATTCGGACCTTCCGTTTTTCTCTCCATCTTAACAGGTACGACTTCAATTCCATTTCAACAATGTTATATTGCGAGATTTTCTGCTTCTAATCATACCTAGATTTGTAGCAATCACTCTGTTTTGCTGCTAATTTAACAAAAATGGAATTAGATCTAGAGATAAACATGTCTGTGATCTGTTAATTGAACATCTTTTTCTATATAATGATGTAGCACTAGCACACTCAACTTTGGACATTGAAATGTGTGCTTTTCAGCCACTTTGCGATAGTTTAGCTAAGTAGATGTGGATTTTGGGGTAGTAATGGTGTAAAACAGTTGTTAAGGTTGCAGGATCTAGTAAAGTAGTGATTGAATCGTTTGTGTATGTTACTGGACTTGATTTGAATCGAATTAGTTGAAGACGATATGAGATCTGGTGTTTCTAGGGTTT
Organism: Centaurea solstitialis; assembly: GCA_030169165.1. Lineage (NCBI taxonomy): Eukaryota > Viridiplantae > Streptophyta > Magnoliopsida > Asterales > Asteraceae > Centaurea > Centaurea solstitialis. The sequence continues at coordinate 2,500,008 of CM058042.1, read as the reverse complement.
TAGGAACTGCAGATCTGCTTTTGCATGTGAGTTTTTGATTTAGATCTAATCTTATATCAAAATCAGTTAGAGGTTGAATGATTACAGTTTGCTTCAGATTTTAGAGTGAAATATATAGCAACGTTTTAGATTTAGCATGGACGATTGATTTAGTTGGATCTAAGTCAGGTTTACTAGAAAATAGCACCTAATCCTGTCTTTTAATCAAAATGTGGGCTTAGATTAGAGTAATAGAGTATCTGACCATGTGACCATGCACAAAGTTCTATCTTTTATGATATAAATCTGTAATGTTTGTAAAGTAAACAGCTAGCTTTTAGTGTTGCTTGATAAACAACTAGTTTTTGGGGGTTGGTGGGTTGGTGAAGGGATCTTGTTTATAAAATAAAAAATCTGGAATCTTTTTTGCAAATAAATAATTCTAGTTTCTCTGTTAGTGCTGTGAACATCTATACTACACACATTTAGTTTAGTGACTTGATGATGATGGCCTGTGTGAAAGTTTGGCTGTAAGGCTCTGCATACTTTGTAGTTAGATCCAAAGCGATCTATTCTCGAGGTATACAATTTAGGTGAAGTTTAGCAAAAAAGAAATCAACAGTATTTTAGTTTGGGTTGCTGTTTGTTCTTCTATTAACTTGTTTGAGCTGTGGTTGAGCAGAGCAATGGCATCTCACATCGTCGGTTATCCCCGTATGGGCCCCAAGAGAGAGCTGAAGTTCGCTCTTGAATCCTTCTGGGATGGCAAGAGCACTGCTGAGGATTTGCAGAAGGTTTCTGCTGATCTCAGATCATCCATCTGGAAACAGATGTCTGATGTTGGCATCAAGTACATCCCCAGCAACACTTTCTCTTACTATGACCAAGTTCTTGACACCACTACCATGCTCGGTGCCGTCCCCGAAAGATACAACTGGAATGGTGGTGAAATTGGCTTCGACACTTACTTCTCGATGGCCAGAGGAAATGCCTCTGTCCCTGCTATGGAAATGACCAAGTGGTTCGACACCAACTAGTAAGTTGGACAGATCCCTCTCAGCTTCTGGATCTTACTCTTTTTTGCATTGATAATGTTGAATACGGTACTATGGATGAATGAGTTTTGTGTTCTTGATATGCAGCCATTTCATCGTCCCAGAGTTGGGCCCTGATGTCAAGTTCTCTTATGCTTCCCACAAGGCTGTGAACGAATACAAGGAGGCCAAGGCTGTATGTGTTCTTGATCTGCTATTAAGAAGAATTTAGATTTTTCTGCTAGAGATCAAGGAATCTGTGTATGTGGGTTGTTAATAGTTCTTTCTTTATGCAGCTTGGAGTCGATACCGTCCCTGTCTTCGTTGGCCCAGTCAGCTACCTATTGCTATCCAAGCCTGCAAAGGGTGTTGAGAAAACTTTTGATCTTCTATCCCTTCTCGACAAAATCCTTCCAGTCTACAAGTATGTCTTTTGTTTTTCTTAATTTATATTCTTTAAAATAAACTATTCCCTTGTTCGCACCATAACAAGAATGTATCTTGCAGGGAAGTTATTGCCGAGTTGAAGGCAGCTGGTGCTACCTGGATCCAGTTTGATGAGGCTACCCTTGTGAAGGATCTTGAGCCCCACCAATTGCAAGCTTTCACCAAGGCTTACGCCGAGCTCGAATCAACTTGCTCTGGTCTTAATGTCGTTGTTGCAACCTACTTTGCTGATATCCCTGCTGATGCATTCAAAACCCTCACCACCTTGCCTGGAGTTACCGGTTACACCTTCGATTTGGTTCGTGGTGAGAAGACTCTTGATTTAATCAAGACCAGCTTCCCATCAGGCAAATACCTATTTGCTGGAGTTGTTGATGGAAGGAACATCTGGGCTAATGACCTTGCTGGATCTCTCAGTGTCCTCGAGTCTCTCGAGGCCATTGTTGGCAAAGGTAGTTTTTTTGTCTTTCATATAAATACACAAGTATATATTTATTACTACAAAGTTTTTGTGCCAAATGGTTTAATTATTTCTAATATAAAACGCGGCTTGCGCAGATAAGCTTGTTGTGTCTACCTCTTCCTCACTCCTTCACACCGCTGTGGATCTTGTTAATGAGACCAAGTTGGATGACGAAATCAAATCCTGGTTGGCATTTGCTGCTCAAAAGGTGGTTGAAGTTAATGCTTTGGCCAAGGCTCTTGCTGGTCACAAGGATGAGGTACGTTATTGGATGTTTGTTGTTTGCTTATCAATCTAGTGTTCAACGAGGGGACAAGGATGACTGACTTATTCTGTTCTTTTTCAGGCATTCTTTGCAGCCAATGCTGCTGCTCAGGCCTCAAGGAAGTGCTCCCCAAGAGTCAACAATGAAGCCGTCCAGAAGGCTGTAAGTGACAATAAATCCTTGATTATTTCCTTGTGACTGTTTTTGATCACCTGACATGCTGTGGCATTGCAGCAATATAAATCATATATGCCTAATTAGTTGTTTTTTCTTCCAGAAAGTACACATCTTGTACACAATGTAGCCCATTTGTCTTGCACAAAGCAAAATTGCCAACTTTTTGACATTTACTTGTTGCTTTCTTAGGCTGCTGCTTTGAGGGGTTCTGACCACCGTCGTGCCACCAATGTGAGTGCCCGTTTGGATGCCCAGCAGAAGAAGCTCAACCTTCCCATCCTCCCCACCACCACCATTGGTTCTTTCCCACAAACCATTGAGCTCAGGAGAGTTCGTCGTGAGTACAAGGCAAAGAAGTGAGCATAACTCAATCATGTTTTGTTTAATTGATTATAAAGTATGTCGTTCGAGCTTCTGTTCTCATGAATCATGCTTGTCTAGGATCTCTGAGGAAGAGTATGTTAAGGCCATTAAGGAGGAGATCTTAAAAGTTGTCCAACTACAGGAAGAGCTTGACATTGATGTCCTCGTCCATGGAGAGCCAGAGGTATGACATTCAACTGAAGATTGGCTTTTTTTTTTTTTTTAAGAAAAGAATAGGCTAAAAGTAGTTTCTTTCTTGCAGAGGAACGACATGGTTGAGTACTTTGGTGAGCAATTGTCTGGTTTTGCCTTCACTGCCAATGGATGGGTGCAATCTTATGGATCTCGATGTGTGAAGCCACCAATCATCTATGGTGATGTTAGCAGGCCCAAGGCCATGACCGTCTTCTGGTCCACCATGGCACAAGAAATGACCAAGCGCCCAATGAAGGGTATGCTTACCGGGCCAGTCACCATTCTCAACTGGTCCTTTGTTCGTAATGACCAACCTAGGTATATATACATAATCATTCGAGATTATTTCAGAAATGATGAAAAAAAGGAAGTGTGCTAAATATGATTTTGTTTTATTATTTCAGATTTGAAACTTGCTACCAGATCGCTTTGGCCATCAAGGACGAAGTTGAGGATCTTGAGAAGGCTGGAATCACCGTCATCCAAATCGATGAGGCTGCTTTGAGAGAAGGTTTGCCATTGAGGAAGGCCGAGCATGCTTTCTACTTGGACTGGGCCGTCCACTCCTTCAGAATCACCAACGTGGGAGTCCAGGACACCACCCAGATCCACACCCACATGTGCTACTCCAACTTCAACGACATCATCCACTCCATCATCAACATGGATGCTGATGTCATCACCATTGAGAACTCCCGATCTGACGAGAAGCTTCTATCCGTCTTCCGTGAGGGAGTCAAGTATGGCGCTGGAATCGGTCCCGGTGTGTACGACATCCACTCCCCAAGAATTCCATCCATGGAGGAGATTGCCGACAGAGTCAACAAGATGCTTGCTGTCTTGGAGACCAACATCTTGTGGGTCAACCCCGACTGTGGTCTCAAGACCCGTAAGTACGGTGAGGTCAAGCCTGCACTCCAGAACATGGTTACAGCCGCCAAGAAGCTCCGCAGCGAGCTTGCCAGCGCCAAGTAAGGGAGGAAGAGGAGTTTGGGTTCATTCAACATTTGTAAACGAATAACCGTTGTTGGTGTTAGGATTTGTGGTTGTTGAGGATGGCAATTTGCTTAATGTTGTTTTTGGGGCTTTTGTGTTTTTGTTGTTGAAAATATTATCTACTTTGTTGAGGGGTTTTGCATACATGCCCCCATTCGATGAATGAAAAACTAAAGAAAAGCTATTTTGTTCATTAAAGAAGTTACAATTGGCTATCCTTTCATATATATGATGTATAATTCCACAACTGGTTACTCCAACATTATTAATCTTCAGTAACCTATATAAACACAAACCGAGAACATTGTAAATAAGCTAGACATATGCAGACAAGTTAGGTTGGAATGAGTTCCAAAATTGTAAGAATATATATCATCAACCTACATGAGTTTCAAAGGCGAAAACCAATTCATATCTAGCTTAAAAAGGTTCTAAAGGTTTCGGTTTTGGTGGTCCTAACGAAACCAATAACTAACGTTAACAAACATGTAGAATAGAAAATTGCTTTCTGAAAAATGAATGATGAATAGACTAGATCCAACTATGTTTCGATTTTTGTTTTGTTATCTCTATGCATACCACTTCTTGGCCATTTTTTGCTTAAACTTTAGGTTAATGACAGGTTATTGTTGGTCATGGTTTCCTAAGGGGTAATTGATTCATATGCCATAACGCACCTCCACTTTGCACAATATACCCACACCGTTACGCCGTTATAACGGCGATATAACGCACCAAAACGCCGTTATAACGCACCAAAATAACGGCGTTTTGGTGTGTTATAACGGCGTTTTGGTATAACGGCCCTTATAACGGCCTTTTGGGGGTATGGTTGCAAAGTGGGGGTGGGGCTTTGGGTATACCGGTAAAACTCCCTTTCCTAAGGCCATCCTCTACGGCCCGGTATGGAGGACCGGTTCCCTACCGGCACCGGCGGGAACACCGCCGCGGGTGACCGGTAGGGAGACCGGTACGCGCCTAACCGGTGTAGCCATGCCGATGTGAAACGCCCCCTTTGTTTTTCGAGGTTTGGCAAAATACCCCCCCCCAACGGTCATATAGCCGTTGGGGGTTTTAAATATATTTTTTTTTTATTTTTTTTCTTTTTAACCTTCTATATATATTTCTCATTCTCATTCTCATTCTCCACATCTCCACATACCCATTCTCATTCTTCTTCTATATTCTTCTCCACACCAAAAAAATGTCGTCTTCTTCTTCTTCTGATTCTGATAACGATGATATAGATCTCGCGATAAATCAGATTGTAATGAACAACGTTAGAGCGGCGGAGTTGATTAAGGAATTGTACGATAACAACCTTCTCCAAGACGAGGTTGGAGAAACGTCGAAAATACCGAGAGGGCCGCGTAAAGATAGAGGTCGTGAAGAGGGGCACAATAAACTTGTCGCCGACTACTTTGCCGAACACCCGGTGTACAACGACGTCGACTTTGACCGCCGGTTTCGTATGAGTCGACGACTATTCTTACGGATAGTCAACGATCTTGACAGAGAGGTTGATTTTTTCAAGCAACAATGGGATGCAAGAGGCGTGAAAGGGTTTTCTCCGCTCCAAAAGTGTGCGTCCGCTATCCGTCAATTGGCGTACGGGTCGGCTTCGGATGCTTTCGACGAGTATTTGAGGATGAGCGAAACGACGTCAAGGGATTGCCTTGAACATTTTTGCAAAGGTATTATTTTCCTCTATATGCGCCAATATTTACGAAAGCCAACTGCTACCGATGTTCAGGCGATTTACGCATTGCATGAACAAACCCACGGTTTACCCGGCATGCTTGGTAGCATTGACTGTATGCATTGGTACTGGAAGAATTGTCCCATGGCATAGAGGGGCCAATTCCATAGAGGTGATCATACTGGACCGTCGGTAATTCTAGAAGCGGTCGCCTCGCAAGATCAATGGATCTGGCACGCATTTTTCGGGGTACCGGGTGCCACGAACGACATAATCGTTGTGAATCAATCACCGATTGTCAACGATTTATTCGAAAATAAAGCGCCCGATAGTTCTTTTGTAGTGAATAACACACACTACAATCACGGGTATTATCTTGCCGACGGGATATATCCCGAGTGGACGACCTTCGTGAAAGCATTTAGGTACCCAGTTGAAGAGCCACGAGTCCATTTCAAGACACGTCAAGAATCGGCTAGAAAAGACATCGAACGGACATTCGCCACGCTTAAAGATAAATGGCACGTTGTAAAATACCCGGCGCGAGTATGGACACAACGGAAATTATCACTCATCATGCACACGTGTATAATTTTACACAACATGATTCGTGAAGACGAAGGCTTCTCACATTATCCTTTTGATCCGACGGAGGTTTTACCGGGAGAGATTGAAACAACTATCTCCGAAGAAGACCGAGCAAGAAACGTCAACCTAGTGAAAAACTCAGAGAGGCACACCAACCTTCGCCACGATTTATCTATACACGTGTGGAACTCTTCGTCACACGGCAATAACTAATTGTATTGTATTTTTTTAGTTTTAATTTTAACGTAATTTTAATTTTAATGTAATTTTAATTTTAATGTTAGTTATTTAATATAATTATAAATTTTATTGTTTATTTAATTTAATTCTAATATTTATTTAAAAAAATAAAATGAAGGGTTTGAGATAAAAATAAAATAAAATGAAGGGTATGAAATGAAAATTAAAAAAATAAAGGGAAGGGTATGAGGGGTATGATAGTGGATGAAAGGTATGGAGTTGGTAGAGTAGTGGGAAAGCTGATGTGGCAGCTGATGTGGCAGCAGGTATGGCAGGTATGGCAGGTTCCATAGAGGATGGCCTAAGAGCTTTATGTTTACTACTTCTTGGAATTTGAGCTAAAAGTTATGTTAAAAAATTGTCATAGGTAATCGTGAATCACATATAGAAATAATTATTAAATATTAAATATCAATTTGTAAAATACTATCATAGTTTTTAACGGTCATAAATCATATCATTTCTCAATTTACCTAACTATCAAACTCATGCTCATAAGTCAATCATTTTAGACGATAAAAGAGTGTCATCTAAATATCTATTTCCTCCTTTTTTGACTTGGTGTAAAACCGAAATTGTAATAGAATACAAGTTTGAGGTCATAATTTGAAGAATTCTAAAAGTCTTAGATGTTGATGGTAGGGTGATTCAACATTTGGGGATTCTACCAACCTTATCTACCAACCTCACCAACCCTCTAAAATATATATTTTCTAAAACATGAGTTTAATTTATGTAATTGTTTATTTAGAATAGCTGATTAAAAGTTTGTTTGATTAAATTTTGAATTTACAATCTTTAGCCTAGTACAAGAAAAGGTAAAAGTCTTATCATTCAGGGGCTAAAAGTGTATATTCTTCATAGACCAAAAATGTAATTTTAAAAACATATTTATTATTTGTTGATTGTTAAAAGGAAAAAGTAAACAGAACAACAATAGAATAAAGAGAATGAAGTATGTAATTCTCATTAATCATAAGTCCTTTAAATAGGGAGTAGCTTACAATGAAAAGAAAACATTCATTATGGTAATCCTCAATACATAGAAAATATTCTCTCAATCACTTCCTTTTGATGATGACACATAATCCTACAACACTGATGTGTTTTTAGCGGAGTTCTTTTTTTAGTGGAAAAGTTGACTGTTTTAAAGATTTAGAAAAGAAAATAGTAAAAAGATGTTAAAGGAATATTTAAAATAATTAAAAAATTAATTTTTCTAAATGAGAATTTACGTGGTAAAACTAAAAACAAAATCATTGTTTCAAAAACGGAAAATGGTGATTAGAAGACAATATCTTTTCATTCAATTGTTGTGATAAATTTTAAAAATACATGATTAAACGTCTAAAATTAAAAAAGAAGTTTAAGAATTTAAATTCTGAAAACATATATTTAATCGATATAGTTTTTAATAATAATTAAAATATAAACATTTATGTATACAATTCAAGACAAAGGCTCATGCGTCTCAGTCACTCATCCGGTCAATAAATGCGACTTTGATCGGGTCCTCTTCTTTAATAATCTCCATCCTCCCATGAATCACGTCAATCTTTCGCGATCACGTCCATCATAACAAAAAATGTGTGGCTAAGATTTGTTTTCACGTTTTTTTAAATTAACATGAACCACCTCTACAATTCAAATTATAAAACTTTAAACAAATCTTTTAGAAATATGCTAATTTAATATGCAATACTTTTTCTAATTTAAACCGACATGAAAGTTCGTCGTATTTACCTTTTAAAGTTACTCGTGTAAAATTTACCAAGTTAAGATGCCTACTCGAATATCAAGCTCACTCGCGTATTGGAGCGCGTGCTAACACGTCTTTCTTTATCGTTGAACCATCAAATTTGATACATGTGAAAATGATAATTGTAATAGGGTAAATTACATATTTGGTCCCTGTGGTTTACTTTTTATTGTATTGTTGGTTTTCTTTATAAAATAATTATGGATTTGGTCCATGTGGTTTACATTTTTTTTGCACTGTTGGTCCTTGAACTAACTTTCAGTCTGTTAAGCATAGGAACCAACAGTGTAATATCGTAAAACCACATAGACCAACAGTGCAATATAGTATAAACCATAGGGACCACATCTATAATTATTGTTGGGGTTTAAGACTGTGATCCCGAACCGAACTGATCTGAGAAACACGAAAGTTTGCGGAAGCGATTTTTGTGGCTCAAACCCGGAAACCACGACCTTTCGTTTTATAGGTTTTAATCAAAACAATTTAAAGGTTTACCTGGATTGCTTGAGAATTGATCCACCCGTAAACGACCTACGAATTGTTCCTCTAGCAGAACCAAAAACCCGAAATTTGAGAAACCGAACTGGAATCCGAGAGGGAGAGAGGCGGCGCCGATTAAGAGGGAGAGTGAGAGAAAACTGGGAACTGATTTATGAGTTGGTTCAATGATTTTTTCTTAAACCCATAAGGCTTATTTATATGGAGGAAAAATACAGTTTGTATAACATTCAGTTTCCTTATTGTAATTATCTCATTCTTTTCCTCTTTTTTCTGGAAAAGAATTTGCTTATGATAATTACCTATATATATTTATCTAATATATATAATACTATTAATTAACTATTATATATTTATTTTATCAAATAAATATACAATCTACTTAATTAATTAATAACCCTCCAACTTTGGGATTTCTGACTGAAATTACCCAACTGATTTATAATTGACTATTATAAATCCTAACTCTCCATTTCTGGGTTTCATATAACTTATTCGATTTATAGGTCCTCACAGGTGTGACCCTCAAGTGTCTTGTAACATTGGATGTGTAATTACTTGGTTTGTCAACTCTACACATAATTCCTAACAATTATTTCGAAAGAGGGACCGACAGTTACAATAAAGAGTAAACCACAAGAACCAAATAGTAATTCACCCTTTGTAATATAACAACTTACCATTATCAAATTGGTTTTTTGACTGGTTCTTAAGGCTTTGGTTCCGTTGAAAAAGTGGAGTCATAGTTTGAAGAGTATATTAGGATAAGATGCATCGAAATATATTAAATCAATTTTCTATGAAAACTTAAAGTCATTTAATGGATATGTTTGAGATTAAAAATAATCAATAAGTTCTTTCTTACCCTTGTCACATTGACTGTTATTCTCACACGGTTATTCGCCTCTTAACTAAATTGCATACTTTCTTTAAATTATCATGTTGGAGAAAAACTACTTATTAAAAAATTGATAGTATTTAGGTGATTTTTATAATCATTTTATAATAGTTAGATTCTTAGCCGTTTTAAGATAAATATTTTGTTCATATGCTCAAAGTGTAAGGTCTCATATTGGTTGGGGATGAGAATAAAGGTTACCTTATAAGAGGGACTTGATATCTATTCTATTAGACACGTCTTAAAACTGTGAATCCAGATGTGTGGACAAAGTAGACAAAATCTGGTACGGTTGACCTGAAATGTTATAAATGGTATCATAGCTGGAAATTAGTGTGTTAGTGGGGACGTTGGGGCTCCTAAGAGGGTGGGGATCTCAAGACCAAGAGGGTGGATTGTAAGATCCCACATTGGTTAGGGAGGGGAACAAATGTTGCCTTATAAGAGGGAGTTGATACCTTCTCTATTAGACGCGTTTTAAAATCATGAGTCTAAGTGTGTGAACAAAAAGGATGAGAGGGACTTGATATCTACTCTATTAGACACGTTCTAAAACCGTGAGTCCAGATGTGTTAGGTTAAAATTAATATGAATAAACTCTTATTGAGTTATTTTGCATGTACATTAGTTGGGAATAAAATCAAAGTTGCCCTATAAAAACTTGATATTTGTGATCTTTTAAAAGTCTTCTAACTTTTAAAAAACCATGAATTCAAATATGCACAAAATGGACAAAAAAGATACTAGCTGAGTAGGTGATGTGAATGCAGGAGATATTTCATATTTTTTGCATGTTCATCTTCTAATTTTAAAAACAATAATAAATAACCCACATGTACATGACATTGTTTAATGACTATTTAGGCTTATTTAATAGTTAGTTTAATTTGTTAATCATCTATGAATATCTAAACACATGATTTGTAATTTTTTTCCCTTATAGTTAAAAGGGTAAACTATGATCTATCATTTGGTTTATTTAAAATTTTATTTTCTTATATATATATATATATAGAGAGAGAGAGGGAGGTTCATTTGTAAACCGTGTAAACCAATCCACACCATTGATTTTTAAAAATGTTTCCATATTTCATATTCTCATATTTCCATAATCATTGACTTGCCATAAATTTCACATTTCCATACTTTCAATGAATACATATCCTCTTTTGATTTTTTTGATCAAGGGCCACGATGAGTTCACAAAGTTTACAAGATATTTGAGGTTTACAAATGAACCTCCATCTCTCTCTCTATATATATATATTGTTAGGATTATGTGCAAAATAGTAACAGAGTTTACCGTGTCCAATGTTATAAGACACTAGTAGGTCACACCGCTGCACGCCAAAGTGAGAACGTTTGGATTACGTGAGAGAAATAATTAATTTTTATTAATTATTTAATGAGAAAGTTTTAAATAAATAGTTAGTTAAACTATTTATAAATTAATTACCATTAATTAATTATGGAAATTATTTGGAGATAATTACCAAAGAATCTTATATGGAATAAAACTTTGATTAGTTTTATCCATATAAATAAAGGGTTAAGGGTATCAGTTTAATAACAATTCAGTTTTAATCCTACAACCCAGAAAACCTTCTCTCCCTTTTTCTCTCTCTCTGAAAACCGGCGCCAACTTCTCCAGCAGGAGGATTGTGTTCGTTTTTCCGGGTAATCCAAAGTGGTGGTCTAGCAACTTTCTCGATCGGTGTCAGTAGCGGTGTATTCCCTACAAGCCTTCCGGAAAATCAATCACATAAGGTAAACCATCGAAAACACCCATTTGATTGTATCTGTTATGTTTGGGATTGGATCCTCGATTGGGAATCCGGTTTTATTTTCCGCTGTGCATGTTTTTGTAGCCTGTGATTCCCAACAGTGGTATCAGAGCCACTTCCCAAACCTGCAGATCAGGTTGTTAATTTGATTAGGTTAATAAAGTTTTGATTTTTATCGAATTCGGGTTTTAAAAATTAAATCTTTTTGGAAAAACCTAAAACAGATCAAAACCACCGCCGGCGAAACCACAGATTGTGGTGGCCGGCGGCTGTCCATCGAAACCAACCACCACGCCGCACCACAGCTAGTGGCTGCGGCGGTGGCCGACAGGAAACACCGCACCACCGCTTGTGGTGGCGGTGGTGATCGGTCTCGGTATTTGGGGGTAATCGCAACCGAAATCGAAAGGAATCGGTGGCGATGGTGGTTTCGAGCCACTGTCGTCGCCGGATAAAGACAACCGCCACGCCACAGACCGGGGTGGTGGCGGCGATGATTGCTGCTGCTGTTGACCGGAATCGACGGTGGTGGCCGATTGCTGCCATCGCCGATCGAATTCGATGATGGCGGTGACCGGTTTCTTTCGATTGCCGACGCCGGAGGAAGCGGTGGTAGTGGCAGCGGCCACTACTGCCGTCGTCGACTGAATTCGACCGCCACACCACCGATTGTGGTGGTGGCGAGGCTTGTTGCGATAGGCGGCGGCGATGGCGTCTATGTCGTTGTCGTCGCCGATGGTAATGAACCACCGGTCGACGGTCATGAGCGACGGACCAGTGGATGGTGGTGATAGCGCTGGTTGCGGCGGTGGTGGTGGCCATCCAACCGCTGCTGCCGCCGATGTTCGATAGGGTTTCAATGGTTCTTCGGGCGGCGGCGGTGGCGATCGTGTCGTTGTCGTCGCCGGCGATAGAGAAGCCACCGATCGACGGCCACGTTTTGGCGGATCGGTGGAAATCAAGATCGTTGTTCGTCCCAATCGTTCATCATTAACGGATCTAGATTAGGATTCGTTTCCGGATAGCTTTTGGGATAAAGGATCGTTTTTATCAGATAAGGTTTAAAACGATTCAGGATTAAATTTATTTTTTAAATTGTTTTAAATTAAATTTTGGTTTTATAATTATCCAATTAAAATTCAGTTGTATTTTGATTCGCTTAATTATATTGAGTCATAGCTGAACCCTTTTAGACCCGTGGTTGTGTTTTTATTTTTTTATCCGTTTTAGAATAATTGGGAGGCCTGCGTGCCATTTACAACCCTTCTTGTAATTTTAAATTATTAGAATAGTTGGGAGCCTGCGTGCCATTTAAAGCCCATTTGTAATAGATAGTTTTAATTATCAAGACGGAGATAAGATGACGACCATGGATCTCGGAGCCAGTGGGAGTGCCAGAAGACGAAGGCTTTTGTCACTTAGGGTTGAGACCGTTGTCTTTGTGTTGGCTCACAAAACAACATTAGTTTAAGGGTTTAGGCTATGACTGTGCTTTTTATATTTAAATTGCGTGGTTGTTTAATTTACGTAATTGTTGTTAAATATAAATTGCCCTTTTGAATGTCTATTTTAAAAGATAAAAGGATACAAATACAGTTAGTGTTTGGATCCAGTTTTTCAAAGTTTTTGAAAATGGAAACTGGCAATTTTAACCCTTAGTAAAATTATAGATTAGTAAGTGCAACCCACTTTAGGGACACCTCCGGTGTAAGGTACATAGGGCGTTGTAAGTGCTCACACTATGAACGCCCGTGTTCAAACCGAAACTGGAGGGTGATAAAACTCTGCGAATTATCTCCGGGTGGTACCGGCCAGAGTTTGTCCAGGTCCCGGGTGGTGCAATCTATTTTGGTAATTATTTATTCACTGGGTGGTACCAGGCCAAAATGCACTAGAGGGACTAAATATGCACGGACTATTAATATCCGATGTCCCGACGATCTAGAAGTCGTATTATCAAGTTAGAATACGATTGGTATAGTTTTACCTACCATAGATCGCATGAGTCGGTCTGACATGATCACATGCTTCCCGACACATGTGAAATATGGATTCTAGTCTAATAAATTTATTTTAAGGGTAATAATTTATTAGAGTTATATAATTATAAACTAAATTGGAATTTATATTCTTCTGAGATGTCTCCAATTAGCATTCCGTTTTATTCACCTGAGGAATCACTTCGCCTTATTACGGGCAAGTGGAAGCTTACGGGCCAAAACTTTCCAGTTTGGAAGTTACACTTACAGAATGTTTTGAGTGACCAGGGTAAGCTTTATGTGATCAATAAGCCCATGTCACGACCTAAAAGCAATGCCCCTGAAGAGGAATTTGCTGAATATTTCAGATTCATGGCAGATGAATCGGATGTAATGTCCATTCTAGTTTTCTCCATGTCACCCGAGTTCACGGGAGACTTAAGAGTGAAATTCTGTCACGAGGTTGTGAGAAATGTAGAGAACCAGTTAGGTTTCTACAAGCATACGGGCAAGCTTTTGATCATGCAAGAGATTCTCTCCCTGAAGCTGCAAAAGGGTCAGTCAGTTAAAAACCATCTTATTGAAATGAGAAGGCTTTTTAAATGTTTATCACGTCTGGGGTACAAGATGACTCAGGAAGAGTTAGTGTATCTCATGTGGTTCTCCCTCACAAAGGAAGTTCAGGACACAGCTAGTGCCTACATGAAGGAACCGAAGAACGACGTGGATAAAGTTCATGAAGATATTCTGGCCAGTCTAGAGCCAGCACCCGAACCTGCGAATCTCATGGACACTGATATAATTGATGAGCTGGGAGATCTGAGTTGCCCAGAGTGCGGCAGCGAGGATATTTGCGAGCACTCGATGAATATCGACCAGATAGAGATCGGTTTACCCGATGCTCCAGGTATCTTTATGATAGATTGCTTAATCACTTCTTATGAATCATGGGTAATTGATACAGGCAGTGGTTGTTAGGATTATGTGCAAGACAGTAACAGGGTTATCGTGTCCAATGTTATAAGACACTAGTAGGTCACACTGCTGCACACCAAAATGAGAATGTTTGGATTAAGGGAAATAATTAATTGGTTAATTATTTAGAGAGAAAAAGAAATAAATAATTAGTTAAATTATTTATAGGTTAATTAATCAGTTAGATTAATTAATGAGGTAATTATCAAAGAGAATAATTATGGAAAATATCTATTTGATAATTATCAGGTATTTGATTTGGAATCAAACACTGCCTTATTTAATTGATATCATCAATATAAATAAAGGCTTAGGGGCTTTGATAAATCAATGATTTTACAACTGAAAAACTCAGAAAACTCTCTCTCTCTCCCTCTCCCAAAACCGGCGCCAAAATCCAGTTAGGAGGAAGGTTTGCGTTTTGCTTTTCGGGTAATCCTTAACGGTGGTCTAGCAACCCTCTCGACCGGTGCCAGTAGCGGTGTACCCCTGCTTGCGATTCAGAGCTGTTATTCGCACAAAGGTAATCCACTGAAACACCCTTAATTGTATCTGTATGGTTTAGGATTGGATCCTCGATTGGGAATCGTTTTTGTTATCCGCTGTGCATGTTCTTGTATCCCACGATTCCCATCAGTGGTATCAGAGCCACTTCCTAAAACCTTCAGATCAGGTTTATCAGTTTAATAGGTTTAAAAATTTTAATTTGTTCATTATCAAAATTAGATATTTGTATAAACCTAGACTGCAGTAGTAATCGACGGCAGTTAGCCGATCAAATCACCAAGCACCACCGTACACCACCGCCGGCGACACCACAGTTAGTGGTAGCCGGCGGCTGCCCTCTTGTCGCACCACCACGCCGCACCACAGATCGTGGACGCGGCTGTGGTCGGTCTCACGCACCACACCACCGTATGTGGTGGTGGTGGCGATTGATGATGGTTGCGATGAACATCGATGAAAGCCGCACCACCGATTAGTGGTGGCGGCGACTGTTTTGACCGCCGATCGGCGATGGTGGCGATAACCACTGTCGTCGACAGTGGCGGTGGCCGTTTCCGGTTGTAGCCACCGCACCACCGATTGTGGTTGTGGTGGCAATCGACGACGGTCTTAGCAAAAACGAACCGCCGCACCACCGATTTGTGGTGGCGGCGGCGATAGATAGCGGCGATAGATAGTGGCGATAGATTATTGCCTCGATCAATCGATGACCACCGATCGACTGTGGTGGCCGATTGCCACTAGCGGTCACGGTGGTGGTATTGTTGCCGTACGCCGCGCAAGGCGGTGGTGGCGCTAAGCCACTGCTGCCGCCGGCAGCCGTGCGGACTGGTCGCCGATCGGCGATGGTGGCCCAAGGCTGCTGTTAGTCGATTAGCGATGGTGGTTGGTCGTTTGTTGTGCGCCGATCACGGCGGCGGTGGTAGCGATGTTGTTACCGCTGTCGCCGACTGATCAGAGGCGGCAACGACAGATGGTGGTGTATTCAGTTTTTCGTTGTTATCGTTAACGGGTATCAGTTTGAAATCCGTTTCCGGATAATTTTTCGAATAAAGGATCGTTTTACCAGATAAAGGTTAAAACGATTCAGGATAAGTTTTAATTAATTGTTTTAATTAATTAGTGTTATAATTATTAAATTAAAATTCAGATGTGTTTTAATTTATTTAATTATATGATAAGTCATAGCTGAACCCTTTTTGGACCCGTGGTTGTGTTTTATTTTTCCGTTTTAGAATAGTTGGGAGGCCTGCGAGCCATTTACAACCCTTTTGTAATTTTAAAATTTTATTAGAATAGTTGGGAGGCCTGCGTGCCATTTGAACCCATTTGTAATAATTGCATCAAGACGGAGACAAGACGACGACCATGGATCTCGGAGCCAGTGGGAGTGCCAGAAGTTGAAGACTTTTGTCACTTAGGGATTGAGACCGTTGTTTTTGTGTTGGCTCACAAAACAACATTAGTTTAAGGGTTTAAGCTATGACTGTGCTGTTTATATTTAAATTGCGTGGTTGTTTAATTTACGTAATTATTATTAAATATAAATTGCCCCTTTTTGAACGGATTGTTTAAAAATTAAAAGGATACAAATACAGCTAGTGTTTGGATCCAGTTTTTCAAAGTTTTTGGAAATAGAAAAACTGGCAATTTAGACCCTTGTTAAAAATCATAGATTAGTAAGTGCAACCCACTTTAGGGGCACTTCCGGTGTAAGGTACATAGGGCGTTGTAAGTGCTCACACTATGAACGCCCGTGTTCAAACCGAAACTGGAAGGAGATAAAACTCTGCGAATTATCTCCGGGTGGTACCGGCCAGAGTTTGTCCAGGTCCCGGGTGGTGCAATCTATTTTGGTAATTATTTATTCACTGGGTGGTACCAGGCCAAAATGCACTAGAGGGACTAAATATGCACGGATTATTGATATCCGATGTCCCGACGATCTAGAAGTCGTATTTTCAGATAGGGAATACGATTGGTATAGTGTTACCTACCATAGATCGCATGAGTCGGTATGACATGATCACATGCTTCCCGACGCATGTGAAATATGGATTCTAGTCTAATAAATTTATTTTAAGGGTAATAATTTATTAGAATTATATAATTATAAACTAAAACTGGAATTTTATATTCTTCTGTAGATGTCTCAAATTAGTATTCCGTTTTATTCACCTGAAGAGTCACTTCGCCTTATTATGGGCAAGTGGAAGCTTACGGGCCATAACTTTCCAGTTTGGAAGCTACACTTGAGGAACGTTTTATGTGCCCAGGATAAGCTTTATGTGATCAACAAACCCGTATCACGACCTAAAAGCAATGCCCCTGAAGAGGAATTTGCTGAGTATTTTAGATACTTGACAGATGAATCGGATGTAATGTCCATTCTGATTTTCTCTATGTCACCCGAGTTCACGGGAGATTTAAGAGTTAAATCATGTCACGAGGTTGTGAGAGATGTGGAGAACCAGCTAGGTCTCTACAAGCACACGGGAAAGCTATTGATCATGCAAGAGATTCTCTCCCTGAAGCTACAGAAGGGTCAGTCAGTTAAAAACCATCTTGTTGGTATGAGAAGGCTTTTTAAATGTTTATCGCGTCTGGGGTACAAGATGACTCAGGAAGAGTTAGTGTATCTCATGTGGTTCTCCCTCACAAAGGAAGTTCAGGACACAGCTAGTGCCTACATGAAGGAACCAAAGAGCGACGTGGATAAAGTTCATGCAGATATCCTGGCCAGTCTAGAGCCAGTACCCGAACCTGCGAATCTCATGGACACTGACATAATAGATGAGCTGGGAGATCTGAGTTGCCCAGAGTGCGGCAGCGAGGATATTTGCGAGCACTCGATGAACATCGACCAGATGGATATCGGTTTACCCGATACTCCAGGTATCTTTATGATAGATTGCTTAATCACTTCTTATGAATCATGGGTAATTGATACAGGCAGTGGTAATCACATTTGTAATCATTTACAGGGATTCACTAGAAGAAAGACTCTGAGGAAGGACCGTTCGAACCTACGAGTGGGCGAAGGCACTCCGTTGATTGCTGAAGCCGTGGGATCTTATAGTCTTAGTTTACCCTCGGGTCTAGTTTTGGAACTGAATAATTGTTATTATATTCCAAATATGATTAAGAATGTATTGTCTTTTGATTTGTTGGTAGACCAAGGCTTTTACTATAAATATTCTTATAAAATGATTTCGGTTTTTAAAGATAATATTTTCTATTTTAAAGCTACACCCGTAGATGGTCTATACACTGTAAATCTTAAAGACAACAATAGTGAAATCTATCATATAAGTAAGCGATCCAAGGATATTGAGGATCAGACTTACCTCTGGCATTGTCGTTTGGGCCATATAAACAAGAAACGCGTTGAACTACTCCTAAAGGGAGGTTTTCTTGGCGATTTCGATTACAAACCTTTTGATAATTGCGAATCTTGTTTATCTGGCAAAATGACAAAGCAACCTTTCAACAGTGAGAATGAAAGGGCTACTGACTTGCTTGAAATAATCCACACAGATGTATGTGGACCTTTCAGTCATGTAGCAAGAGGAGGATACCGGTACTTCATTACCTTCACTGACGACTTCAGTAGGTATGGATATGTCTACTTGATGAGACATAAATCTGAAACCTTTGAGAAATTCAAGGAATATCAGAATGAAGTACAGAATCTACTTGACAAGAGGATCAAGTTCTTACGGTCAGATCGTGGTGGCGAATATCTCAGTGATGAGTTTGACAATCATCTGATGGAGTGTGGGATTGTATCCCAACTTACACCTCCGTATACACCTCAGATGAACGGTGTATCAGAAAGGAGAAATCGTACCTTACTTGACATGGTACGAACGATGATGTGTCATTCTTCGCTGCCAGTATCATTCTGGGGACACGCGCTCGAAACAGCAGCACACATACTGAACAGAGCGCCAACAAAGTCGGTAGAAAAGACTCCATACGAGTTATGGAAGGGTAAGAAACCCAACATATCTTTTCTGAAAATTTGGGGTTGTGAGGTTTACGTCAAACGACCTACCTCAGAAAAACTCAAACCCAAATCCGACAAGTGTTTCTTCGTTGGATATCCCAAGACCACCGTGGGATATTATTTCTACAACCCTGAAGAGAACAAAGTGTTTGTTGCTCGAAATGGAAAATTTCTGGAAGAAAAGTTTCTCAGTTTAGAGAACACCAGAAAGGATGTAGATCTACAGATAGTAGACGAAGAAGACACTACACCAGTTGTTGAGCCAGAAATTCAACATAACAATGTTGAACCTCAATCAGAGCCGATTGAGGAAGTGCAAACACAGGACCTTCGCAGATCCAGCAGGGTAAGACAAGAACCAGATAGGTATCTTGGGTTCCTAGTCTCTCAAGAGAGCGGAGACTTAAATGAACCAACATCCTATGGAGAAGCTGTATCAGGCAGTGAGTCTGAACAATGGCAGGAAGCCATGAAGGCCGAGATGCAATCCATGTATGACAACCAAGTTTGGGAGTTGACTGATTTGCCACAACACTGTAAGGCTGTTGGACGCAAATGGGTTTTCAAGAAGAAAACCGACATGGATGGGAACGTACACACCTTCAAAGCCAGACTGGTCGCAAAAGGATTCACACAAACTCATGGTATCGACTATGATGAAACCTTTTCACCAGTGGCCATGTTAAAGTCAATTAGGATTCTAATGGCCATCTCAGCGTACTTTAACTACGAGATTTGGCAAATGGACGTCAAGACAGCCTTTCTGAATGGAAAGTTAACAGAAGACGTCTATATGGAACAACCAGAGGGGTTTGAAGATCCTAAGAATCCTAATAAGGTGTGTAAACTGCTAAAATCTATTTATGGATTAAAGCAAGCATCTCGAAGCTGGAACTTACACTTTGATGAGCGAATCAAAGAGTTTGGCTTCGCTAAAAGTGAGTTCGAGCCATGTGTTTACACTAAGTTCAGTGGGAGCATAGTAACCTTCCTGGTCTTGTATGTAGATGACATACTACTCATAGGAAACAATGTACCAACTTTACAGAGTGTTAAAGAATGGTTAAGTAAATGTTTCCAGATGAAAGACCTTGGAGAAGCCTCTTACATACTAGGTATAAAGATCTACAGAAATAGATCTAAGCGGCTTATCGGACTTAGTCAGAGTACATACATTGACAAAGTACTGAAGAGATTCAGGATGGATGAATCCAAGAAAGGATTCATTCCAATGCAACATGGCATAGTGTTAAGCAAAACACAGTGTCCTGTTTCTAGTGAAGATCAGGACAGGATGAAATCGGTCCCATATGCTTCTGCAATAGGATCAATTATGTATGCCATGTTATGTACTAGGCCCGATGTTGCTTACTCAGTAAGTGTTACGAGCAGATACCAACAGAATCCAGGTGAGCCCCATTGGGTGGCTGTCAAGAACATTCTCAAATATCTGAGAAGAACGAAAGAAATGTTCTTGGTCTTTGGAGGTTCTGAGGATGAAATTAGTGTCACAGGATACTCTGACGCTAGTTTCCAGACCGACAGAGATGACTTCAGGTCACAGTCAGGGTACGTCTTTACCCTAAACGGAGGTGCGATCTCGTGGAAGAGCTCGAAGCAGGACACGATTGCAGACTCAACTACAGAGGCAGAGTACATTGCAGCATGTGATGCGGCAAAGGAAGCTGTCTGGCTGAGGAATTTTCTATCGGATCTCAGAGTGGTTGCCAGTATCTCGAGACCGATAGATATATTCTGTGATAACTCAGGAGCCGTGGCGCAAGCAAAGGAACCTAGAGAGCATCACAAGTCGAGACACGTGCTCAGAAAGTATCACCTCATCCGAGAGATCATTGGAAGAGGAGATGTAAGAATATGCAAGATTCCAACAGAAGACAATGTCGCAGATCCGCTGACAAAACCACTAGCAAGGGCAAAGCATGAGGCACATGCGAATTCCATTGGGATGCAGTACCTGGAAGCCAGTAGCTAGTACTTAGTTTATTAATTATTACTATAGTCTAATTTAGAAACAATGTAATCATGTAAAGTTTTTATTTCACAGTGTGTTGGAAATAAATGGAGGTTTTAATTTCATGATTGTTCTAAATTAACTATTTTTCGCATATTTAACGTATCCTTGATTCTACAAAGTCTTGTATGAAATCTAAATTTCCGTAGCCACTTATTGAAATGGGAATTTCAATAGGGAGTTTAACGCTATTATGAATACTTGATGATTTATTCAAAGTAGAGAGTAAAAGCACAAGTGATGTGACCAAGTATTTATAAATACTCATCAGAGTGTTTGAGTATTGGAAGTGACCAGTAATCAAGTCTGCTTCATGGAGCCTCAGTCATAGGCACTGACTTGATAGGTTGTCCTCAGACCTGAGATACTCGGTTTGGGAACACGAGGACCACTGTACTCTTAGCACGTACTAACGCTGCACCGTAACTGGGTGGCTATACGGGACGTGACTAGATGCAGCGGAAGCCGTGGATCCAAATGCAAGTAGTCAAGAAGGGATTTGCACCTCTTTCAAAAGAGAGATATTTCCGGGCCCCTTGACGATTAAGAATTGGCAGAAAACGCGTGGCCACGCTCGGATAGAATAACAGGGGTTATTTAGTAATATCCGTTACTGCAGGCAATCGAAATCAGAGTCAAGAAATACTTGATTTTAAGAAATGAATCCTCCACTCCATGTCTTAAATCACTTTAGAAATATCGTGTGCAAAAGGAATGAACCTGTGTACAAATTCAAGCGTGAATTGTATCTCTGAATATAAGAGATCTTATAACCTGGTTAACCTAAGTGTCTGGCTAGGGACCTCCTTAGGCAAATGGTGACAGTACAGTTACGTGTCTAGCACAAGTGGGAGTCTGTTAGGATTATGTGCAAGACAGTAACAGGGTTATCGTGTCCAATGTTATAAGACACTAGTAGGTCACACTGCTGCACACCAAAATGAGAATGTTTGGATTAAGGGAAATAATTAATTGGTTAATTATTTAGAGAGAAAAAGAAATAAATAATTAGTTAAATTATTTATAGGTTAATTAATCAGTTAGATTAATTAATGAGGTAATTATCAAAGAGAATAATTATGGAAAATATCTATTTGATAATTATCAGGTATTTGATTTGGAATCAAACACTGCCTTATTTAATTGATATCATCAATATAAATAAAGGCTTAGGGGCTTTGATAAATCAATGATTTTACAACTGAAAAACTCAAAAAACTCTCTCTCTCTCCCTCTCCCAAAACCGGCGCCAAAATCCAGTTAGGAGGAAGGTTTGCGTTTTGCTTTTCGGGTAATCCTTAACGGTGGTCTAGCAACCCTCTCGACCGGTGCCAGTAGCGGTGTACCCCCTGCTTGCGATTCAGAGCTGTTATTCGCACAAAGGTAATCCACTGAAACACCCTTAATTGTATCTGTATGGTTTAGGATTGGATCCTCGATTGGGAATCGTTTTTGTTATCCGCTGTGCATGTTCTTGTATCCCACGATTCCCATCAGTGGTAACCACATTTGTAATCATTTACAGGGATTCACTAGAAGAAAGACTCTGAGGAAGGACCGTTCGAACCTACGAGTTGGCGAAGGCACTCCGTTGATTGCTGAAGCCGTGGGATCTTATAGTCTTAGTTTACCCTCGGGTCTAGTTTTGGAACTGGATAATTGTTATTACATTCCAAATATGATTAAGAATGTTTTGTCTTTTGATTTATTAGTAGACCAAGGTTTTTATTATAAATATGATTATAAAATGATTTCAGTCTTTAAAGATAATATTTTCTATTTTAAAGCTACACCCGTGAATGGTCTATATACAGTAAATCTACAAGACAACAGTAGTGAAATCTATCATATAAGTAAACGATCCAAGGATATTGAGGATCAGGCTTACCTCTGGCATTGTCGTTTGGGCCACATAAACAAGAAACGCGTTGAACTACTCCTAAAAGGAGGTTTTCTTGGCAATTTCGATTATAAACCTTTTGATAATTGCGAATCTTGTTTATCTGGAAAAATGACAAAGCAACCTTTCAACAATGAAAATGAAAGGGCTACTGACTTGCTTGAAATAATCCACACAGATGTATGTGGACCTTTCAGTCATGTAGCAAGAGGAGGATATCGGTACTTCATTACCTTTACTGACGACTTCAGTAGGTATGGTTATGTCTACTTGATGAGACATAAATCTGAAACCTTTGAAAAATTCAAGGAGTATCAGAATGAAGTACAGAATCTACTTGACAAGAGGATCAAGTTCTTACGGTCAGATCGTGGTGGCGAATATCTCAGTGACGAGTTTGACAATCATCTAATGGAGTGTGGAATCATATCCCAACTCACACCTCCGTATACACCTCAGATGAATGGTGTATCAGAAAGGAGAAATCGTACCTTACTAGATATGGTACGAACGATGATGTGTCACTCCACGCTGCCAATATCATTCTAGGGACATGCGCTCGAAACAGCAGCACACATACTGAACAGAGCGCCAACAAAGTCGGTAGAAAAGACTCCATACGAGTTATGGAAGGGTAAGAAACCCAACATATCTTTTCTGAAAATTTGGGGTTGTGAGGTTTACGTCAAACGACCCACCTCAGAAAAACTCAAACCCAAATCCGACAAGTGTTTCTTCGTTGGATATCCCAAGACCACCGTGGGATATTATTTCTACAACCCTGAAGAGAACAAAGTGTTTGTTGCTCGAAATGGAAAATTTCTGGAAGAAAAATTTCTCAGTCTAGAGAACACCAGAAAGGATGTAGATCTACAGGTAGTAGACGAAGAAAACACTACACCAGTTGTTGAGCCAGAAATTCAACATAACAATGTTGAACCTCAATCAGAGCCGATTGAGGAAGTGCAAACACAGGACCTTCGCAGATCCAGTAGGGTAAGACAAGAACCAGATAGGTATCTTGGGTTTCTAGTCTCTCAGGATAGCGGAGACTTGAATGAACCAACATCCTATGGAGAAGCTGTGTCAGGCAGTGAGTCTGAGCAATGGCAGGAAGCCATGAAGGCCGAGATGCAATCCATGTATGACAACCAAGTTTGGGAGTTGACTGATTTGCCACAACACTGTAAGGCTGTTGGACGCAAATGGGTTTTCAAGAAGAAAACCGACATGGATGGAAATGTACACACCTTCAAGGCCAGACTGGTCGCAAAAGGATTCACGCAAACTCATGGTATTGACTATGATGAAACCTTTTCACCAGTGGCCATGTTAAAATCAATTAGGATTCTTATGGCCATCTCAGCGTACTTTAACTACGAGATTTGGCAAATGGACGTCAAGACAGTCTTTCTGAATGGAAAGTTAACAGAAGACGTCTATATGGAACAACCAGAAGGGTTTGAAGATCCTAAGAATCCTAATAAAGTGTGTAAGCTGCTAAAATCCATTTATGGATTAAAGCAAGCATCTCGAAGCTGGAACTTACACTTTGATGATCGAATCAAAGAGTTTGGTTTTACCAAAAGTGAGTTCGAGCCGTGTGTCTACACTAAGTTCAGTGGGAGCATAGTAACCTTCTTGGTCTTATACGTAGACGACATCCTACTCATAGGAAACGATGTACCAACTTTACAAAGTGTTAAGAGTTGGTTAAGAAAATGTTTCCAGATGAAAGACCTTGGAGAAGCCGCTTATATACTAGGTATAAAGATCTACAGAAATAGATCCAAGCGGCTTATCGGGCTTAGCCAAAGCACGTATATCGATAAAATCCTGAAGAAATTCAGGATGGATGAATCCAAGAAAGGATTTATCCCGATGCAACATGGCATAGTGTTAAGTAAAACACAGTGTCCTGTTTCTAGTCAAGATCAGGACAAGATGAAATCGGTCCCATATGCTTCTGCAATTGGATCGATCATGTATGCCATGCTATGTACTAGGCCCGATGTTGCTTACTCAGTAAGTGTTACGAACAGATACCAACAGAATCCGGGTGAACCCCATTGGGTGGCTGTCAAGAACATTCTTAAATATCTGAGAAGAACGAAAGAAATGTTCTTGGTCTTTGGAGGTACTGAGGATGAAATTAGTGTCACCGGATACTCTGACGCTAGTTTCCAGACCGACAGAGATGACTTCAGGTCACAGTCAGGGTACGTCTTTACCCTAAACGGAGGTGCGATCTCATGGAAGAGCTCGAAGCAGGACACAATTGCAGACTCAACTACAGAAGCAGAGTACATTGCAGCATCTGATGCGGCAAAGGAAGCTGTCTGGCTAAGGAATTTTCTATCGGATCTCAGAGTGGTTGCCAGTATCTCGAGACCGATCGATATATTCTGTGATAACTCGGGAGCCGTGGCGCAAGCAAAGGAACCTAGAAAGCATCACAAGTCAAGACATGTGCTCAGAAAGTATCACCTCATCCGAGAGATCATTGGAAGAGGAGATGTGAGAATATGCAAGATTCCAACAGAAGACAATGTCGCAGATCCGCTGACAAAGCCACTAGCAAGGGTAAAGCATGAGGCACATGCGAATTCCATTGGGATGCAGTACCTGGAAGCCAGTAGCTAGTTCTTAGTTTATTAATTATTACTATAGTTTAATTTAGAAACAATGTAATCATGTAAAGTTTTTATTTCACAGAGTGTTTGAAATAAATGGAGGTTTTATTTTCATGATTGTTCTAAATTAACTATTTTTTGCATATTTAACGTATCCGTGATTTTGCAAAGTTTTGTATGAAATCTAAATTTCCGTAGCCACTTATTGAAATGAGAATTTCAATAGGGAGTTTAACGCTATTATAAATACTTGATGATTTATTCAAAGTAGAGAATAAAAGCACAAGTGATGTGACCAAGTATTTATAGATACTTATCAGAGTGTTTGAGTATTGGAAGTGACCAGTAATCAAGTCTGCTTCATGGAGCCTCAGTCATAAGCACTGACTTGATAGGTTGTCCTTAGACCTGAGATACTTGGTTTGGGAACGCGATGACTACTGTATTCTTAGCACGTACTAACGCTGCACCGTAACAGGGCGGCCATACGGGACGTGACTAGATGCAGCGGAAGCCGTGGATCCAAATGCAAGTAGTCAAGAAGGGATTTGCACCTCTTTCAAAAGAGAGATATTTCCGGGCCCCTTGACGATTGAGATTGGCAGAAAACGCGTGGCCACGCTCGGATAGAATAACAGGGGTTATTTAGTAATATCCGTTACTGCAGGCAATCGAAATCAGAGTCAAGAAATACTTGATTTTAAGAAATGAATCCTCCACTCCATATCTTAAATCACTTTAGAAATATCGTGTGCAAAAGGAATGAACCTGTGTACAAATTCAAGCGTGAGTTGTATCTCTGGATGTAAGAGATCTTATAACCTGGTTAACCTAAGTGTCTGGCTAGGGACCTCCTTAGGCTAATGGTAACAGTACAGTTACTAGTCTGACACAAGTGGGAGTCTGTTAGGATTATGTGCAAGATAGTAACAGGGTTTACCGTGTCCAATGTTATAAGACACTAGTAGGTCACACCGCTGCACGCCAAAGTGAGAACGTTTGGATTACGTGAGAGAAATAATTAATTTTTATTAATTATTTAATGAGAAAGTTTTAAATAAATAGTTAGTTAAACTATTTATAAATTAATTACCATTAATTAATTATGGAAATTATTTGGAGATAATTACCAAAGAATCTTATATGGAATAAAACTTTGATTAGTTTTATCCATATAAATAAAGGGTTAAGGGTATCAGTTTAATAACAATTCAGTTTTAATCCTACAACCCAGAAAACTTTCTCTCCCTTTTTCTCTCTCTCTGAAAACCGGCGCCAACTTCTCCAGCAGGAGGATTGTGTTCGTTTTTCCGGGTAATCCAAAGTGGTGGTCTAGCAACTTTCTCGATCGGTGTCAGTAGCGGTGTATTCCCTACAAGCCTTCCGGAAAATCAATCACATAAGGTAAACCATCGAAAACACCCTTTGATTGTATCTGTTATGTTTGGGATTGGATCCTCGATTGGGAATCCGGTTTTATTTTCCGCTGTGCATGTTTTTGTAGCCTGTGATTCCCAACATATATATATATATATATATTGAACGGTAGCAGACAATCCACTAAACCTATTCTTAAATCTACACCAACGTACATGACATGACTCAAACCCAAAACCACATGATAGGAATACACATTGTCAAACACCATTGGGCTACAAGCCCTTGGCTCTTTCTTATATATTTTGTAGTTATGATTTTCCATTGTGTAGTTTACAATTAACTATTGTTTTGTATACATGACAATTTACTACAATTGAGTAAGAAAGATAAAAATAACAAAAAGTTACAAACTAGATGGATAAAAACAATAATAAATTGTAAACTAAGAAATATATATCAAATAAAAAAAATTGTTATAATGTTGTGTTCTTAAAACTCCTTTTATGAAGGAATGGAAAGAAAAATGAGATCAAAGAATAAAATACTTGTGTTTTAAAAAAATCTCTATAATTAAAGAAAAAAATAGAAAAATAATAATGATAAGCTTCCTTCAAATTATGGAAGGAAAAAAAAGAAATTATTTAAAACATTACTAAAATTCTTTTAGAAGATTTTTTTGAACGACAGATGATAACTCATATATACGTTTTGACACCAAGTCGTCGAGGTATTCTGGAACCATATGGACACCCAACTAATCCTTGAAGACCATCGATCGACCCAAAAGTTGATCCATGGTCAGGGTATCACCACATGCTCACCCTATAAATCCAGTCGATAAATAGGAATGTCATCCACTGTCACTCCCAATGATGTTATCGACCACTATGCTAATGCTTTGATTTTTTTCAATAGTTAAAACAACAATTTCAAATGCATAAACACACAAAATAAAATAAAAAATCAAACATGTTTGTTTATTTGTCAAATAGTAAAATATAATTTATCAGATTTTTACATTTCTGTATCGACATAAGTTAATTTAAACATTTTTTTATAAAAGTTTAGTCAAACATCATAAAGTTGATAAACACTTTTAGAAAAAAAACAAAAGTTGTTTCAAAATAAGCAATCCTAAACACACGTTTAAGAGACCGTTTACTAAACACTTAACGGAGTAAGCACCTACCTATACAATTTACCTTAGTAATTGGCCATGACGAGAACCAAGCACTCTACTCGATAAGAAACAAGGTAAGAAGTCAAGGACCGAGACTCTAACCATAGTAAGAGTGAGATATGACTCTTATCTGATTAGCGTTTATATAGCTTAAAAACGCCTACCAACAATTCGTTTTCAAAACCAAAAAATGTTACACAATAAGATAGTTGAGTATAAATCCATTACTGGTAAACCCTTATCCGATAAAAAATTGGTAAACGACCCTTAGACTATTAATACCCGAGCCCTCTAAGCCCCACTGTCATATCTAAGTCACATCAGCTTTTTCATAGACCCACATTAAACCATCTGGAGCCCTCTCTGTTAGTACCAAAACCTACCAAACCAAATATCCAATACATATTTTTTTTAACAAAAAGAGAGAGTAGAGGGCTCGTCAGATAGATCGGCTTCCACACACCGTCTTCGAGCCCGCCCTCTCAACTCACCAGCACCGTAGCGATAGCCACCCAACCCTCCCAGTCCCAGCCCACCGGAGCCCAGCCTATCGCTACACATGGCCTTCCTCACTACAAATAAAATAGTTTATTTCAGTAAAAGAAGGTTATAACACGCGATTTCAGTAGGCGCGTGTGGAAGTCAATCAGACACTAGTGGTTATTTCTGATGAGAATTCAGATCTACCAAATCACCATCTCACCCACCCCCCTCAAACCTGTATAAATAACCACACCTCCCCTGCTCTCCAATTCGTGTCCACCATCCTTCTCTCTTCTCCCTATTCACGGAAGAAAAACCAACCAATCCGTCTCCTTCGATTCGGACCTTCCGTTTTTCTCTCCTTCTTACAGGTAAATCCACTCATTTTCACCTCAATTTCCATTTCAACATGCTGATTTGATTCCTTAACGAGATTTTCTGCATCTGATCATACCTAAATCTGTAGTAATCACTCTGATTCTGCTGCTAATTGAACATACTTTTGCAAAAAATGGAGTTAGATCTATAGATAAACACGTCCGTGATCTGTTAATTGAACAATGTTTTGCATTTTCTGCATCTAATCATACCTAGATTTGTAGTAATCACTCTGTTTTTGCTGCTAGTTGAACATCCTTTGCAAAAAATGGAGTTAGATCTGTAGGTAAACACGTCTGTGATCTGTTAATTGAACAATGTTTTGCTGCTAATTGCTTACTAGAGTTTCTGCATCTAATCATACCTAGATTTGTAGTAATCACTCTGTTTTTGCTGCTAATTCAACATATTTTGCAAAAAATGGAATTAGATCTAGAGGCTGCATCTAATGATACCTAGATTTGTAATAATTACTCTGTTTTTGCTGTTAATTGAACATATTTCTGCAAAAAATTGAATTAGATCTAGAGGTAAACACGTTCGTGATCTGTTAATTGAACAATGTTTTGCGTTGCTAACTCGTTAACGAGAGTTTCTGCATCTAATCATACCTAGATTTGTGGTAATCACTCTGTTTTTTGCTGCTAATTTCAACATCTTTTGCAAAAAATGGAGTTAGATCTAGAGGTAAACACGTCTGTGATCTGTTAATTGAACAATGTTTTGCGTTGCTAACTCCTTAACGAGATTTTCTGCATCTAATCCTACCTAGATTTGTAGTAATTACTCTGTTTTTGCTACTAATTCAACATTTTTTTGCAAAAAAATGGAATTAGATCTAGAGGTAAACACGTCACGATCTGTTAATTGAACAATGTTTTGCTGCTAATTGCTTACGAGCTTTTCTGCATCTAATCATACCTAGATTTGTAGTAATCACTCTGTTTTAGCTGTTAATTGAACATTTTTTTGCAAAAATGGAACTAGATCTAGAGGTATACGTCCGTGATCTGTACGAATTTCTCTTTTTCTGTGTAGTATTATATATATATATATATATTTGTGTGTAGTGATGATGTAGCACACTCTTCTTGGCCATTGAAATGTGTGCGTTTCAGCTAATTTTGCGATAATTTATGACTCCGTGGGTCCCATTATGCTTTTGGTGATTGCGGAATTTGGCGGTAGTGAAAGTGTAAAACTGTAATTAAGCTCGGAGGATCTAGTAATTGAATCATTTTTTTTGTATGTTACGGGATTAATAGTCGAATTATTTATACACAAAGCATAAGATCTGGTATTTCTAGGGTTTAGCAACCACAGATCTACTTTTGGATCTGGTTTTTTTCTTCTAGATCTAAGCTTTTTATCAAAGTTCGTTTTTGGTCGGATGATTTTGTTCGGGTCGGCGAGGTTCTGCTTCACCATAAATGAAAGAAATTCAAATCTGCTTCAGATTTCTAAAGTGAAGTTTTCTATTAGGTATGATTTATGGATTCTAGCAAAGCTTTAGGTTTAGTTAAATCGAAGTTAGGGTTTCTTCATGATAACGCCAACGCCTACTCCTATCTTCTTTTAGTCAAAATGTCAGCTTATAGTTGAGTATCTGACCAAGCACAAATTGTCCTTTGTACTGTAGTATTTGTAAAGTAAACAGCTAGTTTTTGGGGGTTGGTGAAGGGTTCTTGATTATGAAAACCGCAATCCTTTTTTGTTTCTTTCTTTCAAATAAATAATGCTATATTATCTGCACGTGCTGTTAGCTTTATATAATTTACCTGATCTGGTTTGTTGACTTGGTGATGATGGCCTCAAAATTTGGTTATAATTCTATGCATATCAACCATTTTAGATAGATCCAATTTGCAGATGTTTACGATTTAGGGCAAGTTTAGTAAAAAGTTTTTGTTTTTTTCTAAAGTAATTTGGATTTGTCAAGGATGGTTTTAATTTGAATTGCTGTTTATCCTTTCAATTAACTTGTTTGAGTTGTGGTTGAGCAGAGCAATGGCTTCTCACATCGTCGGTTATCCCCGTATGGGACCCAAGAGAGAGCTGAAATTCGCTCTTGAATCCTTCTGGGATGGCAAGAGCACTGCTGAGGATTTGCAGAAGGTATCTGCTGATCTCAGATCATCCATCTGGAAACAGATGTCTGATGTGGGCATCAAGTACATCCCCAGCAACACCTTCTCTTACTATGACCAAGTTCTTGACACCACTACCATGCTCGGTGCCGTCCCCGAAAGATACAACTGGAACGGTGGTGAAATTGGCTTCGACACTTACTTCTCGATGGCCAGAGGAAATGCCTCTGTCCCTGCTATGGAAATGACCAAGTGGTTCGACACCAACTAGTAAGTTGGAAAGATCCCCCTCAGCTTCTGGATCTTATTATTTTTTGCATCGATAATGTTGAATTTGTTATGATGGATGAATGACCTTTGTGTTCTTGATATACAGCCATTTCATCGTCCCAGAGTTGGGCCCTGATGTCAAATTCTCTTATGCTTCCCACAAGGCTGTGAACGAATACAAGGAGGCCAAGGCTGTATGTGTTCTTGATCTGCTATTAAGAATTTAGATTTGTCTGCTATAGATCATGGAAGCTGTGTATGTGGATTGTTAATAGTTTTTTCTTTATGCAGCTTGGAGTTGATACCGTCCCCGTCTTTGTTGGCCCAGTCAGCTACCTATTGCTCTCCAAGCCTGCAAAGGGTGTTGAGAAAACTTTTGATCTTCTATCCCTTCTTGACAAAATCCTTCCAGTCTACAAGTATGTCTTGTTTTGCCTAATTTATATTCTTTAAAATAAACTATGCCCTTGTTCACACCATAACAAGAATGTATCTTTCAGGGAGGTTATTGCCGAGTTGAAGGCAGCTGGTGCTACCTGGATCCAGTTTGATGAGGCTACCCTTGTGAAGGATCTTGAACCCCACCAATTG
The DNA here is from genome assembly GCA_030169165.1 of Centaurea solstitialis. Lineage (NCBI taxonomy): Eukaryota > Viridiplantae > Streptophyta > Magnoliopsida > Asterales > Asteraceae > Centaurea > Centaurea solstitialis. The sequence continues at coordinate 2,468,216 of CM058042.1, read as the reverse complement.
CAAGCTTTCACCAAGGCTTATGCTGAGCTAGAATCAACTTGCTCTGGTCTTAATGTCGTTGTTGCAACCTACTTTGCCGATATCCCTGCTGATGCATTCAAAACCCTCACCACCTTGCCCGGAGTTACTGGTTACACCTTCGATTTGGTTCGTGGTGAGAAGACTCTTGATTTAATCAAGACCAGCTTCCCATCAGGCAAATACCTGTTTGCTGGAGTTGTTGATGGAAGGAACATCTGGGCTAATGACCTTGCTGGATCTCTCAGTGTCCTTGAGTCTCTTGAGGCCATTGTCGGCAAAGGTAGTTTTTGTCTTGTATATTTATTGCTACAAAGTTCTTGTGTCAATTAGTTGAATTATTTCTAATATCAAATGTGGCTGTGCAGACAAGCTTGTTGTGTCTACATCTTCTTCACTCCTACACACCGCTGTGGATCTTGTTAATGAGACCAAGTTGGACGACGAAATCAAATCCTGGTTGGCATTTGCCGCTCAAAAGGTGGTTGAAGTTAATGCTTTGGCCAAGGCTTTGGCTGGTCAGAAAGATGAGGTAAGCCATTGGATGTCTTGTGTTTGGTTATCAATCCAGTCTTCAAATTAGACACAAGGGTGACTGAATTATTGTGTTCTTTTTCAGGCATTCTTTGCTGCCAATGCTGCAGCTCAGGCCTCAAGGAAGTGCTCCCCAAGAGTCAACAATGAAGCCGTCCAGAAGGCTGTAAGTGACAATATATCCTAAATATTTCTTTGTTACTGTTTTTGATCACCTGGCATGCTGCAGTATTGCTAAACTGTAGATCATATATGCTTATTTAGTTAGTTTTCTTTCACACAGTACACATCTTTCACACAATCCAACTGCTCTGTCTTGCCCAATTGACATTATATCTTTATTATTTTCTTAGTCATTGTTTTTCATCACCTGTCTGTCTTGCACAATGCAAAATAAACATCTTTTTGACATTTACTTATGAGAAGCCTGACTCCTTTCGGTTTCTCAGGCTGCTGCTTTGAGGGGTTCTGACCACCGCCGTGCCACCAATGTGAGTGCCCGTTTGGATGCCCAGCAAAAGAAGCTCAACCTTCCCATCCTCCCCACCACCACCATTGGTTCTTTCCCACAAACCATTGAGCTCAGGAGAGTTCGTCGTGAGTACAAGGCAAAGAAGTAAGCATAACTCCATGTTTAACCCAATTGATTATAATGTGTTTTGTGGTTTGAGCTTCTGTTCTCACAAATTATGTTCATATAGGATCTCTGAGGAAGAGTATGTTAAAGCCATCAAGGAGGAGATCTTTAAAGTTGTTCAACTACAGGAGGAGCTTGACATTGATGTTCTCGTCCATGGAGAGCCAGAGGTATGATATTCAACTGTAGTTCACCTTTTTTTTCTTGAAGGAACATAGGAGGCTAAAACTAGTTTATTTATTGCAGAGGAACGACATGGTTGAGTACTTCGGTGAGCAATTGTCTGGTTTTGCCTTCACTGCTAACGGATGGGTGCAATCTTATGGATCTCGATGTGTGAAGCCACCAATCATCTATGGTGATGTCAGCAGGCCCAAGGCCATGACCGTCTTCTGGTCCACCATGGCCCAAGAGATGACCAAGCGCCCAATGAAGGGTATGCTCACTGGGCCAGTCACCATCCTCAACTGGTCCTTTGTTCGTAATGACCAGCCCAGGTATATATTTACATTATCATGCACTATTCATGAAACATTATTGATTCATACAAAAGGAATGGGTTGCTAAATTTGATTTTGTTTTATTATTTCAGATTTGAAACTTGCTACCAGATCGCTTTGGCCATCAAGGACGAAGTGGAGGATCTTGAGAAGGCTGGAATCACCGTCATCCAAATCGATGAGGCTGCTTTGAGAGAAGGTTTGCCATTGAGGAAGGCCGAGCATGCTTTCTACTTGGACTGGGCCGTCCACTCTTTCAGAATCACCAATGTGGGAGTCGAGGACACCACCCAGATCCACACCCACATGTGCTACTCCAACTTCAATGACATCATCCACTCCATCATTAACATGGATGCTGATGTGATCACCATCGAGAACTCCCGATCTGACGAGAAGCTTCTCTCCGTCTTCCGTGAGGGAGTCAAGTATGGCGCTGGAATCGGTCCAGGTGTGTACGACATCCACTCCCCAAGAATTCCATCCATGGAGGAGATTGCCGACAGAGTGAACAAGATGCTTGCCGTCTTGGAGACCAACATCTTGTGGGTGAACCCGGACTGTGGTCTCAAGACCCGTAAGTACGGTGAGGTCAAGCCTGCCCTCCAGAACATGGTTACCGCCGCCAAGAAGCTCCGCAGCGAGCTTGCCAGCGCCAAGTGAAGGAGGCATATTGGTTGGTTGATGGATGGATGAGCTGAAAATTTAGTGTTGCAGTAAAACAAATAACTGATTGGTGATGGATGATGATGATATGGTTTAGGTTTTTCATTTGGTGGCATCTGCTTGTTGGGGATGTGATTTTGTTTAATCTTGTTTTTTTGCTTTTGTTGAAGATATTGTTGTACCTTGTTGTGGGCTTTTGCATACCCTCAGCTTGATGAAAATCTAAAGAAGATATTTTGTTGATTAAAGATGTCCATTCCATTCATACATTTGACAACTAAAATAATCCCATACAATTTGACATCTTGAATAAGTCCTTAAACTAAAAGATAGCCATTTCACCAAATTTTGTTTTAACGGCTAGCAAATCCAGCTGAATTGTTCAGCCTGATTGTTTTTCTGAGAATGGGCTAACTGCAGTTATGGTCCTTACATAAATGGGTTTGGGCCCATCTTTTCTATTTTGTATTCATATACCTTTTAGAGGTTACATTTTGATTCTCAATCAGACCCTTTGACACAGACAGCACCCATTTCTACATCTACCAATAAACAGCTATTTGATGAAAATGTATATATTTGATGAAAATGTATATTTAGTGATTATTTTATATATAATTTTCATGTCTAATTGTTGAACTTATGATAAAATTTACCCATTACTGTTATTGAATTTACCTTATCCGGGCTTTAATTTTTCAGCCGTCGTGGATGTAATGAAAATACTCTTGTATCACAAGGGGCCATCAATTAAATTACAAATTAGCATAATTTGTATCTTATATTATTTCATATCATATGTATTGTTGTTTAGTGTCATGTTATTTAAGTATATTGTTCAATTATAAAATTGACGGCAAAAAATGACAAAAAAATCCCATAAAAAGGTCGTGAATAACAAGCTCATTGTAATTCTAGTTGATATTACCAAGAAAACTTTATCATTATAAATAAATGCTTTTAAGTTTTTCTAAATCAAACTTAAGGCACAAATATCAGATATTCCTATCAAATAACCGTAACTTCAAGAATCCAAAGACAAGCAATGGCCACCTTTAGCCACATTGTTGTCGTTTTTGCCATTGCAGTTGTGCTACTTCCAGCGACCACCATGGCAACCGATTATGTGGTGGGAGATGAAAGTGGTTGGACAACGAATTACGATTATCAAGCATGGGCCAAAGGCAAAACTTTCTGTGTTGGTGACAACCTAGGTGAGACCTTAAATCCTATATGACTTCTTTTGATTTTGAAAAAAAAGTTCTTTTTAATGCTAATTGTATCATTTAATTTGTTCGATTCAGTGTTCAAGTACGCACAAGGTTCCCACAACGTGTTCAAAGTGGACGGTGCTGGATTTGCTAATTGCACTATTCCATTGGCGGGAGGTCTTACATCTGGAAACGACGTTGTGACCTTATCGACCCCGGGCAAAAAATGGTACATCTGTGGTATCGCAACACATTGTGCTGACAAGAACCAAAAGTTGGTCATCAATGTCGATGGGATGGCTCCAGCCCCCGCACCAAGCAGTGCAACCAAGTATGGATCTAAGAGCTTCATGGCTGTCGTCGTTTTGGCAATATTCATCATGTTTTAACTTTGATATGCACTTTTATTAATTCAATTGATGTAAGAATAAGACAAAGTGGCTCTATGATATTGCCATTCAAGAACGACTATTTAAAATATCATGATATTTATAATATGAATGAATTACGTAGCAAAAGTTCTTATTTTACCTATTCATTCTAAACTCGAATATAACTAAATTTATGCTCTAATAAAATTACACTGATATTATATCTAATATATCAATAATTATAGAATCAAGTGGCGATGTGAAAGAGTTTCTCATGAGTAGATACTAGTCTTATTTGTCAATGCAATAATCAAGTCTCTAAAATCCCCGATTGGGATGTTCTCCATTATCACATCTCTCAGATCCATTCCATATTTATTTTTGTAAATTTTTCTTATTTTGTTCATATCAGTCTCGCACCGACTCACCATTATACGTTCCAAGGCACCCTCATCACTTTTTCTTCCTTTGATGCTTCCTTCTAACACCTGAAATTATAAGAAAGAAACAACCATGTAATAATATATGATACTGAATATCGTTTGTTATACATATTATCGAATAAATCAATCAATCCGGGTCCCATAAAGAACTATAAAGTCATAATTTCTTTTTAAAGAAACCCTTTATTCCAAACCTATGTGACCTTTTATTTTTCTTCCTATTTCATTATTTTATTAAACTAAAATTGGAATATAAGTTATTCTAAAATGAAAATATTGCTTGAAGCTTCTTTAAAGTTTAATGGACTCTTCTTTAACTTTTACTTAAAAAGCAAATGATAAAATTGGTCACCTTTGCATAATATTTTGGTGGATTGTTTAGGAATTTCACCACAAATTTCAAGGCTTCTTCAAACTCTCCATCATATTTATTCTTGAAATGCTGCAAAAAGACCACAACACAGTAGTCCATTTATAAGAAAAAGAAGCTAAAAAATACATAAAAACAATTCAGTATACATCATATTTCTATCATCTTTTATCTAGTAAGCCTATTTTATGAAGAAAAAAAAAATTAATATCTCTCAGCACAGAAAATATAGGCTGACCTCTTTTTTCTTCCGAAAAATAGACTACATGAGTTACAGCCAATAAAAACTTAACTTTTACTTTATCAATATCTGAAATACGTACCTTAGATTTTATCAGGTATAATTTTAAAACTCTACTCAATTGACAAATAAAGCCTTAATCTTGGAGACCTATCCGGTCTTCTCAAGATGACTAAATCTTATTTCTCCTAATTATTTTCCGAACCCCATAAGATTAATTGAGGTATGTACAAACTGATCCGAATATCGATAGTTAAAAAGCCCAAATACCCAAATACACACAATTAAACAAACAAACAAATAAAGCTTTTACCTTTGTATAACTATGGCCATAAATATGCTTATAGATTGAGAAAGTGAGGTTGAGTTGTGGAATGCTTCTTTTACTTAGAATTTCTAGCACAACTCCTTCATCAATCTTGAACCCTCCAGATCTTGCTTCTCCTGTTTGGAATAGCCTTTGGGCATCACATTTGCCAATGTGTACACTAACTTCTGCACTATGAGCTTTTTGTGATGCAGCCAATGCCATTAACATCTGTACAAAAAGAAAAACACTTCTAATCAAACATTTCCCATATGGGTTTCAACTCCTATGCATAAAAGGTTGTACCTATATGTACAACTACTGATGCTCAAGAAAAGAAAGATCAAGAATTCAAGATTTTAGTAAGGCTCGGAATTGGGACTTGTAATCAACCGTTTCTTAGATGGGTTTGTACACCATGTGATAAAAGTTGCACTTTTTTTAAATGGGTTTGCACGTTATGGGTTTGATTCCATTTTTTTTTTTTGGTTGGGGCACATAAACTATTTATATTTTTTTCTAGGAGGAAAAAGGGAGGGGGTGGGGGTGGGGTGGGGGGGGGGGGGGTTTGGGGGGGGGGGGGGGGGGGGACGACTTTCTTATGTTATGGCGAAGACTGAATTTAGCTTCCAACCCTAGTCAGCAAGCTTCAAAAGTCCTTTCTCCTTTCTTTTCTGAAACTCAAATAGAAAACTCTTCCCATGGGACCGGGTTTTGAGGTTGTCATACCCCTCATAAAAATAATGTACAGAATAAAAGAATAGGCTGTGTTTCTGGGCCCTATGATGAACCTTTAGAATAAATAGGGAAGGTGAATTAAGCCCGATGTGTCACAAACCGATCCTAGAATTTCGCTCATTGGTTTGGTAGTGGCTTAATCTATAAATAGAAAGCCCTATGATGGGAAACTACCAGCTATAAAGCTAAAAAAATTGGAAGGGAAAACTTTTTCTATTAGGGGCCATTTCCCCACCCTTAATGAATTAGGTCCACACATGTTTGTCGGACTTAAGTTATAGGAGCAAACACTTGTATGCCTTATCTAAAACTATTGTAATAAAGTTTTTGGGGGTCTCAAGAGGTTTTTTAGGACCTGTCCTATTAGTCTTTTTGTATGACGCTATGTGAAAAGAAGTCTTGTAAAACAAGTGTCCTATAAAGATATTAAATGCCAAAAAGCATCGTATAAATTTATTATAACACTTTTAGATAGGACACACAATTGTTTGTTCCTATAAATTTTAAGTTATGTAAAGCTATCTATTGAAACTTGGTGTCCCATAAACCCCTTATTGAGTTATTGTTATAGTGAAACTAAAGAAATAATTAGCTTTTGGTAAGAGTAAGAACTAATCTTCTAAAGATATTTCCAACTAAATGACTTTCATCTGACATGCGCTAGTTAAAAAACAATAAACAATTTATCCTTTATTAAAAAAAAGAATGCTCTCGTTAAACTTGAGAAATACACTAGAGGATCACTTTGTAAAACCAATTTTTTGAAAAAAGTCGTCGAGCCAAATTGCCTGAACCTGTACTTGTAATTAATTGTTTATTTGATGGGTTTGTACGCTATGTATAAAAAAGTTGTACTTTTCAAAAGAAAAGAAAGAGTTACCTTTTGGTAAGAGTGTGGGGGTTCAATGCTCATAACATCTTGATCCAAATGCCTTCTGAATTTGGTTTGATAAGCTTGTTGAATGAGGAAAAAATGGCTTGACTTCCTACCAACATAAATCTCAATGAGAGCCTTGTAATTGACACTATCCCTTTGCTTAAAAATGGCATTGTTAGCCACAATAGCATCACGTTCATGCGGACTAAGCATCAACGACGATAAGATCATGCATGTTTTCGATGTTTGACCATCAATCTTGTTTCGTAAAAGATCAAACAAGTCTTCACCATACATCTCCATGTACTTTTCTCGAGTCTTTTGGCATTCGTGTTGCGTTAACTGACCAGCGAAAACACGAACCAAGAAACTAACATTGCCCAAAGAACTATGGATTTGCTTGCAAAAGTCTTCAATTGAGCTTTGGCTAAATGGTTTTGCCATTGATGGTTAAGGTTCAATGAAAATGAATGTGTTGTTATATATAGAAAAATAATGACTTGGGAACCAAGGATGTGGTCTCATGGTCCATTGAGCATATTTAATGGTCACTTTTCTTTTCTTTTTCTTGAGAAAAGTTAGGCGCTTTTTGTATTTGGAAGGTTTCTCCTTGCAAGTGGGCCAACCATTGAGCAAAGAAGTAATAGGTTTTGAACTTGATTTTTGTTATATATTCTTATATAATGGATTGCCTTGTAGACAATGAGTATGAAAATGACCAAACCCAATTTGGGATATTTTGTCAAGTTTGGTTTCAATAGTCAGTGAGAAACTCTTTAATGGTTCTATTTAATAAGAAATATATCTATGAGCTCATATTGAGATTTCATTTGGTTTCTTTAGATTTAAAGAAATTACATTTTATGTTTCATCAACATTGTTGACCTTGTGCAACTAATGTTTTGTGTCCCCTACCCATAGAGCTAAGGTTAACAAGGTTTTTTACAATACATAGTGCAAGATCGGCATGTCGATATGCTAGTTTGACTTTTTTGACGTTCAAGTGGTCAACCATTACATTTTGTCAAGTAACACATCTTCGTTTGAACTTAGGAGCACATACGTACATGCCTGCAAGTATCAATAAATATTCTCTTCATTCAAAAGTTTAGCTTTTATACCGGCTATTTATTTAAAATGTACATTTTTTGAACTCAAAACCAATACTTATTTTCCAAAGAGGCCAAACCCCTCTTGTGCTATGAATATTGAACTCATACTATACAACATATTGAAGTATCACATTTGAATGCGATCTAGCTAGGATTGCATACCCCTGTCTAACTGATCAAGGCATATAAACTTTAAATTAATGGATCATAGTATGTAATTAATATATATATATATATATATTATGTATACACAGACTCTAACATAATGATGAAGGAAATGTTAGGTATGAATGGAAAAATGATGTGTAGGTAGTGTGATCCTTAAAGGATGGAATAAAGGTACTTTTGGTGAAAAGTGTGTTGACGTGTAGAAAAGAAATTGCATATATGAGCTAAAAGTTGAATCTGACTCCTTTCTAACCAAACTTGTAAATAATAACGAAAATAGTCGCTTCTCGAGTTTTTTAAAATATTATTGATATATGGGATTCTTATGCATGATGAAGGTGCCTCGGGTCCACATGGATCCCATTATGTTTCTGGGATGTGTAGCGCACATGGATCACCCAACTTTCAGTTTTGTTGTCTTTCACATAAATAGATACAAAAAGGGGCACTTGACATTTTACAATGAAAATGAGGGCAACTAGTGTTATGTGACTTTTAATAGTGGATACGATCTACTGGTTGTTAATTGTGGTACCTTTTGGTAATATACTGATAAGGTATATAGGTGGTGACGGATTTGTTGAAGAAAATTTCTTCTTCGTCTTTTGATTGGTTGATTATTATCTATAACCATTTATTTATCTCACGATACTTGTTAGCATTAGGTAGGGCACATGCCAACATGAGCTCGAAATCGATGAGTCAATGGTGAACTAAACTTAATAGCTAGTGAAGCGTTTAATTTGAGAGTATGATTATACGTATCAAAATTTTATTTGGAAAAACAAGCATGAATAGCTTGAAATACCCATATGAACTATATCTAATAAACAAGCTTACTTCTAGCTTAACTAAAAAAATATTAACAATGGATAGGAGTTGAAATGTCAAACAAGAATTTGAGTTTAGGTTGTATAAACTCGAAACCGACTCATTGCATATTTCATACTCATTTGTGTATTCAAACTTGATAAATTTCAACTCGAATAAGTCCAAAAAACAAAGTCGATTTATATCGTGAAAGTTTAACTTGTTTAGAGTTTTAATGGGTGAAGTCCCTATGAATATTGAACAAAGTTTAGAGCACACTCTCAATGTTTAAATGATTAGTTATTTAGCTATAAATTACTAAATTAGTGTAGAGGGTGTTTTTAAAATTTATGACTATCATGCTCTCTACAATAATGATTATGCCCTATTTTAAAAATATTTTATGTACTTTAACAAACATAATAACATAATTTACCTTTTCTATACTTTGATTAAAACAATTAATGATAAAAGTAGATATATTCTAGGTAGCCACCCTTATATAAAGATAATTTGAAATTAGAATAAAGAGCAATTGGAGTTGTGGTTTTTCTATTTTTGCTCCTAGTTACGTTTGTATTTTGAAGATGTTATTATAGTGATAGATTAATAGGAAAATTTATGGGTATTTGTTTGGAATTATGAAGTTTGAATTTCTTGATTTCTTCACTCTTTTTCGTTTCGTTGGCACCAACACCATGTCATTATATTGTCCGTTATGCATAACCTGAGCCGAGCGCTATGCTTTGGGTAGGAAACACCATCAAGCCTCCTTCGGGCGAGGCTTTGCGTAGCCATGATCGGGTTCCCAAATTCGAATGGTAAACCCCATCCCCCCCACTCACTCACCCCCTTTCTCTATATTCTTTTATTGATAATCTATAAAATAAATTGTGTGGGTAAGATTGGGTTGGGTATAACACATATGTTGGATAAGAAAAGGGAAGAAAGTGGAAAATAACGTGGCATTGATGTGGCAGTGGGTAAGGAAAAGGGAGGTTAACAAAGAATGAGTTAGAGATTTAATTCTTGTGGTTTCATGATTTTTTTATCTTGAAATTAATTCCTAGATCTTATCAATTACATTAAACACCTAGGAATTTGTAATTACCTTTCATGGTTTTGATCCTTAAAGCAAATGGATCATCCATACGATCTAAAAAAATGAGAATGAAATGGATTTTCGGTTTTTTCTTTGTAGTTTTACAGTTTTATTATTGTTTTTTTCTTTTTTTTCAAGTTCATGAAGGAAAAAAGACAAAACGAAAATGTACGATTTTATTTTTCAATTTTTACAGTCATAATAGTGAAGGAAAAGAAAATATATAATCATGTTTCATGAGCTCCTGTATTAGTTTATTACACATAAGCCTAAATTTTCCTTCATGATTAGATTGGGAGAATGAAAAACTATTCTCGTTTTCGTTTCTATTGTTTCATTTTCATTAGGTTCCCTAAACCAAACACTCCTAAATCAAAATTAATGTCTCAATCCTTTTGGAGGTTTTGTTACACTCATATTAAAGTTATAATAATTCCTAAATGAGTAATAAACAAAGTAAAATAAAAAAATACATCAAAGAGTGTTTTTTGACAAAGTGAGAAGGATGTCTAAATTCCAAAATTAAATAACCATTTTTGATTTAAAATAACTTTAAATTATTTTTTATTGAGATGAATTTACATATTGGACTACATAAATTCTGAACCTAACCATAAGTAAGATTGGGCTTAAAATTTTAGGCCCTCTTTTGGAACCAATATTTTGACATAATCTGGTAAACTGATAACTGATAAGCATTAAATGCAAAATTGTTTCTTGTTACATAGATTAATATTATGTCAAAATAAGTGTATATATATTAATCAAGTTAAATTATTTAATATATGTTATATTTTAATAGAAGGAGAATCAAATGGAATGAATTAGTGTATTTTATGGAAATAATGAAGATTTATTTATTATAATTTAAATATTTATAGAAGGTAATTAGAGTTTATTAATTATGATCACCACTTATAATAAGAAACTATCAATGTATTTATGAATTCATATATCCATTAAAACTAGATGGATCGATGAGATTGGTTCTCAATATATGTAACAATTGCAAGATGTGCATTTGATTGAGTCTCTAGTTTAATATACGTCTGGATTAATGAAATATTTCGAAAAATGAAATTAGAAATACCCATTAAAAACTTATTCAATTTAATGCAATATATATACACTTATTTTTCTATTTATTTTTATTTGATTTTGAAATTCTCATTGTGTAGCTTCTTATAATGATTCACATGTAAAATTATTATTGTAAATGGATTAATTACAAAACTATACATGTAAAACTTTGGTTACAAGAAAAATGAAAACAATAAAATAATACAGGTGAATAATAAACCACTCGTTGTTAGCTAATAATTTATTCGCTTTTAGTTTTAATTATACTTAGTATATTTTTTATTTTAAAAATATATCTATTTAATTTTAGAAGTAATATTTTATGAAATTCTAATTATTTAAATTACTCTTATATTCTTCGGAGCATTAAAACATGTTAAACATTTTTCTAATCAAAATTCAAAACCATCTCAGAAATGATATATACGTTGTTCATATATTCTCAAATCTTTTTTTTTTATCTTTATGCCTTTATGTAATAAAATAATTATTAAAATGGTCAAAAGTCAAATATTTCATTTGTAAATGCTTCTAGATAATTAATTTAGTTTATCGTTTTAGTTTTTTTTTCACATGTTCAAAATATTTCATTTTAACTTGTATTACTTTTATTATTATATCCAGACATTAGCATCCTCACTATCATTCTTATCTTTCTCTTTTAAAAGGTTGATTCTGACAATCCTAATCAGTCTACAATTGATTGCCAATACCATAATATGAAGCATTTCTGACTCACTCAATGGTTATGGCTATGGGAGTGCTCGGGCTCAAACCCGAATCATATTAATTTAAGTTGTGTAAACTTGCTACCATCCATTACCAACTAAGGTACATGCCATTGGCACTATCATTCTGTTTTTGAAATGCATGGAAATCTAAAATTAGGATTAACGACCCAATATTGAAACTCAACGAACGAGGAAGGAACGCAATCAATGAAAACAATGGATGGAATCAAACATAGGGACTATTTGATTTTTAAAATATACCATTTATAGATTTAAGAGCCGTTTGTTTTATTTTTAAGAAAATGTATAGAAACCTCTTTTTTTCTTCGATAAGGTTTATTTAGGCTCTGCCTAAACTACATTCTTGGCAATATAGAAATGAAAATTCGACCGTTTGAGACAGCCCACAAGATGCGCACGAAATGATTCGAACCTGGAGTGAATGAGATATCATCCACATCCCCCACAGGCCTTACCGCTACGACACAAGCCTTGTGGTTATGAAAACCTCTTATTATCCTTTGAAAATTTATGAGATGCACCATCTACCTCTTTTTTTAGATGTGAAATCAGACTTCAAACTTTAAAGATACATACGATTTGACCAACAAGAGTTTGTGATATATACATATAGGGGTTGGTTCCGGTGAGAAGTTAAAATTAACGTGAGAAGCGTGAGAAATGGTTATTAACCATTGGATTAGAAATGGACGCACATTGGAATGAGATGCATCGAGATGGATTACACCGAGATACACCAGATCAATTCCTTCTAGAGTGCAATTTATGGGAAGACATGAAATTAGATGAAATCAATGGCTCATATTCACTTCTTACGTTTTTCACCTCTAACTTAACTTGTCACATATGATCATTCGTGTACATGTGTGTGTGTGTATAGGGCCAGGGTCAAATGTAAACTCATCTTTCGTTGTGATGTGAGGATCACTAGTATCGCGCCACGTGACAATATTCAGTCTGAATATTCATGTATTTTTCAGTCTGAATAAAGCTTAGGCGCACGATTCAGAGTGATTGCGTCTAAGCTTTATTCACTCTGCATGTGCGTGCATCAAAGTGCATGATACTCATACTGAATAAAGCTTAGGCGCCGATTCAGATTGACATTCATCTCGGTTAACAAAGACGGCTTTGACCGGTCCCCCCCCCCCCCTTTAATAATCTCTACCCTCCCATGAATTGCGTCAATCCTTCGTGATCATGTCTAACGTAACCGCGAGATGAGTAGCGAAGATTGCTCCTCACGTTTTCTTAAATTGACATGCTTCTCGTTTGAACCTTCCCCTATATATATATATATATTGATGAACTCTTTAGTGTCGTTATTGTCTTGTCTTCATTGACGAGTATGTTGTTCATAAAATACATAAAAAAAAAATCTAAAGAAAAGATGTATGTTGAATATAGACATTTTAAAGATGATAAAAATAAGTTAAATGTTAATTTCAAAACGTTATTTTTTAATGTAATTTTGTTTTTCCTATTTTTTGTTTGTTCTATATAATTTAGATTTTTTTAAGAAAGACTAATGTAATTGAACTTTACCATATGAGTCCATTGAAAAAACAAATTTATCAATCAAACAACATTTGAATACTATTAAAAACAGAAATCATTAAAGTTACTTAAGATTTTAGAGCATATGTAACATCTATAATAAAATAGAAAAATAGGGATTTAATCATTTTTTTGCTACAATAATTATACTATCATGTATGTTATAATAAAAAAAGATTTAAATTAAATTTTAAATTTAGTAGAAAAGAGATGAACAATATATTCCATAAATGAAAGAGAGTGAAATAGCATGTGTATTAAAAAGAAACAATATTTTATAATATACTGAATATTTTAAATGTTTTTATAATATAGTTAATGTTAGAATTACTAAAAATAAATGTAAACTTTTTTAAAAATTTCAATTTTTCATGTTATAAAAAAATTTATACCATAATCGTAGGAAATTGGCGTTAGTGCCCAAAGTCCCATCCTCCTATTAGTTTCCTAACTATGTTCTCTACCGTTTAACACATTATACCCATGCAAGTCCGTTAAATGGTCCGTTTTAGCAGATCCAACATAAAAAATACAAAATAAAAATATCAAGCTTGACCATTTAAAGGACCTAGGTCCGTTAAATACCAAAAATCAGGTTCGTTTAACAGACCTAGGTCCACTAAAACGGACATAAGTTCGTTAAATAAACCACCAGCGTTTTTAAATGGTCAAACTTGATTCTTTTTTGTATCTTTCATGTTGGATCCGTTAAAACGAACCCGTTTAACAAACTTGTATGGTTATGAGTTGCTAAATTGTAAATAACATGGTTAGAAGGCCAAACCCCGGTGGGGCTTTGGACACTAACGCGAATTCCCCCATGATAATTGACTGTACTCTTGTAATTCAAAAGAAAATTCATACGATTTCAAAAAATTACTATATATTAAAATGAGATCTTTTTAATTGATGTAAACTTGTAATCATGGGACTTAATTTCAAGGACTAAACGTTAAACATCCGGTCAAAAAACATTAAACAAGATTTAAATTTTAATAAAACCCCAAAAAAACAAACACGTTTTCCCTATAAAAACCACCCCACCATTTTCCCACACTCCTCCATTCTCCATACTTCTCTCTCAAGCTTCCAATTCTCTGTAAGCAATAATCTTGTTTCTTATATCCATTTTGAGATTACTTTTTTTCTTTGAAGGGAATCCGAAGCTTTGCCCCAACTAATCTGGTAATCCCGGCAAGGTTCACCGACAGTTAAAGCATACTGTCCACGGTGCATTTTGAGATAACTTTTATGATCAATATTCTTTTGTGCTCTATTTTTGTTTCTTGAATGCTGTTTTACACAATGTATGATTTTATTGTTGATGATGATGGTTTTGCTCTGATTCTTTACTGCATTGTTAAGCCACTTAATGAATCAGATTATAGATTACCCACTTTTCAAAATCAGACCTTTTTGTGTTCAAAACATTGCATTGTTGTTTTCGATGTTAATTACGTGTTTACTGGTTGTTGTCTTTATAAATATTTGATCTTGTTTGATTGGGTCTTCAAGATTTTTGGTATTCTGTAATGGGTTTGGTAGACAATTAGCTAATGATCAAAATCTTGGACAAATATGTGATTACAAGTGGGATTTGTCTTTGTTTGATTGGAAATTGGGATAAAATCCAGAATTCTTGGAGCTCATATGAATTTTGAAATTGAATATTAGTTGTTTAGAGCCAAAAAGACAAATATTTCCAAAAGGGTATGTGGGGATACTTAGGGCTGTTTGGTTGGTTTTCTGTTAAGTCTTATATGGATAAAGATATTTGTTTGAATTAGTCACTCTATATAAGATTTAGGCATTGTTTGGTAAGCACAAAGTAGCTTATGAGCTAGCTTATTTTTTGTGTACATGTTTGAATGGACAAAAAGTAGCTTATAAGCTAGGTTTTTTATAAGCTACTTGGAGGTAGCTTTTTGGAGCTTTTTCCAATTATACCCTTATTTATTATATCACAATATACCCCTTCTGGTCATTTTACATACTCATAAGCTAGTTTTTGCAAAACATAATTTGTTCATAAGCTAGCTTATTAGCTACTAGCTAGCTTATGAGTCAACAACTAGCTTATCAGCTAGTTTGCCAAACATAGGTTTAAAGGGGTTTTCATAGATGGAAGGAGCGTGTTTTTTAATTCGGGAGATAGGTTTTGGAAAACCTTGGCTTTCTACATAAAGCTCCCCCTAGAAGCGTACTTAATAAACCAATTTCTATATCATTAAGTCACTACCAAACAACCATCTATAGCTGAGCAAATAAGTTGAGAGTCCCATTAAGCTTATTAATGTGCTAACAAACAGACCCTTAATTTAATAACCAAATGTTGTAAAGATTTGTTTTTTCTTAGCTTCTAATTTTGGTTAAAATGCAAGAACCTTGAACCACTTGCTGATGGTTTGGTTTCTTGATACCGATGTAGATCGCTATCGAAGGCGGTTTTAAAATGGCAAAACGTTCGCCATTTGGTTCGATGATGCTTGTGATATGTTGTTGTTGGGCTACAATGGCTTCAGCAGAAAGCATGAAATATAAAGACCCGAAACAATCACTAAATGTTCGGATAAAGGATTTGATGGATCGAATGACTTTGGAGGAGAAAATCGGGCAAATGACACAGATCGATCGGTCCGTAGCTTCAGCCGATGTAATGCAGAAATACTCCATTGGTAATCGAACATAATCTCACTCGTCTTTTTTCGTTAATTTGATTAAAGAATTCTTGTTTTTTTTTGTATGTTTATAAGAGTGTTGGATTATGGGCAGGGAGTATATTGAGCGGTGGAGGGAGCGTTCCGGCTAAAGAGGCGTCCCCGGAGACGTGGATTAATATGGTAAACGGGTTCCAAAAAGGGTCGTTGGCATCTCGTTTAGGGATACCGATGATTTACGGGATTGATGCGGTCCATGGCAACAACAATGCCTACAAAGCCACCATCTTTCCACATAATGTTGGTCTTGGAGTAACAAGGTAAATGGAAATTGCAAGAATTTCGACTTTGAGAGTAAAAAGATGCAAAAATTACCAATTTGCCCTTTGTTACCGTTAAAAACGTAGATGGTATTGAAGGGTATGGTGGGTATTTGACAAATAGTTGACGTTATCGTTCTTGTGCTTGTTGTCCCTCGTTTGACACAACATCAGATAAAACAAAAACGGGGGAGATGGAAAAAAGATTAGCAAATTACTAAACTACCCTTGTGGTTATGTTAAAGTAAAGCGCCCCCCCCCCCCCCCCCCCCCCATATCTAGTCCTGTCTTGTCTATGTACCAAATGTAGCTATGCATTGTACTACGATCGAAATAGTGTGTTTTTATATTTTGAAATAATGACAATATAGGGACCCCGAGCTCGTCAAGAAAATCGGAGTTGCAACGGCGCTCGAAGTCAGAGCAACGGGAATAAACTACGCATTTGCACCTTGTATCGCGGTAAACGATCACATACTCTTTCCGCTTAATCGGACCCATAAAATATTCACTAATGAATAACAAAGAACAAATCAAAACCCTTCACCTATTCACAGGTTTGTCGAGATCCGAGATGGGGCCGGTGCTTCGAAAGCTACAGCGAAGATCCCGCAATTGTCCGTTCCATGACCGAGCTTATACCCGGACTACAAGGAGATATTCCCGCTAATAGCCGCAAAGGCGTTCCTTTTGTTGGCGGACCGTAAGCACATGTCGCTTTCGATATTTTGCACGTAAAACGTAGTCGTAGTTCGATCAAAACCGACATGTTATCGACTTCAATTTGGCTTTTCTTTTTCTCGTTTTTCAGAAAAAAGGTCGCGGCGTGTGCCAAACACTTCGTGGGTGACGGTGGCACGACGAAAGGCATCAACGAGAACAATACCATCATAAGCCAGCACGGATTATTCAGCATTCATATGCCGGCGTACTACGATTCGGTACTCAAAGGCGTTGCAACGATCATGATCTCGTACTCGAGCTTGAACGGAGTTAAAATGCATGGAGATCACGAACTCATCACGAACTTCCTGAAAAACACCGTCAAATTCAGAGTAAACCCGATATTTTATAAATAATTTGTGTTAAGAGTCTTGATTGAAGAAACCAAGATCGGATTTTTTTGATGTTTTTTTCGTGGATCTTTTAGGGGTTCGTTATCTCGGATTGGCAAGGTATCGATCGATTGACGGATCCGCCTCATGCTAACTACACTTGGTCTATATTAAAAAGCGTTGAGGCTGGCCTCGATATGGTTAGTTTCTTTGTTTGATGTACTCGAGTTTGAAACGATTAAAGAACAAGGTGCGAAAATGAGTTACAATACTACCAAAAAACCAATCCCATCAACTTATCGTAACACTTTTACAGTAGGAGTCTATTAGGATATTTAGACCTATTTGCCGCCCTATACAGTTTATTTTATTGTAGTGCAAGATTTGGATTATGCCGTTTTTTTATTGGGTCGATAACATTGCAGATCATGGTACCTTACAACTATACGGAATTCATCGATGGGTTGACTTATTTAGCGAAGAATAAGTTCATCCCCATGAGTCGAATCGATGATGCGGTCAGGAGGATTTTACGCGTGAAGTTTGTGATGGGTTTGTTCGAAAACCCGTTGGCAGATCTCGGAATGGCTAAATACCTTGGAATTCAGGTCGGTATACGCATGCTGTTAACTAAACCGTGTTTTCGCTTGTTTTGGCTTATAAATCCGTATTCCATAATATATCAGGAGCACAGGGACCTGGCTAGAGAAGCCGTAAGAAAATCGCTAGTCTTGCTGAAGAACGGTAAGTCGGGCGACAAGCCCCTTCTTCCCCTCCCGAAAAAATCGACCAAAATACTTGTTTCGGGCACCCATGCAAACGACATCGGTAACCAGTGCGGTGGCTGGACCATCGAGTGGCACGGCCAAAGCGGAAATATCACAACGGGTACGTACTCATTGTTCTTTAACTAAGCCATGTTTGGCAACCTTAAGCTATCTAGCTTATCAGCTAGTTTTAACCAACATTAACTTAACAACTTGTATTCTTTCTTGTTAATTTCACAGGCACCACGATTCTATCGGCCATAAAGAACACGGTCGACTCGACAACCGAAGTCGTGTATCAAGAGAACCCGACTCCCGAATTCGTAAAGTCCAATAATTTCTCGTACGCCATCGTTGTAACCGGCGAGTACCCGTATTCGGAGACGGTCGGCGACAGCTTGAATCTAACGATTCCCGATCCAGGCCCGACCACCATCACGAACGTATGCGGGGCCGTGAAGTGCGTCGTGGTGCTGATTTCGGGCCGACCGGTTGTGATCGAACCGTATGTTTCGAGCATGGATGCACTGGTGGCGGCTTGGCTTCCGGGAAGCGAAGGCCAAGGTGTTGCTGATGTTTTGTACGGTGATTATGGTTTTACGGGCAAGCTCGCAAGGACCTGGTTCAAGACTGTCGATCAGCTCCCGATGAACGTTGGCGATCCGCATTACGACCCGTTGTATCCATTCGGATACGGGCTTACAACCGAACCAATCAAATCAAACAAGCCTTTATCTCCTTGAGATTTGAAGATATGTATATGTAGTTCTAGGAATTTATGTGTTCTTTGGCACCAAAAAGATTAGTTATTTTAAAATCTTTATGTCGTACCCGGTATTCATTTTCATCATTTTTATTGAAGTTGGCATGAAAATAATCAGCTTTTCAAAAAATCCTTTTAGAGATGGGAATTGGGTTGTAAACGAACTTAACGAACATGAATATGAGCTTATTTGTATTCGTTTGTTTAACTTAACTGAACAAACGAATGAACGGGAACGGGAACGGGAACGGTAAACGAAGGAACTTATTTGAACATAAACAAATGAACAAAAAACAACCATCGTTACTCATCATTTCATTCTTAAAAATACCATAAGAAGATGAAAAACCAGGTTAACTAAGGAGGTATAAAAAAATCATAAGATTAATTTATTTAATGATTTTACATATTAATGTCATATTATAAATGCATTTTTTATAATATAAACAAATGTAAATAAACATAAAGAAATATAAATGAACACATAAACGAACAAATAAATGTGTTTTTGTTCATTCATTAAAAAACGAACATAAACGCACTTCCCGCTGAACAGTTCACGAACAGTTCGTTGAACGTTCGGTTCATTTACAAAAAACCTTAGCTATCTAGGACCCGGTTAAAAAACACTAAACCTTCATAGAAGAACACTATAAATACTAACATCAAACTTTCATAACAAAAAAACATATCATAAAGTTTGTCTTTATACCTTCCTTGTTTTTTTAACAAAAGTTTTTGTACTTATGTTTCACAGGTCTCACGAAAACAGATAAAGAATTGCGTAAAAGTTAAAAACTATGAAATAAAAAAAATACTAAAATAATACCAAAAAAACAAGTGAAAATTAAGCAAAAGCCTGCGTTCACGGTCCATCTTCCTTCTTGTGGTGTGTTTTTTGCATGTTTATATAATGTTTCATTCTTTCTTCCCATAAAACATAAACCCATCCATCAATCCCTAATTTCATTCACACAATTAAACAACCAAATTAACTATCAATCAAATTCTAAATCCAACATGAAGGACCTCTTTTCTGTAAGTTTCTTTTCATTAATGGAGGATTTATCACATTTTATGATCAACAATTTCTGCATTCTTTACACTTTGATTGAATTTTTTTTATTCACGTTCTTAGTTTCGATTTCGTGATAATTGAAAAACGATCTCTTGAATCCTTTTTATTGACGTTGATTTGATCGCTATAGTTGCACATAATATACACATACGATCGTTCATATACGTAAAACGAATTAATCGGTGGTTAGATTAAACGAAGGAGATGTAAACCTAGGAATTTAATCGAAAAGAGGAATCGAGATTGCGAAAAATTACTTGTGTTAAGTGATCCGAGCTTGTTTACCGAGTGTTTTTTAGTTCGCATCGAAAAATTGAATTATTCTTCAAGAGTTGCTTTTGTAATCACAATGGAGTATTTTGATTGTAGGCATCATTTGGTAGCCCCAGAAGAAGCAGTCATGGCAGTGGAGATATTGAAAGGGGGATACAATGTGGAGAGATAGAATTGGATGATCATTTTAAGATGGTGAAATTCTTAACTTCTGTTATCTTCTAACT
The DNA here is from genome assembly GCA_030169165.1 of Centaurea solstitialis. Classification (NCBI taxonomy): domain Eukaryota; kingdom Viridiplantae; phylum Streptophyta; class Magnoliopsida; order Asterales; family Asteraceae; genus Centaurea; species Centaurea solstitialis. The sequence goes on along the minus strand of CM058042.1, from coordinate 2,447,582 downwards.
TGATTAAGCTAGTTGACACTCGTAAATCTCATCGAATTCTTCGATTTTGTTAGGTTCAAAACATCGAGAAAGAATTCGATGTGCTTAATAAACTTCTAAAGAAGTTACAGGTATCTCATCATTTCTCTGATTATCATTACTAGTTTTACTTCATTTGAATGTTTTCTGATTAACAATCTATGTAGGATGCTCATGAGGAATCGAGATCCGTAACCAAGGCAGCTGCCATGAAAGGTAATCTCGTTGAAGATTTTAGATTCAAAAAAAGAACTTGTAATTGAATAATTGTTGATCTGCAGCAATCAAACAGCGAATGGAGCACGATGTTGATGAAGTTGGAAGGGTTGCTCGTTTTGTTAAAGCCAAAATTGAAGAACTCGATAAAGAGGTTAGATAAAGCCAAAAGTGTTCAAATTGTCTGTTCAAAACAATTATCAAACAACCATATTTCATTTTGCACTGTATCATACGGAGCTTCTTAAGCATTTTGACCACCTAACTATTCTAACATTAAACCATTCAGCAACTGCCAAACAGCCTCTAATAGATCCTAGATTTTATGATTTTGGAGTTAGAATTCGATAAACAGACAAAAGCCTGGATGTGGGAAAGGAACTGGAGTAGACCGATCAAGAACAGCAACTACACTGTAATGTATTCATATTTGTTACCTTTTGAACATAGTTTTGATGAATTAAAGACTCATTTATTCTTTGTTCATAACGATCTTCATTTACAGTTCCTTAAAAAAGAAATTTCGAGATAAGGTGAAGGAATTTCAGGTAATTCAAATGTGGCTATAGTTCTTGATCTTCTGCTTCCGATCTTTTTCATAAATTTCTAATCTTTTAGCTCGTTTGACAGACGTTAAGAGAAAGGATTCATCAAGAACATCGTGAGGTTATTGAGAGACGGGTGTTTACAGGTGTTGAACTTACCTTAATCAAACACCTGCAGGATTTCACTTGATGCTTGCATAATGTCTAACTGAAATTGTTACTGTTTTGTTTCGATTGTTGTTAGTAACGGGAACCAGAGCCGATGAAGAGGTGAGGTATCTTCCATCCTCGAACTTATCTTGAAAAAGGTATACACAGGCACGCTTGCTGATTATCACTTGCTCTTCGTTAGACAATTGATCGACTAATAGAGACAGGGAATAGCGAACACATTTACCAAGCCGCAATTAAGGAATCGGGACGAGGCCAGGTTGGTTTTTTACCCTTTTTCTTCTCTATTCCTCTACACGCAATTTCACTCGGGGTATGTTTGGTATGTGAGAACACAACAAAAACTGCTTGTCCTACGTTTTGTGACATTAAGACTGGGATAAGACATGACCGAGTTGGACAAAACATGTCTTTTCTGTCCCACTAAAATAGGTGGGACAAAATTAGTAGGACAGAAATCAGGAAGATAAAAGATAAGATCGGTAAATTAATAAAGTGCTACCATATCAAATTAAAACCAAAAACCTTCTCACGGTTCTTTCACCCAACTATCTCACTCTCACCATCCAGTTTTATCTTTGTATGTGTACCAAACATATCCTCAATGGATATTTTGATGGGTGAGTTATTTGCTTTTTTGAATCATTGTAGTTCATTAACAAATAATTACTTTTGTGAAAGTGCATAGAAACATACACTTTAGCCTTTGCAACAATGAGGGATTTGGACCTAAAGGGTCAAATGAGATGGTTATCCTTGCAAATTATATTTGTTTTTTTTTTTCTTGACATTTTGGCAAGAGTAATGCTTGGTTATTTGATTTACAACTAAAAACCAAGTACAATGGTTAGTTTCATGTGTGTAATATGACAATTTGTCACATACAATTACGCCTTCGGGTGTATCTGTGTAGGTGCTTGATACACTTGCAGAGATCCACGAACGCCACAACGCAGCAATAGAAGTAGAACGGAAGCTTCTCGACTTGCAACAGGTATGGCTATATCGACACCAAAAAGATAAGCAAAATGACTATTTCGGACTAAAAGTGCAAGAAAAAGACGTCAATGGACAACAACTGCAAGTTAACATATAGTCTAGGGACGAAGTTCGTAATTGTTTGTATGCATATTACTTAATAGCCTTTTCATTTTTATTTTTTGATGATACTCTTTGCAGATATTTTCAGATTTGGCTATTTTAGTGGATGCTCAAGGGGAAATGCTAGAAAACATAGAGACACATGTAACTAAATATACTTTCATAATGTCGTAAAAACGCGATAACGCCACTATTTACATTCTACCACCATCTTCTTTACTTCGTTGATAACTTGTGAACGGCATGCAATAGGTGTCGAGTGCGGTGGATCATGTCCAAAGTGGGCACAAAGCCCTTCAGAACGCGAAGAAACTACAAAAGAAGTCGAGGAAATGCATGTGCTTGGCTATCATAATTCTGCTCATAGCCATCATATCCGTTCTTCTTGCCGTATTCAAACCATGGAAAGATATAAATGGTATATTTCACTAACGGGTAACGAGTTGAACATCCCTTCCACGATACAAACGTCTCCTATCTTTGCCAAATCATTCAAATAGGATACTATTCAGCTCTTCCAATAGGGTCATTGTATCTAGCTTTACAAAACTTCATATAACCTTATTCTTGTACAAAATCAGAGTATTCAACTATTTATATGATATTGATCATTAGATGTCTGTATGCCTTCCAACTATACTTACAGTTTAGTGTTTATATGATATTGAATGTAAAGAATGCCAAAACGGATGAATCTTGGAGATAAAACAGGTAAGCTATAAGTCTCGTGTTCTAACTTATATTCACAACGAATCAAGATATACAAGAATCATCCGAATACCTTTATCTATCAACCGCTAACTTAACGGAATCCTAACAGAGCTTCGGCGAAGCCATAACTCATACATAACCATGTAAAACGCGTCGTAATCAACAGGAACAGCATGCCATTGGAAATGTTTTCTAACCTCGAGTACGTTGTTTTGCAGCCGTGCGTACTCTTCGGTGCTTATACTTGTGAGGATCCTCTGTAGGGACGGGATGTCTAATGTCGCAATGATTACTGAGAAGCTTTTCCAGTTTAATATGTCGGCAAATGGGAGATCGTAGTGGTTGGCGATGATGGCAGGGACACAGCCGTGGTACAACGCGTCGCCAATGCGGGCCGTGTTTACCTCAAAGCCCTTGACATGGAGACAGAATTTGCTGTCTAGAAGCGCTTTTACGTAAGATGTGTTTATGTGACCAGAATGCACGGAAATCTCGGTGTCGTTCTGCCATGCTGCGATAAGCCTTTCACGAACAGGAGAGTTGATAGATCCTGCAAAGAAAGCTAGCTTTTTCCTGCAAATTTGTTTGCATAAAAATAAGATCCAGAATTCAGGTTATTTCTTGAAAAGGGGAATTGGGGATATAGATGGGTTATTTAGCTAAGACGATATATCGTGGTAGGAAAAAAAAAAGTTAAGGTGAGAAACGTAAGAAGGGATCTGGATTCTTGATCACTTTCAGTCTCATGCCCACCCATGAATTGCACTTTAGGAGGGAATTGATCAGGTGCATCTGGGTGCATCTCATTAGTGTTGATCTTCAATTAGGATTGATCGAAGGGTGGAGATCCTTTCTTACACTTCTCATTATAACTTCCCTTCTCACTAGGACCCAACCCTTTAGCTAAATGACCTCCTGAGTCCTGACAAGTGCTTTTTAAATCCACGACCTTCTAACATGTTTCTAGACATTCTTGGGTCTGAAAGTGACATCTTTTGTTAAAAAGCGGCATTCTCAAACATGTTAGAAGGTCATGAATTTAAAAAAAAAATAATTGATAGAAGATCATTTAACCAAAGGACCCAGATATACATCTTGGCCGAATTTTGACTTTCAAGGTCAAACAATTGAAATGGATAAGGAATTTATTGCAAGTTCTCATCCAAAACCAATAATGCGAGTATTTGGAGTTGAAGATCAGACTAGTCGAGCTCAAAAATCAAAAACTAGATCTTTTATACAGAGAAAAGATGTTACCTTTCGGATGATGTAATACTTTGGGGATCATCCTGTTCCCGAGGCCAAATTTGTGGCAAGGATGCATCTTTATGAGGAACATACGAAGATACAAAGTAGCTCGAAGAACACACAACTTGAATGGCGTTAAGTTTGATTTCCTCTGCTTTGTTAGTGGCAGACCGTCCGATTGAATGACAAGAAACATAGAAATGGTCAGCACCACCGGTCCGATTCCAATACGGGTATTTACGGCTTATGTTAAAAATGTAATCTTTGATGAAATCTTGGATTCCATCAGCTCCCACCCTTGGATCATGCCTTAATCTTGCAATCGAAAAGGGAAGATAAAATAGATGGGCTTCGGAGGGATCTTTGGTTATGAAATGACTATTGTTAAGGTTTTTCTTGAAGAAACTTTCGCTAGCATAGTTGCCTTCGGGTTCAAAACCTACCGGCAGTAAAACATTAGCGAATGGGTGTTTTTTATGATGAGGGTACACGTAAATCTTGAAACTCTTGTTCATACTGATGTAATCTTCTATAAAGATCCCGCGATCATGGAAGATATTCTCGCTATTAGCACTTCTTCCTGGATATGAACCAAAGAACATAAGCCTTCATAGATCATCTTACAACAACTAACCAAAAAGTATTGAAATCTAAATCAATTTTGAGGCAGAAAGAAAGCATGCTGTTAAATCACATTCTTTTTCACCCTTTCTCACTAAAACCTTAAATTAGATGTTACATACACATCATATTTAAATATATAACGTTGAATTAGATTTTAATTAAATTCATGCCTTTATAAATATAGACCGATTTTTCTTAAACAGGTGAGAAGGTCTTAAAATCCCCTATAAGGTTAAAAAAAAATTAGGAACCTAAAACCACTTCGTTTTTTAAGTATTTTTTTTTTGAAAGTATTTATGATGAATAATGCTATAAAATATTCATAATAAATGTTTTTTTATCCAAATTTTCATAATGACTACCGACAGAATAGATGGTTATTAATTGCTAATATATTCAAGGTTCCTATACAAACATAGGACTTAAGGCTGTGTTTGGCAAACTAGCTTATAAGCTAGCTGTTTACTGATTGGCTAGCTAGTAGTTGATAATGTACCATGGCAAAATCTAGCTTACAAATATGTAAAATGACCAAAAATGGTATCTTGGGATATAATAATTAGAGAAAAGATTCAAATGAAAAACATATCAATTTAAAAGAACGTGAGAAGCAATCCCAGCCACTCATCGGCTTTGACCGGTCCCCCACCTCTTAATAATCTCTACCCTCCCATGAATTGCGTCAATCCTCTGTAATCACGTCCACCGTAACCAAAGAGACTGGTTGAGATTGTTCCGCACGTTCTCACATCAACCTTCCTCATAATAATTAATATTAATATAATTAAACATGTACCGGGTTTATAAGCTAGCTTATTTTTGCCAAACAGTCCTAATCTTATATACCATTTGTTAATTGTGGGTATAATGTTGTTAACATCTACAAGAAACTTTAAAAACATTTAAAAACGTAAATGTATAAAACCTATTTCGTACCGTTTGAGGTATCTCCTCCACCATGATCCACCTTAACCTCCAAATTGGGGGCGGGGGAGGAGTCAAAATCAAGACTAGATTGATGTTGACTTTCCAAATTGGGGGAGGAAATCCGACGACTAGCGTTTTGAAGGAAATGAAGACGAGATTGCGGGTTGAAGAGATTCGAGGTGGACGAAATGTAGAAAAGGATGAAGAGAGAAGTGGAGAGGGCCAAAGCCGTGGGTATGAAGAACAAGCTCCTAAACGAGTCGGAGAGTCGCCGGCGGGAGAGAGAGTAGAGTAAGAAAAAAGAACGAGCCATCGGAACTACTCAGTTTTCCGGCGGGAAACATTAACGGCCACCACCGCTAGGCGTAGGTATGAAATGACAAAAATGGGGTCACATTCATAATCATACCGTATGGGAGGAGGAGGAGGAGGAGTAGTGGGTTCATCACACCTTTCAACTTCACCACTAACTCATTTTTGGTTTTTGATGAAATAAATAAATAATATGTATCATGTAAAACGGACGTCGAAATTTGTAATATTTTTTAAAAAGAATGTATAGTGTTTATATATATTTGTTTTGGCGAGTAAGTGATGTAAGCTCCATTGTCGTCCAGCGGTTAGGATATCTGGCTTTCACCCAGGAGACCCGGGTTCGATTCCCGGCAATGGAACCTTTTTTTCACTGTTTATCAATGCTTATTGAAAGGCCTGGCCTGCAACAAATTGATTTGTAAAAGCTCTTAAATTTGAAGAGTAAATTTCACTTTTCGTCAATAACGTTTGACCATTTTAACGGTTTTCGTCTCCCACCTTTGTTTCAACATTTTTGCCCCTGACGTTTAATACTTCTCAACACTTTTCGTCTCTCATCCTAACGTCCGTTAACTTTTCTGTTAAACCCAATTTGGTGAGGGGCATTATAGTCTTTGTAAATTTTTATCTAACTTTTTATTGAAAATAAAAAGTCCTTTCACATGGTCCACTAAAAATTTGCCAAGTGTCCCACTAAATCCAAAATCTTTTCCTTTTAAGACCGTCTCCAATGGGGTCACCAAATCTTACACTAAACACTAAATTTGGTATAAATGTTACTATTCACATCTCCAATGGGGTCACTATTTTTCACACTAAATTTAGTGTGATGAATAGTATCACACTATATTTGGTGTAACACTATTTTTTACACTATTTTTAACACTACTTTACTATGTAAAAGGATTTAGTGTAAAAAATAGTGTTACCCATTGGAGAAGATTTACTACTAACACTAAATCTTACACTATTTCTTATACTACTTTTGACATTTGGTGTAAAAAATAGTGTTACCCATTGGAGATGCTCTAAGACCTCCTACATTCCAACCTAAATTTAGACTCCCCTTTTTGTATTTGATCGTCTTCTCCGGTGAGAAGTTATCCTGCCCCAAGCAAAGTAAACCCAAATTCAAGTTTATTCTACATATGGTATATATATATATATATATATATCTATAAACACACACAAACTTTATACCCAAATAGGCCACCACCATACTTACCTTCCCCAAACCCTTCACCAACTCCGGCCACCATAGTATCATTTTATTAACCCCACCGTGAGCAAATTGCACCACCGCTACCATCACATATTTTGAAAAACAAACACAAATCCAAGAAAATCAATACATGAAATTGAAAAGCAAATCCGAGGTAGAAGTGGGTTTTCACTTTTCACGGCAGGGTGGGAAATGGTTTTCACAGCAGGGGTGGAAATGGGTTTTAATATCTATAGTGTTTCAAAGGGTTTATTGTTGTGTACGGTATGAATAACAAAAATAAGGGAAGGACGTGGTTGGCCTAGTGGCCGGTGAGAGTAAACCCACCTACAAATTCGTCTAAAAGGTGGTTGTTTATTGTGGAAACCCACCTGCAACTTTCTTTCACTGAGTGTGTCCATATTAACAAAATATTGATTTAGATCCTCATCTTTTACCCGGTTTTAAGGAGTTGGTTAGTTGGCGAGGAAGATGATCAGAGCTGGGGAGTGGCCGAAAAGATGAGCGGAGTTGTTTAGCCGGTGGAGATGTTTTTGTCTTTGTGTAAGTTTATATTGTATACATATATTTCATGCTAGATATATAATACAATGTATAAGTATAAATAATATTTTATTTAAGAATTTAAAATGAAATTAAATAAATATGTAAATGACTAAAATACCCTTCGATAAATTGCATTTAACAGAAAAAGTTAACGGACGTTAGGATGAGGGACGAAAATCGTTGAGAATTATTAAACGTGAGGGACAAAATTGTTGAAACGAAGGTGAGGGACGAAAACCGTTGAAATGGTTAAATGTAACACCCCAAAAATTAGAGTAAACAAAAACTTTCATTTCGTGGGGAGTTGGTGTTACAAAATACGCCATAGCGCGAGCTCATCCCAAAATAGGGGTAATAGTAATGTATAATTACAACGTTTGTAATTTAAATGAATAAATGCAATAACCAACTAGTCTAGTTCCAATTTGGGAAGAAGACTACAAAAGGGTTATCGCTCTATGATCAATCTTGCGGTCTCAATGACCGGTCTCTTCAATGGTCCCCCACGCTCGCTCTAAATCCCAAGCCTACTTAGGAACCGCGTCCCTAGTACCTGAGAGACACATCGACACCAAACAAGTGTTAGGCTAAAGGAGCCTAGTGAGTTGTATAAATGACTCTATGCAAATGAAATACGTTAAGGCATGCAATTACACAATATAATATGAACAACGGAAGTAGCATGTTAAACCGGTTTATTATTATCTTCGAAAACAATGGGAGCGACCCATTTCCACCAACCAATGCCCCTACATTCGTTGCTTCCCAATACCTCGATGCCATTTCAACTATGACACCTTCCGAGGCCCGCGCATCTCGGAGCCACCCGAGAGCCGGCGACATAGGTGCGTCCCTATTTCAGGACCTCCCAAGACTATTGGGTGTGGACACATTGCGTCGGATCGTCCATGTTATTTACATTCGAATAACCCCGATGCCATTTCTATCATGACACCTTCTGAGGCATATATGTACTGTCTAGAAAGACTCATACAATCATTTTAACCTATCATAGGCATTAATCGAGGGTCTCAAGCCCCTTTGCATCATCTCATGATATATTCCAATACACGTATTTATCATGCATACGTTCAACACATAGCCACAAGAATATAACTCACGCGAGATAATACACAACAAGCTATTTCATATATGCAATTAACTCAGAAAGATACACAATTCAATCAAGGTGATGCGCTCTCAGTTTTAACAAAAAGGTTTAGCAACTCACCTTGGTCTAATTCACAATTAGATGTGGATTAGATAGCTAGATACGCCCCAAGATAGCACCTACACAATCATATCATGTATGCATAAGCAAAACTCTCAAAAACGACTCTTACGGTTCACAACCGAAACGCTAGTCTAAAGCTAGGTTAGACTATCTCAATGGCTCCCAAATTCTACCAAACATTATCTAATATAACCCTTAAGGAAGGCCCAAAGCCAAAACTCGAAAAGGATCGGAAACGAAAAATTTCAAAATCAACACAGAGAGTTGCGCGACCTAGCCGCGCGACCTCAGGTCGCGGGCTTAGGTCGCGGGGATCTCCTGACCTGCACTATCCCGCGAGCTGATTTCTCAAAAACCCACCAAACTCATCCAAAACTCGATTTTGACTCCCAAAACACCCTACGAATGTTTATGAACGATCCTAAGATGATATAACACGATAAACTAACAACCAAACTCGGAAAACACCGATGGACCATCAAGATCCATGGTTTTCCCCCAAATACGAGCCCTAGTTTCCAAGACTCCAAAACTCGACTAAACCACGAAATTAACACGAGATAAACCATACCTTTCGTTAGGAACTCGAATCTAACAACGATGTACGGGTCGATTTCACCTCTCGAGCTCGATCTCTTCTCCGGTTCTGGAATCTTCTTCCAAAACCCTCTTCCTCTCTTTTCTCTCCTTTCTCTCTTTTCCTCTCTTCCAAACACAACACACATAAAGTGAAAAGGGAAGGAAAGGGTAAGGGTTTTGACTAGTTGGTGACTAGTTACCAAACAACCCCTATTCAATTCGGGTATTTACCCTTCTTGTCCCGAAACTGATAAGTTAAATCCCCGACTCGACTTATGAACGTAATTACAAGCTAATAGCTAACTTCAGGAATTAAGACGTTATATTTAATTGAATTCCTATTATTCATTTTTATCAGATAAGTTCGGGTATACAAAATTCCGGGTGTTACATTAAACGTTAGGGACGAAAAATGAAATTTACTCCACGTTTGAATCCAAACACTTTCAGATTGTGGTCACTAAGGATTAACTAGGGGTGTTCAAAAAAACCGAAGAACTGAACCGTATGATCCGAAACCGAGAAAACCAATACCCGAGTTTGAATCCAAACACTTTCAGATTGTGGTCACTAAGGATTAACTAGGGGTGTTCAAAAAAACCGAAGAACTGAACCGTATGATCCGAAACCGAGAAAACCAATACCCGAGCAACACGTGACCCGAAAACCCCGAAAATAAGGATACCGCTAAGTAACAGGTTCGGTTCGGTTCTTAAAATACTACCCACGGGTACCCATCCCATTTCGTATATATTTAGTTTGTTAAGAAAAATATATTTATTAATACTTCATAATAAAAAAATTACTGATTAAAAAAAATATCCATCATATACCGTGTTTTCTTCGTTCACCTTCATTGCCATTAGTTTGTCGGTCATATTCGGTCTAGATCGTTTTTGCATACTTGTATTGACAACAATCTTCCATATTTTATTTTCATTTTCTAATACTTTTTAGTGTTAATTGTTTTAGTTTGTCACACAAAAAATCATTTTTAAGTATATATTTTGTGTACACCAAAAAACTCGACAAAATACAGGTATCCGTGAACCGAACAATGGGCACCCGCTCCTTTTCGGTTCAATTCGGTGCGGGTTACCACCCCCACACGGTTCGGTTCAGTTTCAGATTGTAAAATTAGGTATCTGGCCCTTACATGTGGTTCTCAAAAATTGCACTACCTGCCCCGCCCCGTAAACATGCCTAGGATTAACTCAGAGCATCATGTTTTAGCTGTTTTTGAACCTTTATGAGACTAGTCGGGGTAAAGCCTTGAATACTCTTTCAAATAAACAAATAAATCGTTAATTAAGTTGTCATTTATATTATGAGTTTTTATTGTCCTATATTTTTAGCGATATAAATTGTAGTTGCACATGACTCGGAATTTAATCATTGATATTCTTGTGGCACACTTCACATGGGTGGTCCGAGAGACAAAAACTGGTCATCAGGTTGGGTCCAAATTAGCCACAGTCCCAGATAGTGTTGTCGTAATTGGTTTTCGATATTGAACAAAATATTTTGGCCCATTTATGAGAACCAATTTCAGTCTTGTGTCGGGCCCAAATTGGTCACACTTAATTTTCTTTTATCATTGTATATATTAAACATAGACTGAGTCAATACCAAAACGGTCTCAAACGGCCTTGGACCGAATCAATCCCAAGATAGTCCAGGTTCCGAACCTCCATCGGTCCTAGCTTGGGCTTGCTGGGTTAGGCCTGCCATCCCTAGGTGATCCTCATCTTAAATAGTGTTTTTTCCGACATAAGACATTTTAAATATCAAACATAAAATGTGGTTTATAACTTTATATGTGTGTGTTATATTGTGATTTATCAAAACCTATAATATTATAAAGTGTACACTTTAATAAAAAGATTTAAGTATCCTTGCATCAACATCCTTTCAACTTTTTTTAAGGGTATCTGAGGCTTTGCCTCGACTAATCCCGGTAATGTTCATCGACAACTAAAGCATGCTGCCCTGAGTTAATCCCCAGTGGCTACAATCTGGAAGCGCCTGGATTCGAAACTGGGGTAGAAGGGTTAACAACATCCTTTCAACTTTTGTTGATGACAAAGTCGTGATATTTTTGAGAAAAGAAACGAGCCGTAAAACAAATACAACAAAATCTCCCATTTTTGCAAAATAGAATGAAGGAATGAAATGAATCACTCGTACTTGAAATTATGGATATTAAAATTATGACTTTTTAGGTTGAGATTGAGGTTGAGTTTTGATAAAGTTATCGTGAGAAGTATAAGAAGATATAATGCACATTAAGATCAGATACACTGGATCAATTACCTATTAACCATAATTCTTGGAATGAGTTATAGATTAATAGCGATGAATGGTCACAATCTCTTTGTACGCTTCACATATTTGAACTCTTCTATTCAAACATCTTTTGCCTCTTGGGTTGGGAAAGAAAACTACTAAATTGCAATAAGTTTAATAATACATTAGGGTGTTTGGGATTGCTTATTTAGAACAAGTAATAGTTTTTTTTGTTGGTAGAAGTGTTTATTAATTTATGTGGTATCAATATTTTTTTATAAAACGTGTTTGGATTAGATTATAAGGGTACCAAAACACAATGAGTTGATAAGTTGATTTTTAGAAGGTGTTTGGAATTGTTTATACATATCTAATAATTAAAAAGTTGATAATCTGTTTTAAATAAGTTAATAGGTTAAAATAAAATGATTTATTAAAAACTCTTTATCTCTTTTTTTTTTTGACAAAGCTATAAGCATTTTTTTCTTTGCATCCAAAAATGTTTATCTTCTTTTTTGCAAAGCTATAAAATGTTTCTTCCGTGCATCCAAACACTAAAAAATGTTTATCTTCTTTTTGACAACCGCTATAAACAACTTTTTTTCCTTCGTCCAAACACTTTAGAGAAGCAATCCAAACACTCTTTAAAATTAAAAAACTGCTTAGGTAATGGTATAAAAAATAACAAAAAGTAATATAAAGATTTATTAATAATACAAATATTATATACACCTTGATGCAATCAGATTCCGAATCGCTTGACTTTTCCTAAATTTATTGTTAATCTTGATTTGGATTTTGTTCAGTTTTGCAATCACTTTGTTCTAATTATTTTTGGATGAATAGTTGGAGATAACATGTAAAGTGTGAGAAGTGGTTATCTAGAAATGAACATATTATAATGAGATGAATTCTCATCTAAAATACAAATTAGGCTACACGCACCCAACCCAATCAACTCACTCAACCCACTCACTTTTTTAATGTCACATCAGCTGATACATTAGCTTTTTCCCAACCCTCTCTTTACCCTTCCATAACCCTCTACAACTCACACCCTGTTAGCTTAGCTTTATATTTGGGCCCGGCCCGTTTGCTTTTAGGGTTTACTTGTTTTAGGGTTTTCTTGGCTTTATATAGCCGCTCTCGCTTCTTTGTAATTCATGCTTCTCTATTCAATAATACAATATACTTTTGGCTCTTAATCTTCATGGTATCAGAGCTCAAGTATCGATCCAATATATGATTTCTGGTAATTTCGTTCATAATTTCTCGCTTCGTCTGATTTGTTGAGTTTCGTCTCGTTCTGTTTGATTTTGTTTTCGTCTAATTTGGGGCTATTCGTTGTTATTGGGGTTATTTACTGCTTTCGTTCATCTTGTGTTTGATTGATTTTTTTTTCGAAACCATGTCTCCCAAAGATGATTCTCTTCAGTCTATTAGCACTCAATTAGATGGAAAAAACTATTCGTATTGGAGTTATGTCATGAAAAATTTTTTGAGGGGTAAAAATATGTGGGGTTATGTCACTGGTAAAAGCAGTAAACCGACGGATGAGAAGGCTGCAAATTATTCATTGTTGGTGGATTCATGGGAAACTGATAACTCGAAAGTTATCACTTGGATTAATAACTCTGTAGCACAATCCATTGGGACTCAATTAGCCAAGTACGATACGGCTAAAGAAGTCTGGGATCATTTGGAAAGATTGTACACTCAATCGAACTTTGCAAAACAATATCAGTTAGAAACTGATATTCGTGCCCTTCGACAGAATGAGTTGAGTGTTCAGGAATTCTACGCTGCTATGTCCGACTTGTGGGATCAGTTGGCTCTTACTGAATCTGCAGATTTGAAGGCTTTTAAGCCTTATATTTCTAGAAGGGAAGAGCAGCGCTTGGTTCAGTTCTTGATGGCATTACGATCTGATTTTGAAGGATTACGTGGCACAATTCTTCATCGTACCCCTCTTCCCACAGTTGACTCGGTTGTTCATGAACTAATTGCAGAGGAAACTCGTTTGAAGTCTTCTGGTGACAAGGATCCTAAGTTGCCATCTACTCCTGTTGTCTTTGCTGTTCCTCAAAGACCTCAAAATAAAGCAAGGGTAGCCCCTGATGAATGTAGTTACTGCAAACAGAAGAATCATTGGAAGTCCCAGTGTCCACTGCTATTGAATAAGGGAAAACAACAACGACCACAGCAGCAACAGAACAAAGCCCCTGGATCGTTTCAGTCACCCCCTCAGTTTCGTCCTCCTGGTCCGACTCCTTGGGCACCTCGTCCACCGCAGTTTGCTGCTGCTGCTCCTTCTCCAGTAGAGCATGATTTTCAGCCTACTGGCACACCACCACCATCTGCTCTGGATCCTCAGGTCTTTGAGCAATTTAAACAGTTCCTTGCCTCTAATCCAATTGCCATGTCTGCCTCTATGTCTCATTCAGGTTCAGGTTTGTCTTCGACCAACACTTCAGGTATTCCCTCTTCCTTATGGATTCTAGATTCAGGTGCATCTCATCATATGTCACCTCATTTGATATCTTTTACATCCTTGTCCCCGAGATCACCAGTCTCTGTTATGTCTGCTAGTTCTACGCCCATGCAAGTAGAAGGTGTTGGTTCTATTGTCACTCCCCAGATGTCTCTTTCCGATGTCTATTATATACCCACACTTGCTTTGAATCTTGTTTCGGTTAGCCAACTATGTAAAACCGGTTATTGGGTTTTCTTCTCTGATTATTTGTGTTGTGTACAGGACCCGCGGACTCGGAAGGTGATTGGGATAGGCCATAAGCTAGGGGATCTCTATGTCGTGGATGAACTCAGAGTTTCTGGTGTTGCAGCTTCCGGTGTTGATTTGTCTTCATTTCGTTTGAGTCATTCTTCTTCAGTTTTTTATCTTTGGCATGTTCGTTTAGGGCACGTGTCTGCGTCACGGTTACAGTTTTTGGCCTCTACAGGCGCTTTGGGACAGTTGAAAAGTTGTGATATTTCTGACTGTAGTGGTTGTAAACTGGCAAAATTTTCTGCTTTACCGTTTAATAAAAGTATGTCTTGTTCCTCTGCTCCTTTTGATCTTGTACATTCTGATGTGTGGGGACCATCTCCTGTGTCTTCAAAGGGAGGCTCCAAGTACTATGTGTCGTTTATTGATGATTATACTCGTTATACTTGGGTTTTCCTCATGAAACGCAAATCTGATTTTCTCTTGGTGTATAGTAACTTTAGAGCTTTAATAAAAACGCAACATTTTGCTGTCATAAAATGTTTCAGGTGTGATTTAGGAGGGGAATATACCTCTAATGACTTCACTCAGTTACTTGCATCTGATGGTACCATCCATCAATCATCTTGTACTGATACTCCTCAACAAAATGGAGTTGCTGAAAGGAAACACCGACATCTTGTTGAAACTGCTCGTTCATTGCTTGTTTCTTCCGGAGTTCCAAGTGTTTTTTGGGGGGAAGCGCTTCTAACCGCTACCTATTTGATAAATCGAATTCCCATAGCTCATAACTCTGGTTTGTCTCCTTTTGAGAAACTATATGGTGAGTCACCCGATTACTCCTCTTTGCGTGTTTTTGGTTGTACTTGTTTTGTCTTGCGTCCTCATGTTGAGAGAAATAAGTTATCTCCTCGTTCTGCTTTGTGTGTCTTTCTGGGGTATGGTATTGGTCAGAAAGGATATCGTTGCTTTGATCCGGTAAGTCAAAAACTATATGTTTCTCGACATGTCACTTTTTTGGAACATATTCCTTTCTTTTCTATTCCGGCCCAGTCTCATGATGTGACGCAATCAGATCTCCGATCTATTGATCCTTTTGATGTTGACACTGATGATACCTTCCCTGATGTTCCTGCTCATGAGACATCTGCAACATCAGACCCCCCTGAGACATCCACGTCTTCTGATTCTGCTACGCCTATGACCGCTCCCGCACCTGATGAGACCACGGACGTCCCTCCTCGTAAGTCCACTCGTACTCGTAAGTCTACCAAGCTCCCTGATTTTGCTTATTCATCCTACTCAGCCTCATTTGCTTCCTTTATTACTAATATACATCGTTTGACTGAACCTGAATCCTATCGAGAGGCTATTTCTGATCCTCTTTGGCAGAATGCAATGGCTGAGGAACTGACAGCTCTTTATCAGACCCACACGTGGGATCTAGTCCTACTTCCTTTTGGAAAGCATGCAATTGGTTCTCGATGGGTATTCAAGATTAAAACAAGGTCGGATGGGTCTGTTGAGCGGTACAAGGCCAGACTTGTTGCTAAAGGATACTCCCAACAGTATGGCATGGATTATGATGAGACCTTTGCACCAGTTGCAAAGATGACGACTGTTCGAACTCTTATTGCTGTTGCTTCTATTCGTCAGTGGAAAATTTGTCAAATGGACGTAAAGAATGCTTTCTTGAATGGTGATCTTCATGAGGAGGTGTACATGACTCCTCCCCCAGGTGTGGCTCATAAACCAGGAGAAGTGTGTCGGCTTCGCAAAGCACTGTATGGTCTCAAGCAAGCTCCTCGCGCTTGGTTTGAGAAATTCTCTACGGTGATTACTTCTCTTGGTTTCACCCCTAGTAATCATGATTCTGCGTTGTTTGTTAGATGCACGGGGGCAGGTCGGATTCTTCTATCCTTATATGTGGATGACATGATTATCACTGGAGATGACCATGACGGTATTGAGTCTCTGAAGCAAGAACTGGCCCATCGTTTTGCTATGAAGGACTTGGGGACGTTGCGTTACTTCTTGGGTATTGAGGTTGCTCAATCCAAGAAAGGCTATCTTCTTTCCCAGACAAAGTATATATCGGATTTGTTTGAGCGTGCTCGACTTTCTGACAAGAAAACTGTTGACACGCCTCTTGAGACCAATGTTCACTATACTCCAACAGATGGAGTTCCTTTATCAGATCCGAGCTTGTACCGTACTATTGTTGGAAGTTTGGTTTATCTTACGGTTACACGTCCAGACATTGCTCATGCAGTTCATGTGGTCAGTCAATTTGTTACAGCTCCTACTACTGTTCATTGGGGAGCTGTTCTTCGCATTTTGAGGTATCTTCGTGGCACTCAATTTCAGAGCCTCTTGTTCCCTTCGACATCCTCTCTAAAGTTGAGTGCCTATAGTGATGCCAGTTGGGATAGTGATCCTAGTGATCGCAAGTCTACTACTGGGTTCTGTATTTTTCTTGGAGATTCTCTTATCTCATGGAAAAGCAAGAAACAGGATGTTGTTTCTCGTTCGTCTACGGAGGCCGAATATCGTGCTATGGCAGTAACTACTTGCGAGATTGTTTGGTTACGTTGGCTTCTTGCAGATATGGGTGTTGATGTTTCGCAACCCACTCCATTGCATTGTGACAACAAAAGTGCGATGCAAATTGCGAAAAATTCGGTCTTTCACGAAAGGACGAAGCACATTGAGATTGACTGCCACTTCACTCGTCAACATCTGCAGCTCGGGACTATCTCGTTGCCTTTTGTACCTTCAGCTCTGCAGATTGCTGATATTTTCACCAAGGCTCTACCTGCATCGCGTTTTCGTTTCTTATGTGACAAACTCTCAATGCTTATTGCTGTTGCATTGTGAGTTTGAGGGGGGATGTTAGCTTAGCTTTATATTTGGGCCCGGCCCGTTTGCTTTTAGGGTTTACTTGTTTTAGGGTTTTCTTGGCTTTATATAGCCGCTCTCGCTTCTTTGTAATTCATGCTTCTCTATTCAATAATACAATATACTTTTGGCTCTTAATCTTCACACCCAACCCTCTCAACCCTCTCACACACAACACACACACAACACACACAAGCTACATCGGGTTGGAGAAGCCGCTTACACCGCCAACCCGCCAGCTACCCACATGGCACACCCAACCCGCCGGGCTTTTTTGAAGCCGGCGGGTTTAGCCGCTGTGAACCCACTATGCCGGTGCGCATAGCCTTATAAGCATGAATGAAACTATAAAAAGATTTAAGATTATAGATCCGTTTCTCACTCAAATTCTCGTTCACCATGGTTGGTTATATATATATATATATATATATATCT
Source organism: Centaurea solstitialis (assembly GCA_030169165.1). Lineage (NCBI taxonomy): Eukaryota > Viridiplantae > Streptophyta > Magnoliopsida > Asterales > Asteraceae > Centaurea > Centaurea solstitialis. The sequence continues at coordinate 2,429,781 of CM058042.1, read as the reverse complement.
TAAAAATAGGTTATAAAAAATGACTTAGGTTCAGATGAGACCAAGCTATTTTTGTTAAATCGGTGAAACCAACACTTTTTACTTGAAATTCACAATAAAACACTGTGAAGGTTAAAAAAATCAAACATTCATCGTAAAAACACTGTAAATGTTACGTTCATGGTGTTTTTTTAAAGTAAAGGTTAGATTTTTTTTTTACCTTCACCGCATTTTTGCTGTGAAGGTTCAAATTATTTATTTGTTATCTTCACAGTGTCTTGAGCTATGAAGGTTTCGTCTTTTTACCTTTTTTTAGATTTTTTTCTCGATAGTGTTTTTTAATATGTTTTTACGATAAATGTTTGAATTTTTTTGACCTTTACAGTGTTTTACCATGAAGTTTCACGTAAAAAGTGTTGGTCTCACCTGTCTCACGGAACGAGCTTCGTCTCATTGGAACCCAACTCTATAAAGAATCTCTAATAATGTATTAAAATAATACCATGACGTTTACGTATCTATATAATAACAAAAAGGTTCGTAACTTCATAAGCAAGTTCATTAATATAATAATACAAATATTATATACACCCTGATGCAAACAGTTAGTTGACTTTTCGTAAACCTCGTTTGTTGATTTTGACTTTCCGTAAACTTGTTGATCTTGATTTGGAATCTGTTCTATTCCAGAAATCCTCCAATAATATCTTCGGTTAGTTTTTTTTTTTTCATTTCTAAATTTTTGACATCAAATCAAACCAGTTGCTTTTCTAACTCTGAATGTTTTGTTTCTAATTATAATTATAATTGTAGATATGAAGTTTGAAGAGACGTTTACGGCTTATTTGATGGGAGATGAAGGAAAAGATCTGAATGAGTGTTGCCATTTTGCTTATAAGAGGCTGAAAAAGGGTCTGAACATTTGCAGACATCTTAATGATGATGATGGTCACAACCAGATTCTTCCTCACCAATCGTGTCAACGTAAGACCTTTTATTTGGCCTTGTTACACTTGAAATTCTATAGATTATTATTGTTGATTTTAGTGTTAGCATCAAACATTTTGGTACGATTATAAGGGTGATTTTAGTGTTATCAATCAATTTTGGGATTATGAGTAAGAGATTCTGGATTTCAACGGTTACCGTAAGACCCTCCTACCACGAATATTGTCCGTTTTACGCTATTGGCTCACGGCTTTGTTTCTAGCAACCTAGTAAGGATTTCCCATGGGGTCGGTCACCCACATCCTGGTCTTTTTTTTTTTTGGAAGGGTATCTGAGGCTTTGCCCCGACTAATCCCGACAAGGTTTACCGACAGCTAAAGCATGCTGCCCTGAGTTAATCCCCAGTGCTACAATCTGGAAGCGCCTGGATTCGAACCTGGGGTAGAAGGGTTAACTAGCCACTTCCCCCACAAGCCTTAACCAGTACGCCATAGCCTTGTGGTTCACCCATCCTGGTCTTGCTCCCACCCAACGTGGCCCCAAAAGGTGTTGTGTCTAGTAAGGCCAAAATTTTACTTATGGACCCAACATCTCTTCTGCGCAGGGCGATATGAGATTTGCCTAGGGTGTTACAGTTACCTTCGTCTTACTCCGTGTCGTCTCTTGCAATCGCATAGAGACTATATGTTCTTCACTGCTCTACTCAAAGGAAATCAGGTTACCGTTTTCGATCTGTTTGTGTCTATCACTTCATGAGTTTTTTTATTTGGGGTTCGCTTGGTCATATTCGCGATCCAGATTGGCATCAATCTGAAAACCGAGGACCACTCGTCTACTTATCTTCACTTGTGATTTGGGTTCGATTGGGTGTTCATTTTATCAAATTTGTACTTCTAAGTTCGTACACCACCTGGTCGATGAAATGCTTAAAAGAAAGTACTAGCAAGTAGTTTCTGTTTTTGCTTATGGGATGCAACAGAAAATGCATTTGTTTTTCTATTGAGTAATATTAAGTTTTTAGTTGTTTTATTCGGATATTTACCAAATACTCAACAATTGTTAAAATGGTAAAGTTTTCTTTGGATGAAACGACTGTTGAATTTCATGGAATTCAGAGGGCATGTACTCATTGATTTATGCGTGTTTATGATTATAGGATGTGATGAGATGTTTTTCTCTGAGTTGAAAACAGAAGCTTCTAAGATGGATGATTGTTTTAGTTTGAGAGTCGGGAAGCTTGTCAATCTCCATCTGACTAGCGGTATGCAGAGATTTATATCCTGCTTCTTTCAATGGGTAAAAGATGATCAACAAACACTCATGGATAAAGGATGGATGCTCATCCAATTTGTGGTTATGAATGCCATTGCCTTGAGGAAAATACTTCACAAATATGACAAAGTAAGCACACACACGTATGTATATATATAGGGTCATAGGTTCAAATTCAGGGAAAACCGCAAAAAAAAAAAAAAAAAAAACCTAGGAACACCTGATAACCATTCATGTAGACACTATGCACATGTGCAAACAACTTCATTTACTAATATGCACATGTGTACACCATCTAGAAGAACGGTTATCTGGGTGTTCCTTAGTTTTTCATTTTTGTGAGTGTTTTCTCCTAAACCTCCCCCCCCCTCTCTCTCTATATATATATATATGTGTGTGTGTGTGTTTATTAGCTAGCTTTTTAATTGGAACTAGAGAAATGGGTTGTTTCTTACTCTTAAATCTTGATTCTATTCTCCACAGGTTCACAAGTCTAGTAATGGCACCAAATTTAAGTCCAAATTGGTGGCCGAGCGCTTAGAGATTACACAATCGCCATGGCTGATTGAACTACTAGCTTTCTATATGAATCTGAATGGCTCAAATAGTGTGACCTCTAACAAACTCTTTGGTCCACTCTCTTTTGATCTCAACATCACCGATGAAGAGTCTCTACTGACTGTGATGCTTCCAAATTCTGAAAAACTGGAACACGATCTCACGTGTGCTATTTGCTTGGTACGCGTTGAATGACCATAAACTCCATTTCGAGACTTGGTTTATGTTTATAATTTGATAGGATAATGTTGGGTTTTTGATTCAGGACATTGTTTTCCAACCATATGCTTTGAGGTGTGGACATGTTTTTTGCAAGTCTTGTGCTTGTTCAGCTGCTTCTGTATTGATCATTGAAGGGCTTAAGTCTGCAAGCCAAGAGGCTAGGTGCCCATTATGTAGAGAGGTTAGTATAGATATATACTCTTTCTTTTTCTTTTTGTTAACCATGGATGTCCGGACCAACTTACTCGCACCTAGTCTAATCCCATTGGGTCCTCAAGAAAATCCTCGGTGACAACCACAAGGGTGGTAGTGTAGTGGATAAGGACAAGGGATGATAAAATCAACCTGGATTTGAATGAATCAAATTTCATTAAGTTTTTCGAAAGTTCGCAGAAAAATTTAATAAATCAGTTTTTTTTAAAATAAAAGTAAGAAATCTGCTTGAAAACCACCGGAAATATATATTGATTTTTTAACAAATTCCTTAAAGTTATTTCCGGCGGAAGTCAAAGCCGTTTGACCATTTTAACATCCGCTGGAAAATTTAATTAATTAAAATCCATACGAAATTCGCTGGAAATTTTAACTATTTTTTTTTTCTAAAAAAAGAAATAGGAAATTCGCCAGAAAACCACTAGAAATACACATTGTTTTTTTTTAATTAATGTTATTTCCAGCGAAAGTCAACACCGTTTGACCATTTAAACATCAGCGGAAAACCACCGGAAATTTTTCCCGCTGGCAAATTTCGCTGGACTTGGTCGTTTATTTAGTAGTGAAGAATTACCTCATGGTTGTGGGCGAAACCTGCAGTCACAATTTGCTATGGGATTGGTCTGAGTGAACCCATTGCCAAAAAAATCCCCAGGAAGAGGTGTCCAAGGCCCAAGTTTAATCAACAGTTGAGCTAATCACACAAGGTTAAATTAAATACATTTGTAAAAGCTTTTGTGATTTGTTCCTTGTAGAATGGAGTGTATGCTAACGCAGTATGCATGTCAGAACTAGCTTCGCTTTTACAAGAAAGGTAATCGTCTTTCTTGATCGTATTTATATTATTGAAATTATAATACCAAAACGATGTTGATTTCATGTTATATGTTTATTTTAACCGTATGAAATGAATAAAAGGTATTTAAATTGATTCATGAACGAGTTTGTTCACTCATAGGTGCAAAGAAAGGTATAAGGCACGAGTGATTGAAGAACGAGAAAAGGTAGTGAAGCAAACTAAAGAGTACTGGGAGGAGCAAACAAGTCGGATGTTGGGATTGTAACACTTCTAGTTCCTTCGATTTCTTAATGATCTTTCATGGCTTTATTTCATATTCAACAACTTGTTATAATATCATTGAAACTTTGTATGTGATAATGCATTTTTAGTACTGTAGAGGAAGGTTAGTTTAGAGACCGTTAAATTTTTAGGACCCCAGAATCACTCATGTTGTGAGTATTCATATTGGATAAGGTGATAAAATGGTGAATTTCGTGACAGATATTCATGATGAATAATATATTGATCATGAATATTCACAAAGTAAGGACATCCTAGGTTTTAAAAATATTTAAGGTTTCTAAATGAACATTATCCCTACTATTGTAATTGTATTAATGGATCTTTCATGGCTATATTCAATTGTTGTTCTTAGTGCTCTCTGTGCGTGTTTTTGACATGTATTTATTGTCCGGACTTCTTAATGTTCCCTATTTCACATGTTTTTTATAAAAAATTATTTATAATTTCTCAAGATTTCGAAGACGTTCTCTAAATCTCTCAAGCGCCATTGAACCTTTTGAAAGCATGTGTTACGAGAAAAAAAACATCTTTATATCAAGGTAAAGATGTGATATGCATACATGTTATCTATTTAATCTTTTTGAAACATACAAAATTAGTTGGTGAACCCCACAATATCTTGAACAAACGTCAAAGTTTCAACATTATATTCTTACTAAATAGTACCCCAAATGTTGCAAATTACAATACAAAAATTGAATAGATAGATCGGCCGAAAAGGGGAAAGGCATGCTTTTACAAATATCATAATAAAAGTACACAAAATCTTTGAAGATCGATATAACAATATGCACGGACTTTGCCACTTTTTTCTTGTAACTTATAGGACCGAGTCAAACTCTCTCTAGACTTGAGCATGTTCACACACCGTGCAACTTTCTTTTGATTTCGGCATGACGAGTGCCATTTTCATCAACAAACTTTTTTCAACTTTTCTTTCTCATGCCTTCTTCCAAATGGATTCCTTCGCGATCTTGCTCGTTAAACCAAGAGCCGTCTTTTTATAAATTAAAAGAGTTAGTTACTCAAATACAACCAAACTATGATATGGAATGGATGAAGGATTCAATGATTAAAGAGAACACTAAAATGTATATATATAAAGATACAAGACACACCAAAATTCCCTAAACTAAACATTTCCTTGTCCTAAAAAAGAATCTAAACTAAAAGCAAAGTGAAAACGATGAAATAAAAACAACGCACCAAACATCAAAATGAATTAATACGCGACCTCATAGTCACGTAATAAACAAACATTTCCTTATGGTTGCTGAATGGTTTGATGCAGAATGATTAAATTTTCGGGCCAGAATGCATGCAGTAAAGTTTTCATACAAAAGCATGAATAATACATGCATATAGATTGTAATAAATTAATTGTGGGAATGCAAGTTTAATTCTAATATAAATAAGACATGCATACAGATTCCGGTTATTCCGTTGGCTTTTCCCATTCAGACGCTGTTCTGATCTGCACAGCCGGAAGTCACAAGTCCCCCGTCGACCTCCACTCGCTCCGGTTAGCTAGCTAGCTATCTTTTCAACTCTGATGAATGTGTTGTTTTATGAAATACTGATTTTGCTTTGTTTACTTGAATTGAAAGATATGAAGTTTGAAGAAATTTTTACCACTTATTTGGCTGAAGAAGGAAAGGAACTTAACAAGTGCTGCCATTTTTCCTACAAGAGACTCAAAAAGGATTTGAACTTCTGCAGGCTCCATAAACATTCGATTCAAATTGAACCCCATGGTGAATCCTGTCATCGTAAGAATTATTACAACTCTAATTACGACATTCTATTGATTAAACCTACTCCTATTTGTACGAGATTTGTAGATTTAGGGTGCGTTTTGTACACTGGACAGGACAAAACAGACAAGATCTGTTCCATGTTTGACAGAACTTTTATGGAACAAGCTAAAATAAGGTGGAACAGACTCATGCATTACCAATATAATATCAAACTAAAACACAATTCTCTTCTAAAACATCAAATATATGTTCGGTTCTTCTGTTCTGTCTAGTTTTGTCTTAATTACCAAACGCTGAACAACTGTTCTGTCCTGTTTTGTTCTGTCATATCCTGTCCTGTTCTGTTCTACCCTGTCTCGATACCAAACGCAAAGGGAAAACGGTGTTTCAACCTTTTGGAAGTTGGTAATTTGTGAAATGAAGTTCCTTAAGCATTAATTTCTGTTTCGTTTGGTAAATTTGAAACAGTTTAATTTCATGATGTGTGGTTCTAGACTTCTAGTACAATAATTCACAGGTTTTTTCTCTTTGTTTTCACTGTAGGTTGTGATCAAATGTTTTTCTCTGAATTGAAAACAGAAGCTTCTAAGATGGCTGATTGTTTTAGTTTGAGAGTCAGGAAGCTTGTGCATCTTCATCTCACCACCGGTACGCAGAGATTTATTTCGTGCTTCTTTCAATGTGTCAAAAACGATCAACAATCACTCATGGAAAAAGGATGGATGCTGATTCAATTTGTGGTTATGAATGTGATTGCCTTGAGGAAATTACTTAACAAATATGACAAAGTAGGCACATGTATATATATACATACATACATACATACATACATACATACATACATACATACATATATAGGGTCAGTTTCAAATGGAAACTCAAATTTGATTTTGAACGTGAGATAGCCGAGAGAGCGCCCACGTGGCATATTCACTCTGAATAATCATATATATTATTCAGAGTGAATAACACATGTATTATTCAGGGTGGATAATACAACATTCTGTATTATTCAGTATTACTTACTCTAAATAACACTGAATTCTGTGATATTCACTTTGAATAATACATGATTATTCAGAGTGAATATGCCACGTGGCACTCTCTCGGCTGTCCTCATGTTCGCAATGAAATTTGATTGCTGCCTTCTTAATTGGAACCAAACAAATAGGTTGTATCTTGTGCTTAAATCTTGATTCTATTCTCCACAGGTCCACAAGTCTGTCAATGGCGCCAAATTTAAGTCCAGATTGGCGGTTGAACGCTTAGATATCACACAATCACCATGGCTGATCGAATTAGTAGCTTTCTATATGAATCTGAAGGGTTCAAATGTTGTGATGTCTGATAAACTATTTGGTCCACTCTCCTTTGATCTCAACACTACTGATGAAGTGTCTTTACTAACTGTGATGCTTCCAGATTCTGAAAAATTGGAGCACGATCTCACGTGTGCTGTTTGCTTGGTACGTGTTGAACGTTAATAAGACGTGCGCGTCTAAATTTGCTGTATGTATGTATGTATGTATGTATGTATGTATGTATGTATGTATGTATGTATGTATGTATGTATGTATGTATGTATGTATGTATGTATGTATGTATGTATGTATGTATGTATGTATGTATGTATGTATGTATGTATGTATGTATGTATGTATATGGTGTCTTTATCATGATAAGACATTATCCTTTTGGCTTATTGGTTTCAGGACATTGTTTTCCAACCATATGCTTTGAAGTGTGGACATCTGTTTTGCAAGTCTTGTGCTTGTTCAGCTGCTTCTGTATTGATCATTAAAGGGCTTAAGTCTGCAAGCCAAAAGGATAGGTGTCCAATATGCAGAGAGGTTGGTATAAGTTGTAGTTGTGATAACTGTATAAAGTGATATATACTCTTTCTTCTTTGGACTATTTGTTAGATGTCTTATTGCTTTCTGATAATTCTGTTATATCCTAAATATTCCCTTGTTATTATTGTAGAATGGAGTGTATGCTGATGCAATCTGCATGGTGGAACTAGGTTTGCTCTTACAACAAAGGTATTAGGTATTGTTTTGCAATATTTTAGAATAGAGTTGGTTTGATTTGAGGGATTTGGTAGCAGGATTTGAAATTAAATTTTGTTTTAATTTTGTGCTTGGTAGTGGTGAAGGTCAGCGTCTCTTACTATGATTAGCCCTTACCGATAATTGACTAATTGTTGCAGACAATACCCTTTTTGTAAACTGAAATCTTACCCTATAAGTAAGTGACGGTGTTGAATTTTATCTCTAAACACTTATCTGAGGTAAGCATTCGGTAAACGACCTCTTAGAAAGATAAGGTGCCTGAAGTAAGAAACATAAACTATTTACACACGCTATGAGAGAAATGAGGCATGATTCGGTAGTATGATTTTTCATATGTTTATTTTAACTTGAATGAATAAAAATGGAAATCATGAAGAAAAAAGATCGTCAAGGATGAATTCAAGGGTCTAAATGAAAAATTCCAAGCTGCTATGGGTTGCTCGTAGAGATGGCCAAAAACCGGGTTCGGGCCGGTTATGACCGGTTATTAATCAAGCCGGTTAAAAACAATACCGTGGCTTAACCGGTTATTGGCGTTTACGGTTAAGGGGGTTTGGATGTATAACCGGTTTACGGTAATTTTAACCGGTTAACTTTGACAGGTTATAACCGGTTACATAACCAGTTAATGTCAGTTAAGGTATTTATTTTACAATTTTTATAATAAAATTAATGATTAGTTTTATAAACTTTAAAAAAGAATGGGTGATTCAAATTACTTTAAAAATACGTTTTATTATGCTTTTTTTTAAAGGCAGATTTTATTATACTTTTAAACTAATTACATTAATTATATTTAGAAAAACATCGCATAAATATAAAAAAGGGCTACTTTTTCAGGGGAAAAAAATCGGTTACTGGTTATAAATGGTTATGCATTTTCGGAAAAAACCTAACCAGTTAGAGTTTTCGGTTAACTGGCCGGTTAAGCATCAGGCCGGTTATAACCGGTTACATTTGGCCATCACTAGTTGCTTGTTATAACATCCGGCCCATTGTTAGCTTTTGTTGTATATCTTGTGAGCTCCATAACTCATAACAGATCAAAAGCTATAACTATTTTAAATTTCTTTTCCTTTCTCCAAGTATCTATAAACGAGTCCCCTAGGTACTAACTCTTGCTCCTCATCATTGAGGGAACTTATAGGTGCAAAGAAAAGTATAAGGTGAGATTGACCGAAGAACGAGAAAAGGTAGTGAAGCAAACTAAGGTGTATTGGGAGGCGCAAACGAGTCGCATGTTGGGATTGTAACACTTCCAACTAGGTCGATCGAGTTCTTGATACCTGGAATCTTTTTTCTGCCTTTATTCATATTTGAATTTTTCTTAAGGTATATAATACAACAAATACTATACACATTTCCTAGGTCTGGCCCTTAACCTTTTGGAATTTAGAGGAAAGTAATGATAATGCATTGGAAATCATCAACAAAGTTTTATCGTGTTTGGATTGAAAAACTACCCATTTATCCCTTGATTTGGAACACTAGATTGGTGGATACTGGATAACTTGCTTACAAAATTGAGGAAAACAAGACTAAAAGATTGATAGTGTTTTAAAAGGCAAGAAGTAGATATGATGAATCGTTCTTAAATCTTTTGGAAGCCGAAGGTATTCACAAAAGCATCATATCTCTGTGTAGAGATATCGTCTACGTTATATCTTATCTTTCTAACCCTGTTTTTAGGTGAAAATTTTTTAGTATATTTTGATTTGTTTTATAAAAATATTTCCTTTTAGTGTATTCTTTTTGAAATTCAATATATTGAATATGAATTGAAATCTGCATCATATTGATTTAGTGGATAATAGGTGTTCTCTTTCTTTCTTTTTGAAAATTCTTATTATGATATAGTTACATTACATCCACAAATTTAATTAAATTTAATGATTAAGAAGAAATGGAATAGAAGGGGAGTGCCCTCATACTCAAGGCACTAATAATTAGATATGGTGGGTCCCTATAAGTCTCTTTCCCTAAAAAGAGTTGATGTTAACTTCTCTATTTAATTAAAAAAAAAAAAAAAACTTCTCTATTTTTCATTTAATTTCAAATTTCAGATTATTACATTTTAGTGGTATCACATGATTTATCCTTATCCAATCATTTAAAATATTCCCTTTTAATGTCTTCTTATGTAGGCGTGCGTTTACCGCAATCGCACAATTTGATAACTAAAAGAAATTCAAATAATTCTGTATATAAATCAAATTAAATATTTAATAAATACATATCAAATTTTAAAGAGAATAAGAGGTACATAGTAACTAATACATATTTTTATATTAACGATATAGAAATCTTTTTGTGAATATCACTAATTAATCTTAACTTTTAATTGACTTTAAAAACTTAGTCAAACTTTTGAAGAAAAAAGGTTTTTGGAAAGTTTGACAGAACGATAGGCTTTGAAAAATAAGGGAAGTAAGCATAAAAACAATTAAGAACAAAAAATATGTAAGGACAATGTAAGTATAAAGGTGAGTATGATTATAAAACAGAATAAATAAGCTAAAAGATCTATACTAGATGAATCTTGCACAAGAGTTGGTTCTAACTATATGTAAAAAGTCCGTATTTATCTTAAGATCATGATGACCTATTTGACGATTCTCTATCTCTCTCCCTCGTCGACAACAACCAGAAGTCCTTACGCATACATTGTCTTGATAGTATTGCATCTTCAAGAATATTTGAGGTCATGCTTCCGTAATATGCGTGGTTATATTTATCTTCTTAAAATGTGCATGAATGAGCGAAGTCTTCCCAACCCTTCATCTCATACAATATAGTTGGTCTTCTAGCTACTTTGTAGAATATTTCATTCAATTTTAGTAGAACCTATCATCGATTTTCATGATTGTCATCTTCAAAGTCTAATGTGATTACTCGAGATATGCAATTTGACTCGAACACCCACTATTATAGAGAAAATTATCAACTAATGATTATAAACGATTATCTTCAAATTGAATATGTTTAACGAGTCAACAAAAATAAATTAGTTGAACGAGTCAATTTTAAAAATTTAATGTTGAATGAAGAAAATCAGTATCATGCCTAGCATTATGTATATCAATGATTGTTTTTGTTGACAGATTTAAAAGAATTTTCGTTATGTCCCTTTTATCTGTAATTTTCATATATTGTGGACACTCCACAAATGTCTCCATCTATATCATAAACGATTTGAACCAAATATTAATTTCTAGATAATATTTTTGATAGACAAAGGCTACCATTTATCCTCTATCAGGAAACAAGTTGCAGGTTCGATTTATGTGTAACTTTAAGGTGTAATGTGAATATTTGTTAAATCATTTAATGTTTATCCATTGGAAGATTTATTTGTACTTTTTTCAAACTTTGTCTTCATTTTATTATTATAAAGTATAAGTAGGTCCTATTAGAATTTGAAGGGGCCTGTCAACTAATGTATCCAATTTTAACACAACTCTGATGATCCAAAGAGGGCCTCTCATTTTCAACCATTCAAGCATTTAATCCTTAATTTATCAAAATTTAGTCTTACTCAACTACTGAGTATTCTTTTAACCCCTAACTTTACCAGTTTCCATAGTAGCTAGTTGGTCTAAATTGTCAAACTTGAATATCAACTCAAATGTTTGTTATTATCATTCATCCATTTCAACAGACAACTCAATTGTTACTAAAGATCCATTTTTTTACCTTTGACAACCATGGTCAACAATAATCATAGTTGGTTGTTATTCATTTACATCTTTAACAACCATATTGATACCATTCATCTGATTTTTCACCTTTGAAAATCCTAGCAGGAGTGTATGCATCCAATGTAGATAGAGAAGTAACATCTATAGGCCAAGACACTAAGATGAGTTTGACAAAATTTTAGCCAGACTACCGACCTTTTTATAATAAATAAGATTGAAGCATCATAACAACTTGCAAAAAATATGACATTTATATAAATTAATCTACTTACAAATCACTATTATGTACTCTAGAAGTTACTTTTATTTATTATATATGGTTATGGTCTTACCTTACAAAACACTACTCTTAAAGTTATATTTTATTTACTACTTTGCATTAAAATACAAATTTGTTTGACTGAAGGACAAAATGTAAGAATGTCTTCAGAGTTTCTCTAAAATTGAAAAAGAAAATATAGAGAATATGATAATTTTGAGCCAATATTATACTCAAAGCCTTTTTGAAATCTTCAAAATAGGCAAAATATGATTATATGAGAAAGAAATGTTTTCTCTAAATATAAAAAATATCCTAAAACGATTATCAAATACATTTTATCCATAGAAAACTTTAAAAATTAATATTTAAATAAAAGATAATATTATAACAAATTGAGAATTATTTTAATGTTAAACGTAAACTATTTTGAAGATAATTTTCACTTTTCATTTTATTTATTTTTTATTTTTTGAAATTTTATAGAAACGTCTATCGAGAAGATGTAGCACTTCGGCTAAAATCCAAAAATGATTGACGGCTTGGCTTGGCTTGGCTTGTAGGGTCCCACGGTCCCACCCTGTGTATATAGCCTTGAGGAGGAAAGTTGTGATTTTATACAAGAGGACATCAACCAACCAATTTTACCATATGGCCCATGATGTGCTTCTTGTTTATCTAAAATTGGACCACTCTCATCCTCCAATTTCAAGCAAATCCACATTTTTTACATCTTTATCTTCTGTTCATCTAACAAAACGTATAAAAAATGTCCTACCTAAAACTCGGGATTTGTATGCTTGAACTCCAATTCAGGCTAGAGATGGCTAAGAGTCGGTCACGAGCGGAGGCGGGTCATGCTTAAATTGGTCCCCATCCGGCCATCCCGAACAATGTTGCAGTAATCGGTTCTGGCGTAAATAGTACTGCTTTCAACCAAAAAACTTGGGCCCAGTTAAGCTACACATGGCACGGTTATGAGAACCAACCCTACTCATAAGACAGGCCTAAATTGATGCCATCGATTTCTTTTTTAAATTCAATTTTTTATATAATAATGAAATAAAGGATAAGAGATGGAAAATTGGCTATAAATGGCTATGTAGTGTATATAGAGGGTCAAGAGACCAAAAAAGGATTAAAAAGATAAAACATGGTCATATAACAGCTATAAATGATTATATTTTTTGAAATTTTGAATCAGTTGGACCATGATTTTCACCTAATTAAACATGTTTGGGTTCTAGTCCTTCACTTGGCCATTTAGCCATCTCCAATCCAAACTAGATCTCAAAATCCGACCAAGATTTTTTTTTTTTTTTTTTTTTTTTGGGGGGGGGGGGGGATAGGCCTAAGCCTAGGTTCAGCCTAAAAAACTCTGAAGAACATAGTTAAGCTCCAAAAGGTAGGTCTGAAAGAGTCTGATTGACACTTATTTTAACCCCAAAGACTATCACAGCCTTGTTCGAGCCTGAAAAAAGCTTGTGCCTTTCTTTTTATCTTTTTGCCAAGTGAAAACATGCTTGGAAGGCTTGAGTTGAAGCTCCTCCTAAGAAAACTTGAACCTTACGCATCTATGATTATAACTATACTTTTATGTTATACTGTAATACGTGATAACATATCTCTACTTTTTTTATAGCTTTGTTACTAAACTATATAAACTAGTCAACTTACGAACCGTTTAAAAAAAAACTGTTTTCAACAACATAACATTTGAAATCCAATCAAATTAGTTACACATGTTTCTCATATTTGTCTATAAATATTTATGACGTCCATTGTGATCTACAACTATTTTTATGTGTCTTGTACAAATAAATTTTAGATGTTTGATTAATAGTTAAATATTATATTGAATTATACTATTTAAATATCAAATAGTTAGTATATTGTATTTTATTATAACAAAAAAAATAGCATTTTAGACTAAACAAAACATGTGTGTATCGCGTGAAATCACTTATATATAATGGTATAATGTGTTTGAGTTGTTATTAGTATATTTTATTTCATTATGATAAAGAAATAGCTTTGTAGACCAAGTAAAATGTATGTTTCACATGAATTCAAATTATATAGATGATATGTAATGTGTCTAAGGAGTTGTTATTAGTATATTATATTTTATAATAATAAAAAATAATGTTATAGATTAAGCAAAATATAATATGTATCACGTGAAACCATACATAATGATGATATAATATGTTTAAGGAGTCGTTTGTTAGACGCTAAGGGATAGAAGTTTAGCAGACTAATTCCCTTATCAGATGATCATAGCAATAAAAGGAAAAATAAGGATGAAGAGTTTTAATTAGTAACAAATGGCAATGGCGGATCCAGAAATTTTAGTGACGGGGTTCGGAATTTAAGTAATGGTTACGTCCTCACATGATTGGCAAAAACCTTTATTCAAATAGTTTCGTCTTGTTTATCTCTTTTAACTTATTTGGGTATCATAAAAAAGTTTGGATATATCCAAAGAACATCATTCTATTTAAGAATCAATCATACATAAAGTGTTAACTCCTAACCCTAAATTAACAACAAGAAGTTAACAATTTGACATTAATTAACAAATAAGCTAATAGCTAATAAAAACTAAACAATTTATATATTAACTAACAAACTCTAATCCTAATAATTTATGATTAATAAAGACCTTGAAAATCAAATCAAATTAAAATTTTAACAATTAAGTTGGGTCAAAAAGTTTATATGGGTCAATTCAAAATTTTAGGGGTCAAGATATAAATATATTTATGACAATTTAAATTTTACAATATAAAAGTCAAAACTATTGAAACTTTATTAGGGATTTAGGGTTATTTGATCCCTAATCTAAAATATAGTTCTGTCTATGATTGATGGTAATGATTTTTATTCGATAAGTATTTATTGGATGGTAGATACTTACCGTCGGTTTATTTTGATGTTAAAAATCATTACTTAAGTGACATGATGACTCGAATAGCTAATTATGTTGTTAATTATCTTTATTATTTATATTATTATTATTATTATATGTTATATAAACATGTGGACTAAACTATTAAATAATTACAATTAGAATTATTAAATCATCCCTACATTCCAACTTGAATTCCACAAATTTGTATATTCATTCATAAAGATCGTCTTTTTTTTGCCTTTTGGTCCTTTTAAATCGACATTACCTCTTTGTTCCGATAACTTAATTATTTACCTTGAAAAATGTTAGTTATTTGAATAATTGATTAATCTTTATCTTATGGATGTAAAGGTAATCACGCAATTGCTCTCACTTGTGACTTGTTACTTAAATAAGTTGTGACTTTATTGTCTTGAATTCGTGATTTTAGATATGTTTTCATATGATTTAAGGTACAACGAAATTTTTTAAATGCATAAAAGGTTCAAGTTTAAATTATGTTGAAGATGAAAATAAATCCTTCTATCTACATGGCCGCACTTGTTGTGTCAACTTTGGAAAACCTCCCCAAAGGAACGGAGTTAATTCATGTAAGTCCGCTCGAAAACCTTTTGCTTATATATTAAGATGCAATATTATGGAAAAACAATGGTTAAATCATGTTTTAGAAAAGATCAACATCAAAAATTTTCTTTTCACAATGATCAACATCAAAATTTGATTTTTATGTATATTTGTTAATACGTAATCTAATTCGATTTTAACATATAAATCATGTCTAGTTCAGTTGGTTTTTCTAAAGGCAGTAACATTTTGGGAGCTGTGGATGGGATCCTAGTCTACCTGGGTTCGATCCCAAGAGGAAAGAGACAATTAAAAGCATGAGGAGTATCTATTACTTGGGTTAGTCCAGTCATAGACTAGACTACCTCCCAACCAAGTTAAAAATTGTTGTTGGACCGGGATAACGATGGATTAGCGGGCTGATTGTTAATGCACGATACTATCAAAGAGGTATATGTACATGTGTTCATGATAATCGTTCGTTAATTTGATATCTCTTAGCCATCCAAAGTAAATTCGATTTTAACATATAAAAGAAGATGGAAATAAAGAGTATAAAATACAATTTAATATATGACAAGACAATTTGGATATCGTCTTTCCATCCTGCCGACGACCAAAGTTTCCAACAACCAATCACACCGCTACACTCACACACAAAACACACACACACACACATATATATAATGCATGTGCATTGTGCAATGACCAAACCACCCTTCACCTTTTACCCCCACTTTCCATTTATAAATACCCCATGAATTTCCCTCCTTGGATCGTATCATCCTCCAATGGGTTCCCTTCCTCATGTCGTGGAAGACTGTTACGGCTTGCTCCAGATCTTTAGCGACGGATCCATCCACCGTCACGAAAAAATCGATTTTTCGGCTTTTCCTGTCAAAGACGACGGATCCGTCGTCTATAAAGACTTTTGTTACGACACCCTCCACGACCTCCGTCTCCGGTTTTACAAACCCAAATCCTCCGCCACGGCCGCGAAGCTGCCGGTCATCTTCTACCTCCGTGGCGGCGGCTTTTGTCTCGGCTCGTTCGCATGGCCGAACATCCACAACTCTTGCCTCCGCCTCTCCTCCGCCCTCCAAGCCGTCGTGGTGGCGCCCGACTACCGGCTCGCGCCGGAGCATCGGCTTCCGGCGGCCATGGACGACGCGGTTTCCGCGCTCAAGTGGCTCCAAGATTTGGGGAGATCAAACCCTAAAGGTGACGGTGACGTGTGGCTTGGTGGTGTGGTTGACTGTGTTGACTTTGATCGTGTTTTCGTCGCCGGTGACTCTTCCGGGGGGAACATAGCGCATCACCTGGCGGTGCAGCTGGGGCCGGGGTCGCCGGAGCTGGCGCCGATCAAGGTACGTGGGTATGTGATGATGGCGCCTTTTTTTGGCGGGAAGGAGAGGACGAGGTCGGAGGCGGAAGGGTTGCCGGAGACGTTCTTAAACGTCGATATTCTTGACATGTAAGTTTTCATGCTCCTCTTCTTCGTCAAGATTATATGATCAAATTATATTTAGGCAAAAAATTGATTACCGGCAACCCTAACGAGCCTCACACGAAACCTGCTTTCAAGGAGGCCAATTCGGAGGGGGTATTTTTAGGCTCACTCAACACTGAGGCTAGTGTGAGGCCTTGGGTTTGATCCTAAGGCCTATTAGGTTATCGGTAGTGGAACCCTCCTCCGAGCCTTCTAAGTCCCCAAGCCCACTCTGCCACATCAGCGCCACATGAGCTTTACCATGAAACCCATTACAAGCCTTGTGGAGCTCTCTTTATTTAGTACCACAACCCACTAAACCAAATACTCAATACATTAAAAAAAAGAAAAAAAAATGAGATTGCGAGAGAGGGAGAGGAGCGGGTAGCTCCGGTTGGCCACACTGATGTCCCTCCAGGCTGCGCAGCCCGCCGACTTAGTACCGGCAGCCCGCTCAACCCTAGGGCGTGGTACGCATAGCCTTATGTATTTGGGCAAATTCTCCTCATCTCTTTACTAATTGAGCTACATCCTAGAGGCATGATTAGATTATATTTGAAATTTCATCTAAACTAATAGTCGATATACGTAAGGGTGTGTAGGAGACATGAACCTAATACCGTGAATCACATGTGATTTTAGGGAGCGTTTGGAAGTGCTTATCGCTATTTTTTCCCTTCAAAATATGCTTATTTGTGTTTTAAAAAAAACGTTTATCTATGTTTTGAAAGGAAAAGAAAAACAGATCCATTTTAACTCTTTAAATCTGCTTATTTGCATTTTCAACATGTGATAAACACCTTTATTCAAACACTTAAAATAACTTATTTATGTTTTAAAAACAGATAGGAAAAAAGATAAGCATGTCCCTAACAAACAAAAGGACTAAAGTCAAATTCATTTGGGGTAGTGGATCAAATACAATTAAAAGGGTTTATTTTTTAATTTTTCTAAATTTACCCCTTAGTATTTTACATGTGATTATAATATAAAATCACATGTCATTCCGGAGATTGATCAAAAAAAATTTAACAGTCTTACCATTTGATTATAAAAATTAAATATATGTGTAATTACTATAAAATCATTATTGATTTGTTGGTTTATTTATTTTGTTTAATAAGAGAGGTCCGGGATTGAAATTTTTTATTTTAATTCCTTTTAGAATTATGATAAATCTAAAATTAAAAGTTAAAGACTAAAAAAATAAGCCTAGCAGGATTGAAACTTGAGTCTAAGGTGAAGAAGAACCTTGAAAATCAACCTTATCATGTAGAGAATTTTGTGTTTTCTTTGTATTTTCAAAATATATACGGTGATACGTAATAAGTTGATATGAGACGTTTTTAAGGATCCTATAACCTTTTACGTTACAAAAAGATATGAAACAATAACCGGTGTCATCATATCTAGTACAATGGATGTAACTCTTTATAATTCGACTGTTTTGTTATTTTATTATTTAATTTGTGGGGCAACTAGTATGCGTATATATGTGAGAGTGAGATGGGATGAAAATTGAGAAGTATTAGTATGACAAGTACGATGGCTGCTAACTCAATCTACTTATACTTTGACTTTTTAATGGTCAAAGGATTTGTTTTTCCTATGATTAGAATATTTATATGGAAAAACTTATATATTATTGTGGTGTATATATATATGGGTCATTTCTTGAATTAAAATATCCTTCAGGTTGTCTCTCTCAATAAAAAGATTTTAGTGGACTTCTATTTTTCATTTTCTATTTCATATTAGTCTTTATCAAATCATTTATATTTCTTTAATTCATTTTGCTCTAATAATGCATTATTTTTGACTTTTATGTGATGAATTCATTTATTTTAACTAAAATATGTATATAAAGAACAATATTAATGTTCATAAAAGATTGTATAATTGACATGTAGATCTAGTATATATGCAATATTTTCATAATAAGGTGAGAATGAAATAAATGATCTGAATGGCTTATTTATTTGACTATTGAACGATGAAAATGACAGGTTTTGGAGGATGTCATTACCAATTGGAAAAAGTGCTGATCATCCGTATGCAAACCCATTCGGGCCTCAAAGTCCTAATCTGGAGTCCATTAAGCTCGATCCAATACTTCTGATAGCCGGAGGGGATGAAATTATGAAAGACAGGGTGGAATTGTATGCAAAGAGGTTAAAAGAGCTTGGAAAGATGGCACAATATGTTGAATTCAAAGGTAAACAACACGGGTTCTTCACGAATGAGCCTTATTCAGATGTTTCAGATTCGTTTTTGAAACTGATCAAGGATTTCATGTTCGAACATTCTAGTTAACCAACTCGAGTCACATTAGTTTTCATTATTGAGTTATATTTTTGTTCAATACGTCAAAATGTTGTAAAAATAGTCTTTTTGTACAAGCTAGTATATATAGTATTTTTGCATGCTTCTTAGGTTTGTATTTCTCTTTTAAGTTCAAGTATTTGTATGAATCTATTGTTATTGGTGTAATATAATCATAATTACTATTATTATTATTATTATTATTATTATTATTATTATTATTATTATTATTATTATTATTTTGTTATGCATGCAAACTCATATCCTAAATACTCGTAGACATTCAAGTAATGTATTATAGTGTGTATATATACACCTCCATTAATTTTAAATCCATAAGACCATTCGCGACCAGGCGTCAAGAAGAGCATCAAGTATGGCGGTACTGACCGGTACCCTCGGCAACACTGCCAAGGGTAGTCGGCAAGAGCCTCGTGTCGGTTGAGAAGGCTACCCACCCCATCCCACCCCACCATCTCTCTCCTTTCTCCCTATCTCTCTCTTCTTTCTGTCTCTTCTTTTTTTTCTTTTTTTAATTAATTATTTAGATTGGTATGGGTGTGGATGAATTGGTAAGGATTGGTATTGGTAAAATAGTAGAAAACTGATGTGACAGCTGGTATTATTAGCAAGCAGCATGACCACTGTGGATGGTCTAATACACATTTTTGATGAAAAAATAATCAAATATTATCGTCAATTAAATAGTTTCAACAATAAACCGTTGTCATGAGAACGTGGTTTAATTATAGTTTATGGTCTATAGTTTAATTATTTTATCCCATACAAAAAGTAATATTAATTGACGAAGTTTCAACTTTCACCATATCTCACTAGTTATCGTACCCGCGCGATGCGGCGGGTGTGAATGATTGTAAAGTGTTTTCCATTTGTCTGAATTTTGGAACTTTCAAACCTTTGCAGTTTTACGGAAAAATAGTTAGTTTGTAAACGTAAAATGACACAAGATATAAAAAGATACAATAAACTTTGCTCAGTTAATTATATACTCATGTCAATATATCTTTTGTATCATATATTCTTGTGTATAGACATATTTTTTCAAGAGCCAAACTCGATACCAACTCTAAGGGATTTATGTTGCTGAAAACATCCAAAAGCACATGTCCTACAAGGAATCCACAGCGGTTGGTAAGTAATAGTGTATTATATAGATTTTAATGCAACATAAATTTGTTTAACATTAGATAATGACTAAACTTGTAGTTCATGTAACACAATTTACAAAGTATAAGCACATGCAATTGTCAACATGTATAAAATTGAATAAGAATAAGCTCAAAATGTTGATGCAAAAATGTGACATGAAACTCATACGAGGTTACCACTCCATACAAATCTTTTGCCGCAAATGTAAATTGAGCATACATGTAATCGGTTCACAGGAACAAACTGCAAAAAATAAAGTAAACCAAATTATTTATTCAAATATTAAAATGTGAGTTTGCCCTCAATACAAATCCTTATTTTAAGATGGAAAAAAGGTAATGCCACATTCGTTATGCTTTTTCTCTAGTACCTTATAACGTTCATAAAAACTCTTGGAAAAGTCCAAAAACTTGGAAATCCAGTATCCAACTAATAGAGCTACTTAATGCAACCCCGTAACAACCAATAGTTGCTTCCAATATTACTGTTCGCCCTGTTTCACACACCCCCTGTTGTTCTTTTATGATTTTAATTATTTTAGTGAACGGCAGCGGTGCCAAAAACAGGTGTGCAAAAGAAATAAAACAAGTAACCTTCGGCCCAAGTATAAGCCTCCAATTACTGTCGTTTTTTCTAAACAAGTAATAAAAATGGTACAAGTACCAGATATCGATCCCACAGGGAAGCGGTGAAAACAATCTTTCGAGATTCAGTTTTTGTGAAAGTTAACTTCAAATGGGGTTTGGATGAAAAATATTTGGTTGGTTGGTTGATTATGAGCTATTTTAAGAGAACAATTATAAAAAGGAGCAAGGGGTGTAAAGTCTTTTAGTTGGAATAAAAATAGGTAAATTGGATAGGAAGTAAATTAATAAACTCACTTATGCAGAAATGATATCCAAGTAACTTCTGAAAAGTTATCACATTTTCATATAGACCAATTATTTATCGATGAGTTTAGATGCAATCTTTAATGAAATGTTAAAATATATCAAAAATCAACACTTACGTAACCTCTGAGAGATTAACACATTTTCAAGCATCTGACTCATCGTTAAATAATTAGTTATAATCTTTAATGGGATACTAGATCTGATACCAACTTCAGGAATAGTGCCAATTGTAGTCCCTTAAGAGACTAACACATTTTCATGTCTTTGGATTATTACCAGTTAATTATTAAATATACTCTTTAATGAAATGCTAAAGACGTGAGATAATAGCAACGAGTGTTGTCACCCACTCATATATCCCCAAAATAACATTTTAGTAACTTCTAAAAAGGTACCGCATTTTCGTACATCTGGTTAACTGGTAAAAATACAAATACAATCTTTAATGAGGCATTAGACTTAAAGTAGTAAAAATTGAGTTTATTTAAAAGACTTTTTTCTTTACCAAAGATTCATTCCAACTTAAACCTTACACCCCAAGCTATGAAATTAGCCTATCATGCTTGGTATTATTTTATGACTATTTTTATGATTAATAATTCGAACAAGGAAACGTTAGAATCACAGGAATGATTATTAAATATAAAAACTGGAACAATTGATAAGATGTATCCTGGAAAAGTGACCAGTAATATTAAAACAGTTGATATAGATGTGTACTGGAAAAGTGACCAGTTAATATTAAAACAGTTGATATAGATGCGTACTGGAAAAGTGACCAGTTAATATTAAAACAGTTGATATAGATGCGTACTGGAAAAGTGACCAGTTAATATTACGGGTGCGTAATTTAGATACAAGTATATAAGAAAAGATGGTTAAGTCATAACTAGAACAAACTAAGCATATACATGAATATATATATATATATATATATATATATATATATCGATGGTTATATATGTATGTATATATATATCTAACATGTAAATGAAGAAAAAATGAATCAACACAAATTTACTGCAAATATTACTTAGATTTTGAGATCCAAAAGTTAACAAAACACTTGGTCGTGCGTTCGAGATTAGTAGAGAGTTTATAGAAACTCGAATGCAACTCACCAAGTGTTTCCAACAAAAATTGATTCGGCCTCAACACGAGGAAATCCGAACCCAATAACTAGAATACCAACGAAGTTTACGACGAAAGCTAATCACCACACTTGGATTCGGTTCTATCTAACTACCGAATCCACAAAAGAAAAAGGGAGGGTGAGATTGTTGTTCTTGGTGTGGTGATGGAGTTGAGAAGTTATATTTGTTCCATATACAAGCATACATATAAATAGCCAAGTATCATGGGCCAAATGGATGCAAAGTTCATCAAAGAAAGGTAATGGGCTTCGGCCCAATAAAACCGATCGGCCCATGGTCGATCCAAACCCGCGGCAGCCCAACTTCCACGCTCCGGCCCAACTTTGGTGACTTGCTCCGCAAAAGAAATCTACAAAATCGGCCCACGATACTGGTTCCTGAAAATACACAAAAGCCTTTATTAAGTTTAAGCGATAAAATGCGCGAAATACCTATATAAGTGTATTTATAGCAAAAGTGTGCATGCGGTGATTTTTAGCGTGTTTTTAATAAAATGAATGTAAAAAGGTGAGAAAAATGCACGAGATTTATTATTTACTAGGGTAATAAATTTGCTCTTATCACATCCCTAAACTTGAATGGTTGCTTGTCCTCAAGCAACGAAAGAGAATTGAATTTATATAAAAGTTGTCACTCGGTTCGTTATCTTGCCAGTGATAAGCTGTCAATTTGACCATTGTCTTCCCGAAGATGGTACTAGTAAAATAAATCTTTACATGACACCCTTACTAATTTGACAGTTAGTGTTAATGAGTGAAAAGTAACGCATGGTCAGCCTTGCTATTTCTTTCATCCCAAAGTTAGCTCGAGGGTTAAAGAGAGAGGTGTTATTTTTCTTTACTTTTGTATTTATACATCTTGCAAAAATGGCACAATTTTACTGCCATCATCTCATATTGAGGTATGACATTAGCTCGATTTGGCTCATGTGTTATTTTGGTGGATTGCCACATACCTCATCTTTGTGAGTTTATGGTGAGTGGGCTTAGATAATAGTGTTTGAAAGAGATATAAAGAAAGAGAAAACAAAAAAAAAAAAAAATTGGGTTAGTATTTGGGTTAGTATTTGGGTTAGTATTTGGGTTAGTATTTTAGCTTGGGGGGTTTTATCCATCCCTAAACTTTGGAATTTTGCTTGTCCTCAAGCAAAGTAAGTGAGGCTTATCAGAGGAAAGTTAAAAAGTTGTGTGAAAGAAAGGTTAGACGGTGAAAGAAGTTAGTTGAGAGTGTAGCTTCTTTGGATGAATTGATAGACGTGTGATCACATGTCACTATTCAAAGACTAACCTAAACGTGCCATGCTAGCAAATGTGTTTGTAAAATTCAAAATAGAACGTAATGGCCATCTTTGGGAAAACGCAAGTGTTATGGGACAACTTAGGGTGCACCGAGTGGTTTAGGAAAGTGAAATGCATGTTAAGTTACCACCTTTCATGAAAAGCTAATAAATGACAAGTTTGAAAAGAGAATGAGTAAAAAGCGGTCAAGTTAGAATAAAGAGAGAAAGATAATGCGTAGTGACGGATGGTTTGTAGTCCAAACAACAGCCTGCGGCTGTGAAATGAAACCAAACAGCAGGCTACGGCTGTGGGGATACCAAACAGCAGCCGTGTGCCAAATCCATCGTACCCAAGTGTAATGGTCATTCGGGTGGCAAACAACACATGGAATCGTAGTTTGGGGGTGGTGAGAGCTTATTACATATGCATGCATGCATGAAATGGGTAAGAAAATTTCATATGCTTTAAATTATGGGGGGGGGCTGTTGTGGGCCGAGAGTTGGTCAGGCCCATGATAAGCTAACAGCCGCATTCGACTTAATGAATAAGCCCGACTCATATACCCGTGCATGTGATGAAATTGTGTGACGTGCGTATCACAACTTATGTGGTACGTGCAATTTTCCAACACTCATGAGGTAGTTGCGTTTAACAATTTCAATTAACCAACTTGTGGCTTAATGGATAAGCCGTGCAAGCCGTGTCTTAATGCAAAGCTAAAATAACCATGCAACAGATAAGCCAATGTATGGCTTATACCAATGGAAGCCATGCGGTTTGAAAAGAGGATAACATCCCTAAACTTTATATGTGTATGTGCCAGAAAATATAAAGCAAGCGAACGATATTTCAAACTTAGATCATATAGTGAAAGTGGTATGAAGTGGAAACATAAAGTAAGGTTAGAGAAAGAGAAAATAGATGTCAAACCACGGCCTACTGCCTGTGAGTAGGGGGGTGGAGCATAGGCTCCAGCGGCGGGAGAGTCGGATATGAAGGGAGGCCGTACAGCAGGTCTCGATTCAAAACTCGGACCGTATCACGCCAGATTCTATCACGGTGCACATCGTAGGAACGGAATTCGAAGAGGACACGTGAAATCCAACTGAGGGTCCGCTGGTGGTTGTGGTGCATGCGGAAGAGTTCTTGGATATCCTGCAACTTAAAACAAGGGTTAGCCACAAATTGCTCAGTGTGAGCATGGTCCTTAGTGATGGGTATATAGGGAGTTGGTGGTGAATTAGCAGTCTCCTTAGACGAGCAAGAACGTAAAAGTTTGCCTAGAACCTTTCTTCCTAAAACCAATTTTTCCTTTGGAAAGATGTCCGTTGGAAAAATCCATACTTGTGCTTTAGCCATTAAGCCGTGGATAATGGTAGGATACAAAAGTCTACAATTTATCCGAACACAACTTGTTTTGATGTTGTTGGATATTAGCACACCCACATCAAACGGGTATTGTTTAACGATACAATATAAAATTAAAATTCTATCAATACCCAACTTAGAATTGTGACCCGTAGGACACAAAGTATGTTTGATAAACTGGGCCCAAACATTAGCCTCGTTAGTAAGGCTTTTTATGCGTAAGTGCCTAACTTGACCCTCGAAATACCAATCCGAACCGGGGATGGTAAGGGTTAGCAATATATCATCCAAATCATCTTTTGATAAATTTTTACGTAAAACGTCCAGTTTGGAGTTAGTGTGCGGACGCGTGCCTAAAAGTGCATGAATGGAGGCGGGGGAATAGTCAACAAGTATTCCCCTCACGGGGATTTGTTGCTCCTTTCGAATAGATGCCTCGGTATAAAATTCGCGTACCCAACTCAAATTATATGGAGTGGGTACGGCACATAAAATATCCCAATCGTGTGCGGTGATCGCCTTTTTAATATTGGATAGTCGAGATACCGTGTCCTCGAGGAATCCTTTTGGTGAGTGTGCAAGTTTATTTATATAAACAGAAAAACGTAAGAACGCGGTTTCGTTACTTAAAAGTGTTGAGAGTCGTACCTCCTCTCGAGTGTGTCGAGAGGTCTGAGTAGTACTGCTGGAGCGGGGCACCGAAGGTGGTGCCCAAGAAATAGGGTTTGGAGCAGGCGGGGTGGGGTTTCTTGCAGTGGATGAACGGCGGTTGTAAACATGTCTGATTGGGGGAATGGGGTTCAACCGTGGTGTCGCGGTCATAGGAACAGCCGTTGCGCGCGCAACCGAGACCGTGGCGGGTGGTGTCACCGAAACATGTGAGGGTGTAAAGTGTGGGTTGGGTCGATTGTAAGTAGGCTGTGGTGGTACATACGGGACGGGAACGCCGTATGCGTTAAGCATCATTATCGTGGGATCCGTGGATGGGGGAATGTAGGGATTAACAACTGAGAAGGGATGGCCAGGGGTGCTTTGGATCTGTCCGAGGGCTAGTGGGGGTGGTACGAGGTGAGAGTTAGCTAGACTAATAGCTAGGGTGCGGTTGGCATTTTCAATCAGATTCTCTAGGGTTACAGTTTGACCATTGGACGAACCCGCGAGCTCACCGGGGGTATGGTTCAAGTCAAAAGTGGGTCGTGGCTGTGGTGGGGGTTGAGTATCAACATCCATATCCAAGATTGCCTTACCCTTATCCCGTGACCCCTCGGTGGTGGTCAATATGGCAGCAGCCTCGGCCAAAGCACGGATCGAATCCGAAGCCTCATTAGGGATGAGTTCGACCTCCGAGGTTGTTCGCGAGGCCTGATCAGAGAGAGATGGTTTGGTGGTCGGAGGTACCACAAACGATCGGTTCACCGATCGAGTTCGCCGCCGGTGAGTACGCTTCTTCCGACCGACGTTTGTTGGCATTATGTTGATGTGGGTTTGCAATGGGGGTTTTCCCGTTTTTATAGGAGTGGGGAGGGGGTTCGATTTACCCATTGTCGGAAAAAGAGAAGAGGGGTGGGTTAGGGTTTTCGTCGGCTGACGCGAAGTGGTGATGGCGACGGTGGTTTTACGTTGTGACAGTGATGGAGGTTGCAGGATGGTGCGGCGGTTGTCGTATCACCGGAAGTACGAGGGTGGTCGGCGGTGGGTCTTTTCGTCGACAGGGGGTGTTTGGATTGATGTGGAGGCGGCGATGGCGGAGTAGAGGGTGGGTCGTACGAGGATGGCCGGCGCAGGTGTCAGAGTGGCAGAGATGGTACGAGGTCGTACCTGTATTTCCGGTTGTACGAGGATGGCCGGCGTAGAGCGGTGGTCGCCGGCGCCTCTTCGTTTTCTTGGCCGGCGGCGAGTGAGAGGAAGAGAGAAGGATATATAGATGGAAAGAGAGAGACAGATTTGAGGGAAAGAGAGATAGATTAGAAAGAGAGAGAAGAAGGAGTTGACAGGTTGAAAGGAAAAAGAAAAAAAATCTGCTGATCTTCTGCATGCAATTAGAATAACGGCTGCTTTCTTTTCTCTCTCTATCAGTGCATTAAATGCACTGATGTCATAAAAAAAATTTGATTTATTTTATTTAAAAAGAAAATTGGTTTTTTATTTTATATAATCAGATTTTTGGATTGGGTCAACAAAAATTTGTTGGGTGGGCTTTTAGAAAAGCTACAGTTGGGCCGAAAATGGGCCAAAGTTTGTGAGTACAAGAGTTGTCCATCAGTTTTTTAAAACTTGGTAAAAAAATAATATTAAGACGAAATTTTAATCTTCTCTTGCTGTCTCCGATGTTCCTGATGATGTGTAAAAAGGTTTTACTCGTTGACCGTTTACCTTGAAAGTTGTACCCTTTTCAGGGTCAATTAGTTCGATAGCTCCGTAGGTGTGAACTTTTGCTATCGTGAATGGTCCAGTCCATCGGGAACTTAATTTTCCTGGAAATAATTTTAATCTGGAATTAAATAAGAGTACCTGCTGACCTTCTGCGAGTTCTTTAGGAATAATTCTCTTGTCGTGCCATTTTTTCGTTTTTTCTTTATAAAGCTTGGCATTCTCATAAGAGTTGTTTCTAAATTCCTCCAGTTCACAAATTTGTAAAAATCTCTTATTTCCAGCTTCGTCATGATTTATATTTAATTTTTTTATTGCCCAATAAGCCTTATGTTCTAATTCTAAAGGTAAATGACAAGCTTTTCCATAAACCAATTTGTACGGGGACATCCCTATAGGAGTCTTATAGGCAGTCCTATAAGCCCATAGGGCATCATCCAGCTTGGATGCCCAGTCCTTTTGGTGTGGTTTAACTACTTTAGCCAGGATTCCTTTTATCTCTCGGTTAGAGAGTTCTGCTAATCCGTTGGTTTGCGGGTGGTAAGCGGTAGCTACCCGGTGCCTAATGTCATATTTTTCCAAAACTTCTTCTAACATTTTGTTTATAAAATGGGTACCTTCATCACTAATGAGAGCGCGTGGGGTACCAAACCTTGAAAAAATTTGTTTTTGTAAAAATTTAATTACTGTTTTTGCGTCATTTGAATGGCAAGCCATGGCTTCCACCCATTTGGACACATAATCTACAGCTACTAAGATGTACGAGCAGTTATTAGAGATGGGAAACGGTCCCATGAAATCAATGCCCCAAACGTCAAATAATTCTATTTCTAAAATTCCATTTAAAGGCATTTCATTTCTGTGAGAAATATTCCCACTTCTTTGACATTCATTACAGCATTTTACAAAACTGTAAGAGTCCTGGTGTAAAGTAGGCCAGAAAAACCCAGACTGCAAAATTTTTGCAGCCGTCCTACTTCCACTGAAATGACCTCCACATGGCCCAGAATGACAGTGGTGGATTATCTGAGTGGTCTCCTCTTTAGGGACACATCTCCTGATCATCTGATCTGCACAAATTTTAAATAAGAATGGGTCATCCCATAAATATTTTTTTGAATCAAAAATTAATTTTCTTCGTGCATGTTTATTTAGCTCCTTAGGAATAATTCCACAGGCTAAGTAATTGACAATATCTGCAAACCATGGTACTGACAATTGTTTTACAGCAAAAATCTTTTCATCTGGAAATGTTTCACAGATGTCAGTACCAGGTTCTGGATTGTCTTGCTTTTCTAATCTGGACAGGTGGTCAGCAACTTGATTATTTATGCCCTTTCTGTCAACAATCTCCAAATCAAATTCTTGTAACAACAAGATCCACCTTATTAGCCTAGGTTTTGCATCTTTTTTAGAAATGAGATACTTAATGGCAGCATGGTCAGTATGAATTGTAACCTTGGTTCCCATTAAGTAAGATCTGAATTTTTCAAAAGCAAAAACCACAGCTAATAATTCTTTCTCAGTGGTGGTATAATTAATTTGAGCATTATTGAGAGTTTTACTGGCATAATAAATTGAATGAAAAATCTTTTCTTTCCTCTGTCCTAATACTGCTCCAACTGCCCAATCACTAGCATCACACATAACCTCAAAAGGTTTTGACCAGTCAGGTGTGACTACTACAGGGGCTGTGACCAATGCCTTTTTCAAAATATTAAAAGCTGTTCTACATTCTTCATTAAAATCAAATGCATGGTCCTGTTGCAGTAATAAACAAAGAGGTTTTGAAATTTTTGAAAAATCTTTTATAAATCGTCTGTAAAAACCTGCATGGCCAAGGAAACTCCTGATTCCCTTGACTGTAGTTGGTTCTGGTAATTTTTCAATTACCTCCAACTTTGCTCTATCTACCTCTATACCTCTTTTGGATATGAGATGCCCTAGCACAATGCCTTCTTTAACCATAAAGTGACATTTTTCCCAGTTTAAAACCAAATCAGTTTCTTCACATCTTTTAAGAATCTTTTCCAGGTTTTGCAAACAATCATCATATGATGTCCCAAATACAGAAAAGTCATCCATAAAAACTTCCATGGAGTTTTCTAACATGTCAGAAAAAATAGACATCATACATCTTTGGAAAGTGGCAGGTGCATTGCATAATCCAAAAGGCATTCTCCTAAAAGCAAAGGTACCATAAGGACAAGTAAAAGTGGTCTTTTCCTGGTCATCAGGTGCTATGGCAATTTGATTGTAACCAGAATAACCATCTAAAAAGCAGTAAAATTCCTTACCAGCTAATCTATCTAACATTTGGTCAATGAAAGGTAAAGGAAAGTGGTCTTTCTGAGTGGCTTTATTGAGTCTTCTGTAATCCATACAGATTCTCCAACCTGTGACTGTCCTGGTGGGTATGAGTTCATTTTTATCATTTGTGATTACAGTTACCCCACCCTTCTTAGGTACACATTGTACAGGACTGACACATGTGCTACTGGCAATAGGGTAAATAATACCAGCATCTAACCATTTCAGAATTTCCTTTTTGACAACATCTTTCATTACTGGATTGAGTCTCCTTTGAGGCTCAACAGAGTTGAAATTTTTATCTTCTAAAATGATCTTGTGCTGACAGATTGTAGGGCTTATGCCCTTCAAATCAGCAATGGTCCATCCTATGGCCTTGGTATGAAGTTTAAGCATCTGGACCAACTTTTCTTCCTGATCTGCCTCTAAGGAAGATGAAATAATGACAGGCAATTTTCCCGAATCTCCCAAAAAGGCATATTTTAAGTTAGATGGAAGTTGTTTTAGTTCTAAGTCTGGTGCAACTTCTAAGGATGGGACAAGAGTTTTCCTATCCTCATTCTCTAAAACTTCAAATGCAGCAGTTACTAAGGGTACTTCTTCACTCTCATCTTCTGCCTCATCATCAGTGTCTGCATCCCACAAGATTTCTCCTAAAGTCTTTTCCTCACACCAGGTTTCTATTTCACTCAAGGTGGAACACTCTTCTCTCTCATCAGGGTATTTAAGAGAATCTAACACATTAAAAGTCACCCTTTGGTCATGGACTCTCATGGTTAATTCACCCTTCTGGACATCTATCAGTGTTCTTCCTGTTGCTAGAAAAGGTCTTCCTAAAATGATAGGGACTTCTTGATCTACTTCACAATCTAGGATGATAAAGTCTGCAGGAAAAATAAATTTATCTACTTGTACCAAAACATCCTCAATCTTGCCTTTAGGCCAAACTATGGACTTATCAGCTAATTGGATGGATATAGTGGTGGGTCTTGCTTCACCTATTCCTAGGGTAGTAAAGACTGACAAAGGCATAAGGTTGATGCCTGCTCCTAAATCACATAGGGCTCTCCTAATGGTCTTACCTCCTATGGAACAAGGGATTGTAAAACTTCCTGGGTCTTTCATTTTAGGTGGAATTTTCTTGGTTAACAGAGCACTACATCCCTCAGTCAGAGCTACAGTCTCATACTCAGTCAGCCTTTTCTTTTTGTTCAAAATATCTTTTAAAAACTTTGTGTAATTTGGCATCCTTTCAATTGCTTCCAACAAAGGTATGTTGATGTGCAATTGTTTGAAAACATCAAGAAATTGTTTAAATTGAGCTTCTTCTCTTTGATTCCTTAACCTTTGAGGGTATGGAATATAGAGAGGGACTTGAGTAGGAGTGGTAGTCTTTTGAGGTGTAGGTGATGGTGATGGTGAAGGTGTGACAGAGACATGTTTTATCACAGTGGTGGATAAAGTGGTGTCTGTCTCCTTGGGAAGTGTGTTACTAATTATCTTGGGACTGTCACCAGAGTGTGATACATTCTTACTGGTGTATTCCTGAGGTTTCCACATTGTTCTTTGGGGTCCTGTAGATGTTGCAGGAGACAAAAGTGGAAAGTCAGGAATAGGTGAGGTGAAAGCTGACTCAGCTGGAGTAGGTGAGTCAGTGTGTGTTGGTGTGGAAGAAGATGATGCAAAATTCTTTTCAGGATTTTGACTCTTCTTTTCAGACTCACTCAAGTCTTTTCCATTTCTTAAAGTTACAGCTTTAACCTGCTCTTTTCCTGGTCTCTGAGGAATCTCAGTGTCACTAGGTAAAGAGCCAGCCGACCTATTCCTAATTTCTAGAGCCATCTGTCCTACTTGGGTCTCAAGATTTTTAATTGATGCTTGGGTTTGAGAAATAAACCCTTTCATCATGGCCTCTAGTGAAGGCTCAACCTGTTGATTTTGCCTTGGTGGGTATCTAGGAGAGGTGGTCTGATGGTGATTTTGTGAGTGGTTGTGTGAAGTGTGTTGAAATCTAGATGGTTCCTCATCTTGAAAATGTACACGCTTTTGATTTTGAAAATGTGACTGTCCCTGGTTTTGAAAATGTGACTGCCCTTGATTCTGAAAGTTGGACTGTCTTTGTTGTTGAGGATACTGGTTAGTCTGACCTTGTATCCTAGGTAGCTGTGGATTAAGAGTAGGACTGTTCCATTTTAAATGTGGGTGATCTCTCCATCCTGGATTGTAGGTTGGTGAAAAAGGTCCAGTTTTATCATTATTTCCAATGTAATTGACTTTTTCTGGATTTCCCGGACAATTATCAAAAAGATGGTTTTCACCACAATAAGCACATTGGACAGGTAACTCGGATGCCTCAGAAGCATCAATACCAGACACCACTTGCTTCTTGGTAGTGAGATTCTTAAGCATCACTGCCATATCACGTACCTGGGTAGCAAGTGTTGAATAAGTATCATTGTTCTTGGCACCAGTTAATTGTAAAGGTTTAGCACGAGAGTCTGCCCAGTGACCATTGTTATTAGAAATCTTTTCAAGGATATTGTATCCTTCATTGTAAGAACTAGCAGTAAAAGCTCCTCCTGCAGTAGCATCAAGCATTTGTCTGGCTGGGTAATTCAAGCCATTATAAAATGTCTCTAGCTGAATGCAGTAGGGAATGCCATGGTGAGGGCATTTTCTCAATAATTCTTTAAATCTTTCCCAGGCTGTGGGAACTGTCTCATCATCTTCTTGTTGGAAAGTGCAGATCTCATTTCTAGACTGAGCATTTCTCAGTGGTGGAAAATATTTTTTCAAAAATACTTCAGCCATCTGGTCCCATGTAAAAATAGAGTTTGGTTTTAAAGAATAGTACCAGGCTCTGGCATGATGACTTAATGAAAAAGGAAAAAGTTTTAATTTTAAAGCGTCATCAGAAATTCCTCGAAGTCTAAATAATCCTGCAATTTCCAAGAAAGATCTGAGATGAGCATGTGGGTCTTCTTTTGACAATCCTGCAAATTGACCATTATTCTGTAACATCTGAAACATCACAGTTTTCAGCTCAAAATGCGGGACATTGCATGTTGGATCACGTATCCCTGTTTGCAACTGATGTACAATAGGAATGGCATAATCCATCATACTGTTGTCTTTGGAATTGGCCAGACGAAAGATGTGCTGTTCTGCGTCTTCAATATGTTGATTATTATTAAGAGGTGGTGGAGGGTTTCGTAAAATTCCATTAACTGGATTTTCTTGCTGAACTTGTGGTCCAGGTTCCTGAATGATAGGTACAGGACCAGCATGTGGTTCTGCCACACGTGGTTGGATGTCTTGCAGCCGATTTCTACCATTACCTCCAGGAGGTGGTGGTAGAGGTGGAGGTTGACCATCATTGTTGTACCTCCCATCAGGTGGGTTTCCAGGAAATGGCAGTTCTTCTAAAAATACGTTTTCTTCTTCCATTGTAGATGAAGTAGAAGCTTGCAAATTTCTTTGCTCCCTTTTACGACGTCTAAAAGTTCTTTCGATATCGGGGTCTAGATTGAAAAATTCCCCACGTGATTTTCTTTGCATAAACTAAAAAAATCTTTTTGTATATTTTTTTTTTTTTTTTTTTCGAAAATATATAATTATATATAAATTCTTTTTTTTTTTTTTTTTCTCAACAAGGTGGTAGAAAAATTAACTCTCTAAAACTAAAATTGAAAAATTGCTTTGTTGCTTCCCCGGCAACGGCGCCAAAAACTTGTTCGCCCTGTTTCACACACCCCCTGTTGTTCTTTTATGATTTTAATTATTTTAGTGAACGGCAGCGGTGCCAAAAACAGGTGTGCAAAAGAAATAAAACAAGTAACCTTCGGCCCAAGTATAAGCCTCCAATTACTGTCGTTTTTTCTAAACAAGTAATAAAAATGGTACAAGTACCAGATATCGATCCCACAGGGAAGCGGTGAAAACAATCTTTCGAGATTCAGTTTTTGTGAAAGTTAACTTCAAATGGGGTTTGGATGAAAAATATTTGGTTGGTTGGTTGATTATGAGCTATTTTAAGAGAACAATTATAAAAAGGAGCAAGGGGTGTAAAGTCTTTTAGTTGGAATAAAAATAGGTAAATTGGATAGGAAGTAAATTAATAAACTCACTTATGCAGAAATGATATCCAAGTAACTTCTGAAAAGTTATCACATTTTCATATAGACCAATTATTTATCGATGAGTTTAGATGCAATCTTTAATGAAATGTTAAAATATATCAAAAATCAACACTTACGTAACCTCTGAGAGATTAACACATTTTCAAGCATCTGACTCATCGTTAAATAATTAGTTATAATCTTTAATGGGATACTAGATCTGATACCAACTTCAGGAATAGTGCCAATTGTAGTCCCTTAAGAGACTAACACATTTTCATGTCTTTGGATTATTACCAGTTAATTATTAAATATACTCTTTAATGAAATGCTAAAGACGTGAGATAATAGCAACGAGTGTTGTCACCCACTCATATATCCCCAAAATAACATTTTAGTAACTTCTAAAAAGGTACCGCATTTTCGTACATCTGGTTAACTGGTAAAAATACAAATACAATCTTTAATGAGGCATTAGACTTAAAGTAGTAAAAATTGAGTTTATTTAAAAGACTTTTTTCTTTACCAAAGATTCATTCCAACTTAAACCTTACACCCCAAGCTATGAAATTAGCCTATCATGCTTGGTATTATTTTATGACTATTTTTATGATTAATAATTCGAACAAGGAAACGTTAGAATCACAGGAATGATTATTAAATATAAAAACTGGAACAATTGATAAGATGTATCCTGGAAAAGTGACCAGTAATATTAAAACAGTTGATATAGATGTGTACTGGAAAAGTGACCAGTTAATATTAAAACAGTTGATATAGATGCGTACTGGAAAAGTGACCAGTTAATATTAAAACAGTTGATATAGATGCGTACTGGAAAAGTGACCAGTTAATATTACGGGTGCGTAATTTAGATACAAGTATATAAGAAAAGATGGTTAAGTCATAACTAGAACAAACTAAGCATATACATGAATATATATATATATATATATATATCGATGGTTATATATGTATGTATATATATATCTAACATGTAAATGAAGAAAAAATGAATCAACACAAATTTACTGCAAATATTACTTAGATTTTGAGATCCAAAAGTTAACAAAACACTTGGTCGTGCATTCGAGATTAGTAGAGAGTTTATAGAAACTCGAATGCAACTCACCAAGTGTTTCCAACAAAAATTGATTCGGCCTCAACACGAGGAAATCCGAACCCAATAACTAGAATACCAACGAAGTTTACGACGAAAGCTAATCACCACACTTGGATTCGGTTCTATCTAACTACCGAATCCACAAAAGAAAAAGGGAGGGTGAGATTGTTGTTCTTGGTGTGGTGATGGAGTTGAGAAGTTATATTTGTTCCATATACAAGCATACATATAAATAGCCAAGTATCATGGGCCAAATGGATGCAAAGTTCATCAAAGAAAGGTAATGGGCTTCGGCCCAATAAAACCGATCGGCCCATGGTCGATCCAAACCCGCGGCAGCCCAACTTCCACGCTCCGGCCCAACTTTGGTGACTTGCTCCGCAAAAGAAATCTACAAAATCGGCCCACGATACTGGTTCCTGAAAATACACAAAAGCCTTTATTAAGTTTAAGCGATAAAATGCGCGAAATACCTATATAAGTGTATTTATAGCAAAAGTGTGCATGCGGTGATTTTTAGCGTGTTTTTAATAAAATGAATGTAAAAAGGTGAGAAAAATGCACGAGATTTATTATTTACTAGGGTAATAAATTTGCTCTTATCAATTACTACAATGCAAGGGGGCAGATTGTCTCAGTTTGATACAAAAGTTTGTCTTTTGTTGCAAACTGAAGTCTTCAAAATCTATTGACAAAGGATGAAACAATGAATCAAATTATTATTAGCTTAATCAAAATTATGAAAATTGAATCAAGCATCTATATTTGATGAAGCAAACGCTTCATACCTTTGAAGGTGATGCCTTAGCTTTAGATTTGGGTGGCTCCTTTGAAGACTTTAATTCAGCATGTTCAAGCTTCGGCTTTATTCCCAACAACTCCAATTGTCGTTTGGTCAGATTTAGTTGCTCGTTGGTACTTGGTGCCATTAAAAGTAGATGAAACTGTAGCAACTCTTGTTTTCCATAATGAGATGACATTGAGAAATGCAAATAAGGATCCAATCAAAACCAGAGCCATGGCATTCTACATCACTTATAGAAAGAGATTTGTGGACAAATATAAGAAACCAAGGGAAATATCAAACTTATGATTTCAGAATAATCCAAGTCCAAGAAAATTCGTTATGAAGAATATTACTCACAAGAAATGTCTTGCGTAACCTATCTAAGCTTGGAATATCAACAATTTTGTTTTCCCATAAACAGTACACAAAAAATTATTTATTACCCAATGCAAGAAAACCAATATAACAAAACAAAAATATAAATCTTGCATATTCATTTAGCAAAAATATATCAGCAATCAACAATTACAATCACCTAAAGAACTGCCATTTCATATTTAAAGATATGAAAGGAAAACATCTGAACCTGGCTATGATCTATACCTTTACATTCTCAGTGTACTTGTTAGATGCTACAAATTTATTTCACTATGCTGATAACATGCATGAACAACATCATGAGATTTTAGGAATTTGAAAATAAGCATTGATATTTGATCCACCGGCTAAAATGAATCTCCACAAAGAACTGCTTTGAAGAAGCATATGCCCTACCCAGAAGCACCCCAAGATGTTGGGCAAAGATGAAGGAGCTATAAATTTTAAAGGGCCGAATAAAATTTTACAAGCATGAAAACGGATGAGCATCTCAAAAGATAGGAAAACAATGGATCATGCTGCTAAACATAATGAGATACATATACTCTACAATAGCCTATATACAATAATTCTCTTAAGAAAATCAGATAGCAACATTTTGTATCAAATATAAACAAACAAGAAAGCAGAACGTGAAATTAAGTTAACAGATTTCCATTAATTTCAGAAGATGTCAAAGTGATAATAATTCTTGATAGTGTTTCAAGTGCTACTCTTGACTCAAATAAGCATAAGTGTCGTATCAAATAAAACAACACACCTAGTGTAACACCCCGCCAAAGCGGAAACACGAGGCGCTACAGCTCAAGATTTCACAACGGCAGGAGATAAACAACACCAATCATTCACATACATAAATAATTATTGTTTACAAAGTATTACAATCCAACGATAAGTTTAAGTTTTCAACGTCAACGAAACAAAGATAACAAAAATTAGATTGGTGATTTCATAAATCCGCAACTAAGCCTTATCATACCTTCGGATTTCCTGAAAAGCATGTTAAAACAAAAGTCAACTACGAGAGTTGGTGAGTTCACAGGTTTTTAATTGCACACAAAAATTTTACAA
Source organism: Centaurea solstitialis (assembly GCA_030169165.1). Lineage (NCBI taxonomy): Eukaryota > Viridiplantae > Streptophyta > Magnoliopsida > Asterales > Asteraceae > Centaurea > Centaurea solstitialis. The sequence continues at coordinate 2,392,408 of CM058042.1, read as the reverse complement.
GCAGACCGTGTCGTGGAAATAAAATTCTTGGACGTTTACTAACGTCAAAATTTCAATTATGCATAAGATAAGTATAGTTGAGCCACTACAAACCGTTAACCCCAACGAATGCCTCAGAGGTGGTTGCGAACCACATGGGCGGAACGTTCATACGAGCTACATCAGCGGTGGAAACTCACGTCCACATGTGTAGGTCGTCTCCCAACGAGTACCTCAGCGGTGGGGGTTTGCCCCACATGGGTAGTCGTTAATTCTGAATTAGTGCATCCTTAACTCGTCAGTCAAAAGAGTGGGTATTGGTACCAAATAGCGCTATCCACTAAGTCATAGGCTCCTAACGAAGTTAATAGTAGTGTTTATTATAAAGGGGAATTTACTCAACGTATATCACATATTGCATAACACTTGCTAAAAGCAACATTCAATCGTATTTCTTATTACTTAAACTTGAAGCATAATTTCGTAAAAGATTCGATATCAACATGCTTTTCACCCCAAATACGTAAAAGAAAACGTTGAAAAGAGGGGCCGTGAGTACTCACCTTGCGTGGGTTTAGCGTTCTAAGTGCTCGTAATGTGTGTTCGAAAATCCGGCTCCCGGTCTACACTCGCCCTATAACATACGTAATTACGTGAGTCCCTAATTCAACGGTCCAAACTTAATAACCATACCGATATCCCACGTAATGCCATTAGTTTATTTAGTTAGTTAAATATAGTTTAATTTAGATTTAATAAGTCTTAGGGATTTCCAAAATGCAAGAAACCCTAAAATTTATAAAATTTGGTCCTTAGTAAAATTTCAGAATCTGTCACAATTTGTAAGTTGCAAAAACACCATCTTTAAACTTAGGTCCATAAAAGGAAAATTTCCAATATTTTTACCTACTGATATTGGGGATGTTAGCATCATCTCCACCAATTTTTATGATTTTTAGAGGTGTTTTGCCTATTTTAATTATTTTTGCAAAATCAGTACCCAAATCCATTTTTCAAAGATACCTATCAGTAATGTTTTACTTATAGAGAGTTCAATATTCCACCAAATCATGAATTTCAAAAGGGGTTTTCTAAATAACTCAAATACCAAACTAATGAGATAAGCCTTGCATCATTTGGGTGATTTTTGAGGGAGATATGCCTCTTTGAAGTCGTGCATGTGAATCTGTCCTCTTGGGACAGCTTGCACCTTCATTTTGTTTTCATTGGTTCACCCCTCAAAACTCCACCGAATCACTTGAGTTTGGTTTCTTTGGAAAGCTAACTCAGTAAACTTGAGTTTAGAACTAAAAATCAAACATTTTGAACAAGTTATGAAGGAGTTATGCTTGCATGAAGATGAATAAAAATTTCAGACAGAAGCTGTTGCACAACAAAATGTTTCTAGATGGTTGAAATAGTTTTACTCCGAATTTTTGGATGATTCAAGTTGGATTTTCTTCCTAACACTTTAAACTTTCATCCATAAAATTTTTGTAACAAAATAAGATCATTCATTAAGCTTTTGAGTCGTCTAAACACCTCACAAATTTCGGACAGATTCTGTCCAGCAACAAAACCCATTTTTTTTCATATCCAAAACACATAAAATCATAGAGTTCTTTGAAGGATTTCTTGCTAGCAACTTCATATCCACTTCATGCAACAAATAAAAAGGAATAATACGTTTTTATCATCTCCATTGACATGCATGAACTATTTTTAAAGTTCAGCCCTAAATGTATAGAGAAAAACAACAAGATGATGATTTTTGATCCCAATCTCACATGCTTATGGGGAAATCATGGATTTTACCCTCTTTTAATGTTTTATGTACATTTTTAGGGCTTCTTCTCCTTCCCAAACATAAAGATTGTTATCAAACAAGAAGAGGGGTTTAAACATCAAGAAAACTCAATCAAACACCCCAAAAATGAGAAAAATCGAAGCTAAGATTACCCCCAACACTCTTACCTTTAGAATGAGACCTTTTGATCTTGAAATGGACTTCAACAACTTCAAATAAATCTGATTTCTTGTTCTAATGTTGCTGGAATTTTCGTGAGTTTTAGAGAGAAAGAAAGAAGAGAGAAAGAGAGAAGTGTTGGAGAAGATTTGAAATGAATAATGAGTGAAATGTGGGAAAAGGGTGTGTAATAATTAAGTTGAGAGAAACAAGAGAAAGAGAGGGAAAAAGGGGGGGGGCCGGCCTTCTAGAAGGCCCACCTCTCTCTCTTAAATTTTTTTTTTTCTTTTTAAACAGCTTAAAATTTACCTGTTATTCGGACGCGGTACCGGGTTTTGGCGGAAATTAAATTTTTCGAAGGTACTGTTGGATTAATTGCGTCAGTTTACGTATGTTTTTAACATAATAACTTAAATTTCTAAAATTTTACTTTAAATTTGGCATTTTAGGATTATCGGATGATTTCGGGCCGGTTCGGGCCTTTCCGGGCAGTTTTCGGGACTTTTAGGTTTTAGCCTAACTTTTTCGCGCACACTAACCTAGTTTCACTTAACTACTTAAATGACTAAATTTTTAACCTACGGGCATGCTACAGAGTGCGTTAACGGATTTCTAACCTGATGACCAAAACTGACGGCTGTCACAATTACCCCCGGTTGAAAGAAATTTCGTCCCGAAATTTAACTCTTGCTGCTCCCGCCGGGGTTCTTTTTGAATAGATGCGGATAGTTGCTCTTCATGAACACCTCACGCTCCCATGTAAACTCAGGTCCGTGCCGGGCATTCCATCGCACCTTGACGATTGGTATTCTACTGCGTCGGAGTTGCTTGACCTCTCGGTCAAGGATCTCTATTGGTTCTTCCATGGCGCGTAGTTGTTCATCAACTTGTATTTCCTCTAAAGGCAAAATCACAGTTTCCTCTGACAAGCATTTCTTTAGATTGGACACATGAAATGTGTCGTGGATGGAGCTGAGCTCTGTGGGTAAATCCAGCTTGTAAGCGACTGGCCCGATTCTCTCTATAATCTTGAATGGTCCAACGTAGCGGGGGCTCAATTTCCCTTTCTTCCCAAACCTTATCAACCCCTTCCAAGGTGATACCTTTAGTAACACTCTATCGCCAACTTGGAATTCTAGCGGTTTCCGTCGGTTGTCCGCATAGCTCTTCTGGCGATCTCTGGCTGCTTTAAGCTTTTCTTGCACTAGCTTAATCTTATCAGTGGTCTCTTGGACGATGTCGGGTCTAATCAGTCGACTCTCACCCACTTCCAACCAGTTTAACGGGGACCTGCACTTGCGTCCATATAATGCTTCATACGGGGCACACTGAATACTGGCGTGGTAACTGTTATTGTAAGAGAACTCAACTAAAGGTAGGTGATCGTCCCAGCTACCTCCAAATTCCAACACACACGCACGTAGCATATCCTCTAACGTTTGTATGGTTCTTTCAGTCTGTCCATCGGTCTGAGGATGATAAGCCGTGCTCAGATCCACGCTGGTACCCAATGCTGCTTGCAGTGACTGCCAAAATCGAGAGGTGAATCTGCTATCTCTGTCGGAAATGATCGAGATTGGCACTCCATGTCGCATGACTACCTCATCGACATACAGCTGTGCCAGCCTATCAACACTGAAGCTTTCCTTTATTGGCAAAAAGTGCGCAGATTTCGTGAGTCTGTCAACGATTACCCAAATCGAATCATGTCCTTTCTTAGTCTTGGGTAACTTGGTCACAAAATCCATCGAGATCCTCTCCCATTTCCACTCTGGGATTTCCGGTTGCTGTAGTAGTCCGGATGGTTTCTGGTGTTCCGCCTTGATCCTTGCACAAGTTAGGCACTTGCTCACATAAGTGGCAACGTCCTTCTTCATTCCAGGCCACCAATAGTGTTCCTTCAATCCTTTATACATCTTGTCGGCACCAGGGTGTATCGAGTACCTCGATTGATGAGCCTCATCCATGATTATCTTCCTCAGCTGCTCGTCCTTCGGAACCCAAATCCTATCCTTGAAATAACGCACTCCATCCGCTTTCTCCTCAAATTCTTTTTCCATCTTGTGAAGTGTCTCCTTCTTTACATTGTCAGCCTCCAAAGCTTCTTTCTGAGCTTCCAATATCTGACCTTTCAGGCTGGTCTGCACTATCACCCCCATTGCTCGCGTCCTTGTAGACTTCACTTTCTCTTTCCTGCTTAACGCGTCGGCTACGACATTTGCCTTCCCTGGATGATACTTGATTTCGCAATCATAATCGCTGAGCAACTCCACCCATCTTCTCTGCCTCATATTCAACATTTTCTGGTCGAGTATATGCTGGAGGCTCTTATGGTCCGTAAAAATGGTGCATTTGGTGCCGTAAAGATAATGTCTCCAGATCTTGAGGGCAAACACCACTGCTCCGAGCTCCAAATCATGGGTGGTGTAATTCTTCTCGTGAACTTTTAGCTGTCTAGACGCATAGGCGATGACCTTCTCGTTCTGCATTAAGACGCATCCCAAGCCTTGATGTGAAGCATCGCAGTACACTACGAAGTTATCCGATCCCTCGGGCAACGCCAGAATGGGTGCATTGCATAACTTATACTTGAGCAATTGGAATGCTTCTTCCTGTTTCTCTCCCCAGATAAACTTCTTGTCCTTCTGCGTTAGGGTTGTCAGCGGCTGCGCAATCTTGGAGAAATTTGCTATGAAGCGTCGGTAGTAGCCTGCCAAACCAAGAAATTGCCGGATCTCTGTAGGCGTCTTCGGGGCTTCCCATTTCTTTATAGCCTCAACCTTAGCTGGATCGACATGAATTCCTTCCTTATTCACCACATGACCCAAAAAGTGTACCTCTCGAATCCAGAATTCGCACTTTGAAAACTTGGCGTAAAGCTTCTCAGTCTTAAGTAGTTCCAATATCCGCCTCAGGTGTTGCTCATGATCTTCCTTGTTCTGTGAATAAATCAGGATATCATCTATGAAGACAATCACAAATTTATCCAGGTACGGTCGACATACTCTGTTCATCAAGTCCATAAAGACCGCTGGAGCGTTCGTCAACCCAAACGGCATGACCAGAAATTCGTAGTGGCCATAACGAGTTCTAAACGCCGTCTTGGCAATATCTTCTTCTCGAACTCTCATCTGGTGGTATCCGGATCTAAGATCGATCTTGGAGAAGTAGGTTGCTCCCTGCAATTGATCGAACAGATCGTCGATGCGTGGAAGAGGGTATCGGTTCTTGATGGTGATCTTGTTCAACTCTCTATAATCAATGCACATACGGAAAGATCCATCTTTCTTCTTGACGAACAACACTGGGGCTCCCCAAGGCGAAGAGCTGGGTCGGATGAATCCCTTATCTAACAGCTCTTGTAGTTGATTTGACAGCTCCTGCATCTCAGACGGTGCTAGCCGATAGGGTGACTTTGCTATAGGGCCTGCTCCGGGAACCAGGTCGATGTGGAATTCCACTAGCCGTGGTGGAGGTAATCCGGGTAGCTCTTCAGGGAAAACCTCAGGAAATTCCCGCACGACTGGAATATCCTGAATTGACTTCTCCTCTGCCTTCTTATCCACCACGTGTGCCATAAATGCCACACATTCCTTTCTTAAATGGCTCCGCATTTTCATGTACGAGACTATCTTAATGCCTCTCCTTGGCTTTTCTCCATGTACCTCCAGTACACCTCCGTCGGGTAGCGCTAGCATGACCATCTTCTCAGCACAACAAATCTTCGCTCGGTGGTTAGACATCCAGTCCATACCAACTATTATGTCAAAACTCCCTATCTTGATTGGGATTAAATCTATGCTAAATTCTCTTCCTGATAAACCTAGAGTGCATTTTCTGATTACCTTATTAGCCTTAACTAACTCGCCATTAGAGTATTCAATTATCTGCTCCTCTTTTAAATTCTGAGACTTCTTGTTTATTTTAGGCCTGAACTCTAGCGACACAAAGCTCCTATCTGCTCCGGAATCAAAAAGCACAGTAGCAGGATAATTGTTGAGAAGGAACGTACCTGTAACCACATCCGGGTTCTGTTTTGCTTCCTCCGCTCCTATCACAAAGGCTCTTCCTCGGGCCAAACCTCCACGGGCTCTCTGGTTCTCTGGGGGATTTGTGTTGACATTCGGCCCTTGGTGTCGCTTGGGGCATCTGTTTCGATAATGATCGGGGCTTCCACACTCATAACAGGTTCGGCCTTGTCCGCTTCTACAATCTGGCGCGACATGCCCTGTTCGATTGCACTTCTGACAAACAACACACTTCCCGTAATGTTGTCGGTGACACCTATCGCACATCGGCGGTGACCCTTTTCCTCTTTCCTGGACCGGCGTCTGAATTCCAAAATTCCTAGTCACTCGGCGCTCCTTGTTGATCCTCTGCCCAAACTTGCCTCTCGCAGGCTCCTCCACTTTCCTCTTTCCTTTCGCCCCGTCACTTGGAAATGTTCCCGATCGGACAGCATTATTGGTGAGTCGGTTTGCCAGATTAACTGCCTCTTGCAGTGTCTTCGGGTCTGCTGCGGTTACGTTTCCCCTGATTACTGGTGACAATCCCCAGACGTATCGATCTACACGGTTCTGTTCAGGCGTTACGAGATGCGGTACTAGCTTGGCCAGCTCATGGAATCGGGTAGTGTAAGTGGTGACGTCACTGCCCTTCATCTCGTGGTGCCACAACTCAGCTTCTAACTTCTGTATTTCACTTCGCGGGCAGAATTCATCCTTAAGCATCTTTTTAAAATCTTCCCAAGAAATCTGACCGGTTGCTTCACGGCCACGGGTTTGGACTTGGGTGTTCCACCAGGTTAGAGCTCGTCCTTGCAACAAGCAGGCAGCATATTCCACCTTGTTCCCTTCTGTACATTTGCTGATATGGAGGACAGACTCCATGCCCTCTAACCACGTTAGTAGTCCAACCGCTCCCTCGGTTCCGTGGAACTCCTTAGGATTGCAGCTACGAAAGGATTTGTATGTACACTCTCGGTCTCTAGGCTCTGGATTGCGGTTTTGGTTGGCATTGAATCCAGCTGCCACTTGACTGACTATATCAGGAAGGGAGGCTAAGACTTGCTCCGAAACGAGTCTTGCAAGTTCCGGGTTTTCCCTTCTTGGAGGCATGTTTCTAAAACACATCCATAACAAAGGCATTCAGTGATGAACTAACAATGTCTAAGTTTTTGTAACTCATAAACTTCACCACTTATTTCAACCATAACGTTTTCACGAAGTAATAAACTTGCTATACTAATCTACGCGATTATTAGATGCATAATAACTAACATTCTATTCATACGCATAACGTGAAATCATAGCATGCAATTCTTACTTGAAACGTAAAATCATAGCATGAATATCATAGCCATAAATAGATAACCCAAAAGATCATAACATAGACATCATCAAATAGTAGTTCAACCAAGGGATCATAAGTGTTTTACAGTCATCCATCAAAAGAAAATCAGAATTGTTCAATAACCGGGCCTTATGCCCCAAAAATAACGATCCACTTGTTCCATTCCCAAAAGTCTAATAAAGATCCCAACACCTAGAATCTAGCCCCCCAGACAGCCCAGCCAAACAGGATGATAGCCAGAGCAATCACCATATACACAAGGGTGTACAGGTGACTAAGTGAGTCCATAGTGTGACCTAGGAGGGCCACGACTCGAGACAGCTGCTGGCTATCAGCTCCAGCTACACCAATAAGGGAATCGATCATATGCTCATGATGATCGATCATATGCTCGAGAATGCCCTGGCCCCGAGCTAAACGCTCAACTTCCTGGCGTTCGGTTGGGGTCATGCCTCTCAGGCAAAGGACAGGGGCACGAGCCATGTATGGGCGTCTAGGGATCGGAGCTATCGGCGGTGGTCGGGCTACAGGCGGTGCTTGGGCGACGAGCGGTGGTCGGGAGACTCGAGCTACTGGAGACGATGGTCGGTAAGGCGGCGGAGATCCAGATGACGAGGATGACGACGATGACGATGATCCCCCCTGGCCCCTGACTCGGGATGGTCCCGCCCCATCCCCAGTGGGGATGCGGAAGGTCATCCTGGTGGGCAGAGGCACGCTCTTCCGAGCAGTGCGTCGACCCCTGAGTCCATAATGAGTCTCAGGTCCAAATGGTCGTACAGGGCTGGCAGGCCGGACGGGGACCGGGTGAGAATCCACGTCACTGTCGCTGTGGGAATCATGTTCCCGGTCAATAGTCAGGGAACGGGAAGCGACACTCCGACTCCTAGAGGGCCCGTGGGACCCCAGGGACTGGTTCTCAGAAGGGTCGGTTTCCTGTGACATGGTGCTGCGATAATAAAAAAAAAGAATTTAAGTTAATATACAAGAAATGATTTCAAAAAAAAAAAAATTTTACATACCACACGGGAACTCACAAAATTTCATTTTTTTTTTTCAGGAAATTCCTAGAAATTCAAAAATTTAAACTCTAACAGTGTGACTAGTTCATAAGTCTTATCCTACTTATATCATTGCTAGGCGTAGGTGATCAGGCTCCGCATACCTATGATATATCAGAATAGCACCTATCCTAATCACGCAGGCAATTAAGTTCTCCTACATTTCGAAATCTTTTAATTTAAAGTTTAGTCTTATTTTTTTTTTTTTTTTTTTTTTTTTTTAAAAAAAAAAATTAGGTTGGTTATAGTACTTGGTTTTTGTGAAAACCGATGTTCTCTATAACCTACGGCTCTGATACCAAGTCTGTAACACCCCGCCAAAGCGGAAACACGAGGCGCTACAGCTCAAGATTTCACAACGGCAGGAGATAAACAACACCAATCATTCACATACATAAATAATTATTGTTTACAAAGTATTACAATCCAACGATAAGTTTAAGTTTTCAACGTCAACGAAACAAAGATAACAAAAATTAGATTGGTGATTTCATAAATCCGCAACTAAGCCTTATCATACCTTCGGATTTCCTGAAAAGCATGTTAAAACAAAAGTCAACTACGAGAGTTGGTGAGTTCACAGGTTTTTAATTGCACACAAAAATTTTACAAGCAGACCGTGTCGTGGAAATAAAATTCTTGGACGTTTACTAACGTCAAAATTTCAATTATGCATAAGATACGTATAGTTGAGCCACTACAAACCGTTAACCCCAACGAATGCCTCAGAGGTGGTTGCGAACCACATGGGCGGAACGTTCATACGAGCTACATCAGCGGTGGAAACTCACGTCCACATGTGTAGGTCGTCTCCCAACGAGTACCTCAGCGGTGGGGGTTTGCCCCACATGGGTAGTCGTTAATTCTGAATTAGTGCACCCTTAACTCGTCAGTCAAAAGAGTGGGTATTGGTACCAAATAGCGCTATCCACTAAGTCATAGGCTCCTAACGAAGTTAATAGTAGTGTTTATTATAAAGGGGAATTTACTCAACGTATATCACATATTGCATAACACTTGCTAAAAGCAACATTCAATCGTATTTCTTATTACTTAAACTTGAAGCATAATTTCGTAAAAGATTCGATATCAACATGCTTTTCACCCCAAATACGTAAAAGAAAACGTTGAAAAGAGGGGCCGTGAGTACTCACCTTGCGTGGGTTTAGCGTTCTAAGTGCTCGTAATGTGTGTTCGAAAATCCGGCTCCCGGTCTACACTCGCCCTATAACATACGTAATTACGTGAGTCCCTAATTCAACGGTCCAAACTTAATAACCATACCGATATCCCACGTAATGCCATTAGTTTATTTAGTTAGTTAAATATAGTTTAATTTAGATTTAATAAGTCTTAGGGATTTCCAAAATGCAAGAAACCCTAAAATTTATAAAATTTGGTCCTTAGTAAAATTTCAGAATCTGTCACAATTTGTAAGTTGCAAAAACACCATCTTTAAACTTAGGTCCATAAAAGGAAAATTTCCAATATTTTTACCTACTGATATTGGGGATGTTAGCATCATCTCCACCAATTTTTATGATTTTTAGAGGTGTTTTGCCTATTTTAATTATTTTTGCAAAATCAGTACCCAAATCCATTTTTCAAAGATACCTATCAGTAATGTTTTACTTATAGAGAGTTCAATATTCCACCAAATCATGAATTTCAAAAGGGGTTTTCTAAATAACTCAAATACCAAACTAATGAGATAAGCCTTGCATCATTTGGGTGATTTTTGAGGGAGATATGCCTCTTTGAAGTCGTGCATGTGAATCTGTCCTCTTGGGACAGCTTGCACCTTCATTTTGTTTTCATTGGTTCACCCCTCAAAACTCCACCGAATCACTTGAGTTTGGTTTCTTTGGAAAGCTAACTCAGTAAACTTGAGTTTAGAACTAAAAATCAAACATTTTGAACAAGTTATGAAGGAGTTATGCTTGCATGAAGATGAATAAAAATTTCAGACAGAAGCTGTTGCACAACAAAATGTTTCTAGATGGTTGAAATAGTTTTACTCCGAATTTTTGGATGATTCAAGTTGGATTTTCTTCCTAACACTTTAAACTTTCATCCATAAAATTTTTGTAACAAAATAAGATCATTCATTAAGCTTTTGAGTCGTCTAAACACCTCACAAATTTCGGACAGATTCTGTCCAGCAACAAAACCCATTTTTTTTCATATCCAAAACACATAAAATCATAGAGTTCTTTGAAGGATTTCTTGCTAGCAACTTCATATCCACTTCATGCAACAAATAAAAAGGAATAATACGTTTTTATCATCTCCATTGACATGCATGAACTATTTTTAAAGTTCAGCCCTAAATGTATAGAGAAAAACAACAAGATGATGATTTTTGATCCCAATCTCACATGCTTATGGGGAAATCATGGATTTTACCCTCTTTTAATGTTTTATGTACATTTTTAGGGCTTCTTCTCCTTCCCAAACATAAAGATTGTTATCAAACAAGAAGAGGGGTTTAAACATCAAGAAAACTCAATCAAACACCCCAAAAATGAGAAAAATCGAAGCTAAGATTACCCCCAACACTCTTACCTTTAGAATGAGACCTTTTGATCTTGAAATGGACTTCAACAACTTCAAATAAATCTGATTTCTTGTTCTAATGTTGCTGGAATTTTCGTGAGTTTTAGAGAGAAAGAAAGAAGAGAGAAAGAGAGAAGTGTTGGAGAAGATTTGAAATGAATAATGAGTGAAATGTGGGAAAAGGGTGTGTAATAATTAAGTTGAGAGAAACAAGAGAAAGAGAGGGAAAAAGGGGGGGGGGGGGGGCCGGCCTTCTAGAAGGCCCACCTCTCTCTCTTAATTTTTTTTTTTTTCTTTTTAAACAGCTTAAAATTTACCTGTTATTCGGACGCGGTACCGGGTTTTGGCGGAAATTAAATTTTTCGAAGGTACTGTTGGATTAATTGGGTCAGTTTACGTATGTTTTTAACATAATAACTTAAATTTCTAAAATTTTACTTTAAATTTGGCATTTTAGGATTATCGGATGATTTCGGGCCGGTTCGGGCCTTTCCGGGCAGTTTTCGGGACTTTTAGGTTTTAGCCTAACTTTTTCGCGCACACTAACCTAGTTTCACTTAACTACTTAAATGACTAAATTTTTAACCTACGGGCATGCTACAGAGTGCGTTAACGGATTTCTAACCTGATGACCAAAACTGACGGCTGTCACACCTAGGACCAATCACAAGTAAGCTATGAAAAAAAAATTATTGACATGTGTGTCCTAAAGTTCCTTGTGTCTGTAAGCTGAGTTGTTCATGAAGAACATGTTGCTTTTGCAAAAAGATGAACATGTAAGTTAGAGCAGGAAAACCTAAAAAATTTCAAATTAAAAAGTATCCACTTGCATTATAATCATTTCACATAAGCTGTTAATTACGAGAAGAAAAAGTGGTCAATATACGAGAAGAAAAGGCCTAACCACATATATTTTCCTATGAAGGATTCCTTGGTAAGTGATAAGCGATAGTATTTTGTCCATGTAGTATTAGATCATCCTAGCACCTTGTCTGGCTGTCTGCATTATAAGAACACACGAGCTATGTCAAGCGGAGCAAACATGGCACTAATGTATGAAAGGGAACATCAAACAACATTTTTTTTCTTAATCTTTGTTGAAAAGGTTATGAGCTAAATCTACATACAAGTTGAACCACATATAACATACATGGGAAAGGAAAGAAGTTGCACCTATGCATTCTTGGAGGCAATCTCTTTCTCGAGAATGCATAACTGAGTTGTTCTACACTTGAGTTATTTCTGTTAATCTAAAAACACCAAAGTACACATGGAGCAAGTAGGTAAGTAAGTGGCGTAAATATCCTACAAGAATTTTCATCAAATATTTTAATAAAACAAAGAACAAGTTAACATAATTTATTCACAACTACAATAATCCAATCCTAGAACACAATACGAATTGGAGGGAACAAAATGGATGCATGTCCACAATTGATCATCTTAAAGAACCAATAATTCTATTTGTTCTAGAACAAACCAATCAATCCAAAAGGTACCAAATTCAAACACCAAATAATCAATCTAGAAGTTAGTATAAAAGTTCATGGACATTTCAGCAACTCAAAAATTAGTTTTCTGGCTTACCATGATAAGAGATCAATAATGCACATCAATAAAGATCAAAATTTAGCTCAACATCATCATAAAAAGAAGCATTATGTGCAAGTTCTTCGATTTTGCAAGTCTTTTAAATGTAGTCCCCAAGAATTGTAGTCATCCCTATCAAGTCGTTCATTCATGAAAAACTTGTAGTTACAACAAACCATTTTACCAAACCATAATCCTTGAAACTTCAGTCCAGATTCTGCAAAAACTCTAAAAGTAACTCAAGTAAATCACAGGTCAACAATTCATATTGTTAAACTATACGAAGTTCAAATAAATAACGATACAAACCTACCCCTCCTGCATCTTTTACAAAAGTGGCATCCTCAGTGCATATGTATAGTTTTTGAGATACTACTCACAATCAACAAGACTTTTGAAAGTACAAAAATAAAACATAAATTGTATAAGATAATAGAAATCAAACATTCAAACACAAAATTAACATAAATTATGAAGTTCATTATTTTTTTAACAAGTTAATTAAATTAAAAAGCAAGCTAATTAATTAGTATGATCATGTACCTTACAGAGTACTGACTGAACATTTAACATGGCCCTGATAACATTTTGTCATGACAAGAATTTGGCACAGAAACCACAAAGTTTAATGTTTCAAACTATATCATAATAAAGTGTTATCGATCAAGCCATCTACCCAAGAATTTATTGTATGTCTTTTTTGTTGTTTAGTTCTGTTCTTAGCTTCCTTCAGTAAGATCTTATTCTCACATTCTCTTCCCACTTGGTTAGTTTCTCCTAGATATAGTAAGAAATATGGCATATCCTTATTAATAAATTATCATCTTGGGTTTCAAACATACATGATATTCTTCCACATCTTTCTTAAAGTGCTTCTAAATTGTTAGTAAATTATCCGGTTTAAAGATCATAGTATATATGATATAAAGATATAACATATATTTTTCAATATTATTATAAGTTTATGTGCTAATCTTTTAAACCTACTTAAAGTAATACAAAAAGCTACTGGCTTACTCAAGGGTAAACAATCAAGTCACACTTATCTGAAAGCCTCCATTACTAAGTGGAAACTCCTAAAATAGGGAAAAAGGTTTTCAATTTACCAATATTCCTATTATACATGCACCTTAAAGCCTTTCATGGTGTTAGGAAATAATCTGTTGCATTACCACTGCTAACATTAACACTGCTGGTTTTGGAGTGATTACCACTGCTAGTTATTTGATGGTTACCACTGCCAGTATGTGAGTCAACACTGAAGATCAACTTACCACTGCCTTTGAAGATTACCACTGCTTGAAGAGAGTTACCACTGCTGGTTTGGAGTTAACACTGCTTTTGTTCTTACCACTGCTGCTTAGATAAAGATAAGGAAAGGATTGCAATTGAAGATATAGACAAGATACGATCTGCTTGGAGATATTTTAGAGATTATCTTGTGAATCTAGTTTCCTTATTGTTATCTTGTAATTTGTATATATAGCTGATAGGTTTATCATTGTTAGATACGAGTTTTCATAGCTTTTGTTTAGAATTAAGAGCCTCAAGATTGTTCTTGTAATCCCTGCAATAGAGAAGTATTGCACGTCTGTTTGAGCCTGTTCAAACAGATTGGGGCTTGAGTTTGTAATCATTAAGCTATTGAAATCAATACATATAAAGTTGTTGCAAATCCATTGTTCAGTTCATATAATCAAAGTGTTATTCCGCAAACTTCTTTGATTAAGTTTTCTGTTCTTGATATATTGATCCTGTCACATGGAAATAACTTTAAGAAATTAAACAAAAAATATAAGAGTTTGATCAAGTCTGCATATAGAAAAAACAACAGAAGTCAAGAAACATATGTACAAAAATATAAGTTCCGGTTGTTAAGAGGGAAAAAGAAGTAAAAACATTGCATACGATTTTCAGTCTCTACAATAGTGCCATCTTTTGTCCATTGACATTGGAATGTCGCAGATGCCTACAAAACCATTTCAAGTGGCAGCAAAAATATCAGCATATGTGTACTGTTCAAGCATTTAACTTTACATAACAATAATCAGTGGTGTTAAATCATATACTTTTGATGTAATTAGCACCGTTGATCTACAAGGTGTTGGGTTTTTGTGGGTATCCTCGGATCAAACTGACTCGAGGATTCTCTCAGATCTATCGAACCTCGCTGGTTTGATATATCTCATAGGTTAATCAAACTGATAAAACCTACGCGATCAAAAACACGCTGTTTTCGATCTTATTTGCGCGGAAGCGATAAAAGCTAAAAACCCATTAAGCCTAATGATCTTTAATCGTTTATAGTTCTAAACCTAATGTTTAGGTTAGATCAATTTACCTGGATTGCTTGACGATAGTCCACCGGTGATTGACCAACGAACGTTCCTCTAGCAGAACTGTGAAACCCGAACAACAAAAATCTGGAATCCGACTGGGGTGTGTGGTCGGCGCCGGTTTTGGAGAGAGAGAGGGAGGAGGAGGAAACTGAAACTGATTTCTTGACTGAAAAGCTACAATTTTTCCTTAACCCATAAGCCTTATTTATATGGAGGAAAAATACAGTTTGTATAAGATTCAGTTTCCTTTTATAATTATCTCTAATCCTTTTTCCTTTTTAATTAGCTGGAAAAGAATTTGCATACGATAATTATAATTTATATATTTATCTTAATATATAAAACCTTATTAATTATTATATATTTATTTATCTAATAAATATATAATATCCTAATTAATTAATAATCCTCCAACTTTGGTAACTCTGACTGAAATTACCCAACTGATTTATAATACACTATTATAAATCCTAACTCTCCATTTCGGGGTTTCATCTAACTTGTTCGACTTATAGGTCCTCACAGGTGTGACCCTCAAGTGTCTTGTAACATTGGATGTGTAATCACTTGGTTTGTCAACTCTGCACATAATTCCTAACAGACTCCCACTTGTGCAAGTTGGCAATACCACCTTTGATTTCACTGACCTAAGGAGGCCCCTAGACAGGCACTTAGGCTGACCAGGTTACAAGAACTCTTATACCCAGACTTGGTGATATAAACATTCCGTGAGGAATTGGTATCTATGAAACTACCGTTCATTGATTGGGTATATCTTGGCTTTTCCCTTTGCATCGCGATATTTCATCTGTGAGTATGAGCTTGGAAAGTGTCAACTCTAAATACTCAAGATTCTGTTTCTTGATTATCTGACTTTCACTGATAGGTAAACGACAAAGAACTAATCAGTTCGTTTGGGCATGGCCATGCACTTCATCAGTATACTTAGTCAGTCAAGATGGGCCCAGAAATATCTCTCTTTTGAGAAGAGGTGCAAATCCCATCTTGCATACCTGCCTTTAACACCATGGCTTCCGCTGAATCTAGTTACACCCTTTATAGCCACCCTGTTACGGCGTAGCGGTTGAGTGCACTAAGAATTCAGTAGTCCTCATGATATCAAATCAGATACCTCAGGTGATAGGGACAACCACTGTGAGATTTACTTATGACTGTTTCCAAGAAGTAATCTCAACCACGGATCACGTCCGATATTTGCTACTCTATCAAATATCTGTGTAACTTTTAGTCTACAACACTTGTAGCTGTTATTCAGCAACTGATCATAACTACCTAAAAGTTCACAATGACTTTAACGCCTTATCATGCTCCCACAATGATAAGTTGTCACGGACAGATTTTGAATGAAAAATCGGAGACTGATTTCATTCCTGGATATATTAAAAACATGCAAAAATGTGAAAGTGATAAAGAAATCAATCTTGTATAGTCCATATTACACGCTGTAATAATAACAAGATTGAATGTCTTTTCTTTAATAACTTTCATAATGTCTATTTAACGTTTGTTAAATATTGGTCTAAAATGAAGTATCACCTATCTTCAGTTTAAACCCTTTGATTAAAGTTTACCATTTTAATCAAAGTGATAACCAAAATACAAGTCTGTTTATACGATCTACTTGTATCTGCTAATTATTGTTATGCAAACACCTTATAAAAACAATAACTAGACTTTTATCATATTCTATGAACTCGGAGACCTGGACTAACTTCCAGTTCCTGAATATGTAAGACTGCAACTTTCCTTAGTTGCTGTGTAGATGAATGATTTCTACCTGAAATCCGATTCCATTTGCAATCCTGGCAAATCTACTGGAATGCTATATTTTTAATCCAACACTTTAATTATTGATTTTTAAGTCAGTCACGACCTTTGTTTCATGGGTCTTGAAACTTTTATCCTTTTAACTAAAAGGGTAAATTATATCTTATGAATTCTTATCCTACCTGGATTTATGAATTCCGAGATATATCAATAATTATATCTTTTATTCTTTTATCTCAGACTAGATAGAGAATAAATTGGGCTCCCACTTACTTGCATAAAAACTAACTATTACTCAAAATTTACTATTGACTTAGTCAAAACTTTGATTAGTCAATCCTAATTTCAAGTAATGAACTTTGAGAATTTCCTTTTTATGAAACTCAACTGGATTTGGTCAAATCCTAATTCCAAACCTTGGAATCCTTCTAGTTTCATAAATACTGTTATTAACGCCATCTGAGTTAATATCCTAAATTCTCCTTTTAAAACATTTGAATGAAACTTGATCAAACTTGATTAGTTAATTCTTGAGAATTTCTTTTATAAAACTTAACTGGATTTGGTCAAATCCTAATTCCAGAACTTGGAATCTTTCTAGTTTTATAAATGCTGTTATTAACGCTATCTGAGTTAATATCTTAAATTCTCCCTCTTGATCACAAAACTATTATTCATAAATGTTTTATTCTCAAAACGCATTCCTATAGAATCTCGTGTTGTTTTGATAGTTTTTATACAAATTACTTCAATTTCATTAAAGTAATTATAACAGGCATCAACTAGGATCATACGAACACTGAGCACAATCAGATATTTCAATGTCAAGACAATAACCTTTTGAAAATAAAAACCATCGAATTATAAAATATAATCATTCAAACATTGTTTAAAACATAAATCCCCAAAAACAACTGTTTAGAAATTATAAATTCAAAATGTCTTGACTTAAATCATCTTGTACTTTGATCCTCAGCAACCTCTGGGCATTTCACTTCTGACCTCCTGCAATAATCATTTTGCTCTAGGTATCAGTATACTTGTAAATCAACAAGTAAGAAGTGACAAGTCAAAGCAATCATAAATTTTCTGAGGTTTACATACCTGCTTCATGACGCTTAGGGCAGTTTTGCCTCCAATGACCGATCTCATTGCATATGAAGCAGCGATTCTCGGTCCTAGCTTTGTTTGGCTTAACCTTCTTGCCCTTGCCCTTGCCCTTGCCTTTCTTGGGTGCACTCTGGATGGCCTGGACTGGTCCTTTTTCTTTACTGGTGCTAGCTTGCCCATTCTTCTTTTTCACCCCTCCGTCTTTCACCATCAAGACATCCTTAGTCTTGTTCTTGTTCCCCATATTCAGTTCAGCTGTCTTAAGCATGGAGTGCAATTCTGCTATTGTTTTCTCCATGTTATTCATATTGTAATTGACTACAAAGGGCCTGTAGTCTTCTGACAGTGAATTGAGTATGGTGTCTGTTGCTAGCTGCAATGGAACAGGATGACCAAGCCTCTCCAGATGATCTAAGTGCCGTTTCATTTTCATGACATGGTCACTTACTGATGTCCCTTTGACCATCTTGCACTCATTGAATGCTTTGGTGGCATCGTAGCGTTCTGTACGAGCCTGAGTCTGAAACATGTCCCTCAGCTGGCGGATCATGTCATAAGCATTTGTATTTATGAGCCCTACTTGTAGATCTGGGCTCATAGTTGCTAACATCAGACATGCGACATCAAGGAGATCATCCGAGTGCTTCTTGTGGGCATTTCTGGCAGCGGCCGGAGCGTTTGCCGGAGGTGCCTCCCAAGTGGCTCTTCAAGCACATACCACTTTCTCTCATGTCTGAGCACAATCATCAGATTGCGCTCCCAGTCGAGAAAGTTAGGGCCGGTCAGTTTATCCTTCTCTAGGATAGATCGGAGGGAAAGATTATTAGTGCTGGTAACAGTGCTTGCCATCTACACAAAGTAAAACTTTTGGTCTTAGCAACTGTAAATAGATAAATTTCCAATAAAATATCAATAAACCCTTAAATGATCAATTTATTGGACTAGGATCCTTATTTCATACGTCCTGATGTGCGTAATGTTCTTGCTCCACCAGACCCGTATTTATTTCGGTAGGTAAGGACTTTTACCAATCATATCTAACTGACATGACTCCTAGATCTTTTCGGGACCATGGCAACTACCTGTGCATGTTTTAGTCCCTCTTAGTGCTTTTTGGCCCGGTACCACCCGGTGAACATTATAGTACCAAAACAGATCTCACCATTTTGGGAACCTGATCACTATACTCTGGCCGGTACCACCCGGAGATAATTCGCAGAGTTATGTAACCCCTTCAGCTTCAGTTTGAACACAGACGTTGAATGTGTGATCACTTACAACGCCTATGTACTTTACGCTGAAGGTGCCCCTAAATGGGTTGCACTACTGATCTATGATTTTCGGGGTTTTGAAAAACTTTACTTCCAGGATTTTGAAAAACTGATTGTTATAAAGGCTACTTATGTTTTAAATTAACTGTTTCAAACATACACGTAATTTTAAAACCAACTGTTCTAAAATTACTCGCTAATTAAAACTAACTGTTTTAATAGCACACCTAGTTGATTAAAACTAACTGTTTTTGTCAACTTGCCTTTTATATAAAACAATCATCTATAGGTTTTTAAAACAAAAACTATCGTTTTGAAAGATTTAACGAAACTAAAACCTATATTCCTTTTGTGATATGAACTAGTTTTAAAGTAACAACTCTATTTAAACCTATTAACATGCAAGATATCACAAATAATTAATCAACCATGCAATTAAACAATAATTAATCACATAGTTCCTAATTATAGTTTTTGCCAACGTTTCCTAGGGACCAATGATGACCTATTATACTAAAGGCTTCAAAACTTGCGTAGCTCCCACCGGCCTCGCCATGTTTTGTTAGTACTCCGGTAGTGATGAAGAATCTTAGTAGCTCCCACTGGCGTCGTCATCCCGAAAGAATAAAACTAATATCTATCCTAAGGTCATTATTACATAAGGGGTTGTAAATGGCACGCAGGCCTCCCCGTGAATATGTCAAGGGTCTAGGTTGGCAAAAAAAACTATAATAGATATATGTAAAATCAAACTGAAAATCATATATCGAGCTCAAGCAATTACGTAAATATATATGCAATATAATAAAAGCAGTCTTATAATTACGAGTAATAAACTGGATCCGTTAAAATTACTTTGTTTCAATTATTGCAAAACTTGGTTTTACAACTGATTCGAAAAGCAAAACTGTCTTACAAAACAGAAAAATGGTTTTTACGTAAAACTGAGGTTTAAATCCTATTTTACTAAACTAAAACCATTTTACCCAAAAATTAACCTTTTACTAGGAAATTATTTCAAATAGGTTTTATCGACCTGATTTGTAAAATACTGACTTATTCGAAAAAACAGATAAAATTTCAATTTCCATAAAAGATTAACTGGTTTGAATAAGTTTTATTAGATAGAAAACAATTTTGGATAAGAAAAACTTTAAAACCAAGACAATTTCTTTTGGGCCATAACCTGGTCCAAGGAACTGGGCCTTGGGCCTAATAAACGAACTGGGCTTAGATCAACGAAAAACCCTAGGTACAATCCATGGTCAAGAATCAACGTCTACCACCACGCTGGTGGCTTGTTCGTCGAACGGCCATTGCGTAATTATTATCACTGATCAGTAACGATAGTAACGCTACTGCCGCCACCAATTGACCCAATTGATCACCACCATTTGTTGCAACCACCATCCACCACCGTGGGAGCGGCTTCTGGTGGTTGTGGTTTGGCCACGCTCCAACCACGGCTCATCATCAGAACCGCCGGCCACCACCATACTGGTGGTTTGGCCTTGGCGTCAACCGTGGTTCGATATGGGTTCGGCCACCACCACCGATCGGGTGGCGTGTCCTACGGCCTTCGTTTAGCACCACCATCCACCACCGTGGGAGCGGCTTCTGGTGGTTGTGGTTTGGATTTGATTTTACCGCCGTTACTCGGCGGTTACCACCGCCTTGGCGTGGCCTTTAGGGCAGCCGGCGGTTGCCAATAGACGCCGTTACCACCTCGGTGGTTTTCCTTTGACCGAATCGGCACCGCCGTTTGGCGGCTGTGTTTTTCAATCGACACCACCGCCACCACGATCGGTGGAGCGGTGGTGGTTTCCGTTCAAGGCTGACGCCGCCACCACCACGCTGGTGGTGCAGCTGCGGTCTAGCCGCGATCGAGTCATGTGATTCGGTCATCACCACCCCGCCCATCGGCGGTCCTGATTAACACCACTGCCACCGTCGCCGCTTCCGGCTTCGGTGGCTCAATTGAATTCGAGAGTCGATCGCCGCCGCCGCCTGGCATGGCCGTAAGGCAGCCGGCGGCTTGGCAGGCGTTTTGCTGTGTTCCGACGATGTCAACGGCCTTGAGCCGCTGTCACCACCGTACCATCAAACGCTACCACCGCCACCAAATCGTGGTGCGGTGGTTGATTATTACGACGCCGCTGCCACCGTGTGGTTAGCCAGAGGAAACACGAAATCGCCGCCACCACCTCTCTGGTGGTTTGGCCAGGCGATTGGTCATGGCAACCAACCGCAACCACCACGCTGGTGGCGCGGTGGTGGTGTCACAACCGCAGCCATCACCAACCTGGTGATGGTTTTTCCGGGTTTTCGTATGAATAACAATTTGATACAAAAAATCTAAAATTTTATGTAAATAAATAAACTCAATAAAATTCAGTTTTTTTTAAACTTTGATATGCAAGAAACAATAATATTTAACGGATCACGCAAAAATAGATAAATTGATAAACTGAAACGATTTTAACAATGGCTCTGATACCACTGTTGGGTTTTTGTGGGTATCCTCGGATCAAACTGACTCGAGGATTCTCTCAGATCTATCGAACCTCGCTGGTTTGATATATCTCATAGGTTAATCAAACTGATAAAACCTACGCGATCAAAAACCCCGCTGTTTTCGATCTTATTTGCGCGGAAGCGATAAAAGCTAAAAACCCATTAAGCCTAATGATCTTTAATCGTTTATAGTTCTAAACCTAATGTTTAGGTTAGATCAATTTACCTGGATTGCTTGACGATAGTCCACCGGTGATTGACCAACGAACGTTCCTCTAGCAGAACTATGAAACCCGAACAACAAAAATCTGGAATCCGACTGGGGTGTGTGGTCGGCGCCGGTTTTGGAGAGAGAGAGGGAGGAGGAGGAAACTGAAACTGATTTCTTGACTGAAAAGCTACAATTTTTCCTTAACCCATAAGCCTTATTTATATGGAGGAAAAATACAGTTTGTATAAGATTCAGTTTCCTTTTATAATTATCTCTAATCCTTTTTCCTTTTTAATTAGCTGGAAAAGAATTTGCATACGATAATTATAATTTATATATTTATCTTAATATATAAAACCTTATTAATTATTATATATTTATTTATCTAATAAATATATAATATCCTAATTAATTAATAATCCTCCAACTTTGGTAACTCTGACTGAAATTACCCAACTGATTTATAATACACTATTATAAATCCTAACTCTCCATTTCGGGGTTTCATCTAACTTGTTCGACTTATAGGTCCTCACAGGTGTGACCCTCAAGTGTCTTGTAACATTGGATGTGTAATCACTTGGTTTGTCAACTCTGCACATAATTCCTAACACAAGGAACGTTGTTTATATAATAGAAGAAGAAGTATGACATTAATACATTAATATGCAACCTTTTTTTAATTTCAGGAATGAAAGTAGCAGGTAGGAACATAATTAACCGCAGACTAAAAAGATTGACTTTTCTAATACTTGCAATTCTCTCAAGCATTTCATTGAATAGGTGGTAGACGAACCATATTAATATTATAAATTTGAAACATGTAAACTTATCTTTAAAAACCCCATCTTTATAGACGAAGTCGTCGCACACAGGAAAAAGAATAAAAAGAAGAGATTGCAGTCAAACTTAAATTGTTGAACATCTAACTCAAAACAATGATCAGCTACATTAGATTGAACATATTAAGATGTAAGAAGATGAGGTCTTACCAGTATAACGATTGACCGGAGACTTGCGCTAGTTACCAGAATCGAGAGTGGGGTAATAGAGTGAGAAGGAACAACGGAGAATCAGCATCAAGATTTGCCACTTTAGAGATGATATAGGTTAAGCCTCTACTTTTTTCTCCTCATTGCTTTTGCATCATGTGGTTACTTAGTACTAAATAGTTCCATTAAGCTTATTAACCAACAAATAGGGCTTAAGGGTGTTGGGTTTTTGGAGTTACTGTTGCTAGAGAAGAATTACTACTGCTGGTGTTAGTTACCACTGTTGGTGTTAGTTACCACTGCTGGTGTTAGTTACCACTGCTGGTGTTAGTTACCACTGCTAGTTACTACTGCTCGTCGAGAATAAGGAAAGAAGATATTGTTGCTAAATCAAAATAAGGAAAGGATATTGCTTGGAACAAAAGATAAGGACTTGAAGATAATTATGGAATTAATTCAAGAGATTGACCTTTTATGGAATGAAGATATCTACCAAGATTCTGAAGATAATGAAGATTTAAAAGATCAATTTATTTTTTTGTAATTATCATTGTAATCAAGTCTTGTATAAATAAATTAGTCATCTAGTCTATTAAAAATACGAATTGTTCTAGTTTTCTTTTGATAGAAAAGTTTAGCCTCAAGATTATTCTTGATCCCTACAATAGAGAAGTATTGTACGTTTGTTTGAATTTGTTCAAGCAAATTGGGGCTTTGTTTGTAATCATTCAATAGAAAAGCAATTCCAAAAGCAGTTTCAATTTCAATTCATTATTGTTTTCTTGTTGTCAAATATTAAGGTGTTATTCCGCGACTTCCTTGATAGATCTTGGTTCTTATTCTTTCTTGTTACGAATTTCGATCCTGACAAGTGGTATCAGAGCTATCGGTTTCAAGATCCAAGATTCAACAAGAAAACAATTTGTTCGTGAAGCTTCTCTTTCTTCATCAATGAAAAACATGGTCAGTACCAACGGTGCAGAAATTACAACTGAGGTACAATCTAAACTTTGCTCTAAAGCCTGTCTTGATACTTTTAAGAAGTACAGAGAGAACACCCAAGGGATGTGTGATAAACTGAAAAGACTAGAACAGGACAAAAGAGAGTATATTTTGATTGTAGAAAATTTTGAAGAAAAGATCAAAGCATATCAAGCTAATGAGCTTCAATTTGAATATGATCATAACTATTGGAAGTGGGAAAAGAAAGAGTATGAGAGGAAGTTGACCAAGTATAGAGATGAATTAGAAAAAGTTAGGAGTGAACTGTCTGAAGCCAAAGATAGCCTAGAAAAGTTTTCCAAGTCCTCTAAGGCTTTAGATGAACTCCTAAAAGCACAGATAAATGATGATCTGAGAGAGGGATAGGATACAACGCCACTCCACCACCCTACAACAACAACTACATTTCTCCCACTACTGACCTACTTGAAAGGCATGTAGACGAAGAGATGCCTAAAAGATCCACAGAAACGGATCTCCCAGATGCTGTTGAAAAAGATGAGCCGGAAAGTAAAAGCAAAAAGGTTAAGCCATCCAAGAAGAAGAAGAAAGTGCAAAGGAAAACCAGTGTTGAAAATCCTTGTACTTGTCAACAGAAAAAGCCTCAAGTCAATGAGAAAATAAGGGGAAATCAGAGAAATTGGAATAAACAGTGGGCTCAAAAACAAGGTATTGATCTAGAAAAAATCAATAGGCCAAAACCTTGTTTTATTTGTTGCAAGTTGAATCATTTAGCCAAACACTGTTATTTCAATCCTGTTAACCAAAGAGCAAACTTTCAAAATAAATTTTCTAACTCTTTTGGTAACAGATTTCAAAGTTTGAACCACATGACTTAGAATGTGAGACCTTCTCTCAAAAGAAAAGTTTTTCAAAACCTCACATTCAAAATAAGTTTGCTAGATCTGAAAAGAGTTTTCAAAACAAAAAGGAAGTGAAGAAAGCAAACAGATTTGTCAAAGTTTGGGTGCCAAAAGTAACTAAAACTGTTAGTACTGATACTACAGTTAATGTTGCTAAGCAAACCTCAACGCCCATAATTATGACAAAGTATTCAAGCCATACAATTCCCAACTCTGTTGATCCTAAAAACTCAAAATTGAAAGAGTTTACATATGTTGGTGCTAATGGGCAACTCAAAACCGCATCAGCATGGGTACCTCAAAAAGGGAAGGATCAAATCTCTAAATCTGCAGAAACTGATATGATGGGATCTGGAGTTAAGGGGGAGTTTGAAAGTGAGAAAGTGGTTCAGACAACAACAGTAACAAAAACCAAATAAACTTAACTCCTTGATTTAAGAAGTTAAGTTAGGGGGAGATTGTTGGGTTTTTGGAGTTACTGTTGCTAGAGAAGAATTACTACTGCTGGTGTTAGTTACCACTGTTGGTGTTAGTTACCACTGCTGGTGTTAGTTACCACTGCTGGTGTTAGTTACCACTGCTAGTTACTACTGCTCGTCGAGAATAAGGAAAGAAGATATTGTTGCTGAATCAAAATAAGGAAAGGATATTGCTTGGAACAAAAGATAAGGACTTGAAGATAATTATGGAATTAATTCAAGAGATTGATCTTTTATGGAATGAAGATATCTACCAAGATTCTGAAGATAATGAAGATTTAAAAGATCAATTTATTTTTTTGTAATTATCATTGTAATCAAGTCTTGTATAAATAGATTAGTCATCTAGTCTATTAAAAATACGAATTGTTCTAGTTTTCTTTTGATAGAAAAGTTTAGCCTCAAGATTATTCTTGATCCCTACAATAGAGAAGTATTGTACGTTTGTTTGAATTTGTTCAAGCAAATTGGGGCTTTGTTTGTAATCATTCAATAGAAAAGCAATTCCAAAAGCAGTTTCAATTTCAATTCATTATTGTTTTCTTGTTGTCAAATATTAAGGTGTTATTCCGCGACTTCCTTGATAGATCTTGGTTCTTATTCTTTCTTGTTACGAATTTCGATCCTGACAAAGGGGCTGTTTTGTTTGTCTCTTAGTACTAAATAGTTCCGTTAAGCTTATTAATAAGTCCATTAAGTGAACATCATTGAACTAATAAGTCCATTAAGCTTATTAACCAACAAATAGGGCTTAATGGGCTGTTTTGTTTATCTCTTAGTACTAAATAGTTGCATTAAGCTTATTAATAAGTCCATTAAGTGAACATCATTGAACTAATAAGTCCATTAAGCTTATTAACCAACAAATAGGGCTTAAGGGGCTGTTTTGTTTATCTCTTAGTACTAAATAGTTCCATTAAGCTTATTAATAAGTCCATTAAGTGAACATCATTGAACTAATAAGTCCATTAAGCTTATTAACCAACAAATAGGGCTTAATGGGTTGTTTTGTTTATCTCTTAGTACTAAATAGTTCCATTAAGCTTATTAATAAGTCCATTAAGTGAACATCATTGAACTAATAAGTCCATTAAGCTTATTAACCAACAAATAGGGCTTAAGGGGCTGTTTTGTTTATCTCTTAGTACTAAGTAGTTCCATTAAGCTTATTAACCAACAAATAGGGCTTAAGGGGCTGTTAAACTTGGTATTTTGCAAAGCTTTTTCTAGAAGGTTATTCGGTAAGTCATTTTCTATAGCATTAAGCCACTATCCATTAATTGATTATCATTGATGTATTCATTTATAAAAGCATTTAGGATGCTGGTGTGCATATGGTTTGGTTGTGTACATCACCTAAAGACATAAGTGGCTCTCAGCACATAACCAGAAAACAATAAACCATGGATATATACAGATAAAACGATCAGAAATATGAGCAAGTAAGAAGAAAAAACGACCAAATAAGCTATGAGCATATTGCAAATAAGCAGACACAAAAGACCAAATAAGCTATGAGCAAATTATTCCCAACTCAACCACAAAGAAGTAACATGTAATAACTTAGTTGCTTTGTACTCAACCGTAATGGTGAAATTCTTCGACATTCAGAATTACAATTACAATTATTGAAGTGTAAATAAGTACCTGCAACCTTAATTTGAAATTTCCTGTTGTACACAACATTAGACAATAATTTAGGGTCACATGCTTCAATTGGTCGAATCTTCTTAAACGAAAACTAAATTTGGAAATTGGATTATACCTTTGGGATAATTGAAATTCAGGTTGAAATTGAGATGAAATGAGAAACCTAATACGAAATTGAAGCAGAATGTCCTGTTGTACACAACAATTTAGGGTTAGAGGCTTTGATTGTATACAACATTAGACAATAATTTAGGGTTACAGGCTTCAATTAAGCTAAAACAGGCAGGATGATTTCTGTTAGAAAAAAGAATCTTGTTCAAGGTTTTACTCATGGTCACAAATTGTAATTCTTATATATTGGTCACATATTTTGGAACTACAATTGTGTGTTGTGTAAGTATGCAGATATAAGTACAATTATTTAAAAAGTGAGCCACACCTAACCTTTTACGTAGAAAGGCTACTTGAACTTATATTCTTTGGAGACCTGTCCTTCCAAATCATGGTTTCTACATTTATGTTGAAAAACAGGCTTTACAAAGAATAATTATCCAATGTTTTTTGTTTATTATCCTTTCACCATAGCTTATTGCTTTATGTTTGACATATTTTGTGGATAAAACATATGTTGCTTCTGGAAGGCATTTGTTCGAGGAAAACCACTTTAAGAAACTGTAAGATAGGTGTATGGATACATACATGCATATGAACATGTTCATGCTAATTACTGAATTATCAAACATAAATCAACATTTTTTAATAACTTAGAACAAAGTATTCATATGTTTTTCAAAATTCATCAATTGAAAACAAACAAATTTACAAATCCATATAGACTAAAACACACACAGAACATTGTTATAAGAAACATAACAGCCTCCAATGTACCAATTATTGAAGTGTAAAAAAGTACAATTATTCAAGTGTAAAAAAGTACCTGCAATTGAGATTGAAATTGAGATGAACAGATAAAGTTGATACGATTTTGACGCTGAATTTCCTGTTGTAAACAAGAATTTAGGGTTAGAGGCTTTAATTGTACAAAACATTATACAATAATTTAGGGTTACAGGTTTCAATTTGTGAAATCTTGTGAAACGAAAAACTAAGTTGGGAAATCGACTATACCTTTGAGATTAATGAAATTGAGATTGAAATTGGGATGAATTGACAAACTTGATACGAAATTGACATGGTGTAGGTTGGTTTATCTCAGTCTGCAGATCGTGGGTAGAGAAGAAGAGGAGAACGTGGGAGGAATTGTCGTTGGAGAAGAAAGCAATAGAATGTATGCTGCAATTGGTGTATTGTACAAAGGGCCTAAAAAGTTGTACTGTGTAAACAGTTATTGTTGAACAAAGTAACCATCAAAATGAGATATTCTCATTTATATGTAGTATAGATAAAAAAAATTGCTCATTAGCCACCATTGACAAGTGGTGTTGGTAATTTGTTAAGTATTTAAAATATATTTTAGTCTATATGTATAATATCTAAAAAGAAATTATTCCAGTGCTGTGACGGATTGGTTATCGCTCAGGGGGTTTATAGTGCTTTAATTGAGTTCGAGCCTTCCAGGAGCGGATCCACTGTATAGAGATTGGTTGCACATGCAACCATAAAATTTTGAGGGTTAAGTGTAAGTTTTTTAAGGTTCTTAAATGTGAAACCATAATTTTTTGAGGATGAAACCATAAATTTCTTGAGGATAAAACTATGAACTTCAAAAAACTTCAAGGTTATGTGTGAAAATTAATAGAGAAAAGGTGGCGGTTCCATATGTTGGTTGATGATAAGTTACGGCTTTCACCCTTTTAAGTTTTAAGACTTTGATGTTTTTAGTTTACATCCTCTCTTTTTTTATTTTTCATTTTTCATTTTTCATTTTTTATTTTTCATTTCATACCCATATCATATTAGTTGCTTAATTAATTGTTAGCTAAAAATATACTTAAATAATACGTATTTTCTTTTCAGTTCCCTCCACTATCTCCGTCTTCGGTTTTACTGTTAGGATTATGTGCAAGACAGTAACAGGGTTATCGTGTCCAATGTTATAAGACACTAGTAGGTCACACTGCTGCACACCAAAATGAGAATGTTTGGATTAAGGGAAATAATTAATTGGTTAATTATTTAGAGAGAAAAAGAAATAAATAATTAGTTAAATTATTTATAGGTTAATTAATCAGTTAGATTAATTAATGAGGTAATTATCAAAGAGAATAATTATGGAAAATATCTATTTGATAATTATCAGGTATTTGATTTGGAATCAAACACTGCCTTATTTAATTGATATCATCAATATAAATAAAGGCTTAGGGGCTTTGATGAATCAATGATTTTACAATTGGAAAAACTCAGAAAATTCTCTCTCTCTCCCTCCCCCCAAAACCGGCGCTAAAACCAACAAGAGGAAAGGTTTGCGTTTTGCTTTTCGGGTAATCCTTAACGGTGGTCTAGCAACCCTCTCGACCGGTGCCAGTAGCGGTGTACCCCCTGCTTGCGATTCAGAGTTGTTATTCGCACAAAGGTAATCCACTGAAACACCCTTAATTGTATCTGTATGGTTTAGGATTGGATCCTCGATTGGGAATCGGGTTTTTTGTTATCCGCTGTGCATGTTCTTGTATCCCTTGATTCCCAACAGTGGTATCAGAGCCACTTCCTAAACCTAACGGATCAGGTTTAAGCTGCTTGTTGGTAATTTAGGTTTTGTAAAAATCGTTGTTTTTCGTATTTATAAAAAAAAAATCTGATTTTTAATAAACCTAACAAAGCAACGATCGGCGGTGGAACGGTGGCAGTTAGCCGGCCGGACCTCCAGGCTGATCGTCGGTGGATCAAACGACCAACCGGCTACACCACAGTTTGTGGTGGTCGCCGGCTGTCATCGCAACAAACCACCAGCCGCACCACCGTGAGTGGTGGCGGCGTCGGCTACGAAAACGGACCACCACCGCACCACCGTTTGTGGTGGCGGTGGCATCGATCGAAAAACAGAGCCGCAACAAGCGGCGATTGACCACCGCGCCACCGTTTGTGGTGGCGGTGGCGATCGATCGGACGAACCACCAAACGGCGACGGCGGCCCATGCCGTTGTCGACGATGGACGGCGGTGGCAGTAGTGATGGCTGCTGCCGTTGAGTCCTTAGTCCGCCACACCACCAGTCTCGGTGGTGGTGGCGATTGTGTTTTCGATCCGCCGAGAAATCACGGCGGCAGTGGTGGCCCTCAGCCGCTGCTGTCGTCGATCGACTGAGATACCGGTGGCGGGCGGCGGTGGTGGCTTTCTAGCTGCTGCTGCCGCCGGTGTCGGATGATGGTGGCGATGGTGTTTTGTTGTTGTTGATCGAGAAAGAGGCCGGCGGCGGTGGTGGCTTCCCAACTGCTGCTGTCGCCGGAGTCTCAACGATATCACGGGCGGCGGTGGTGGCGATCGAGTCATCATCGTTGCCGGCGTTGATAAACCACCGATCAACGATCACTTTTTGACGGATCGGGGGTAATCGAAATCGTTGATTGTCCCAATCGTTTATCGTTGACGGATCCAGATTAGGATTCGTTTCCGGATAATTTTTGGGATAAAAGGATTGTTTTATCAGATAAAGTTTAAAACAATTCAAGATTAAGTTTAATTAATTTGTTTTAAATTAATCTATGTTTTCGTAATTATCTGATTAAAGTCCAGTTGTTTTTTATTTCGTTTAATTGTATTGAGTCATAGCTGAACCCTTTTAAGACCCGTGGTTGTGTTTATTTTATCCGTTTTAGAATAGTTGGGAGGCCTGCGAGCCGTTTACAACCCTATTTGTAATTTTAAAGTTTTATTAGAATAGTTGGGAGGCCTGCGTGCCATTTGAACCCATTTGTAATAATTGCTTTAATTGCATCAAGACGGAGACAAGACGACGACCATGGATCTCGGAGCCAGTGGGAGTGCCAGAAGTTGAAGACTTTTGTCACTTAGGGATTGAGACCGTTGTTTTGTGTTGGCTCACAAAACAACATTAGTTTAAGGGTTTAAGCTATGACTGTGCTGTTTATATTTAAATTGCGTGGTTGTTTAATTTACGTAATTGTTATTAAATATAAATTGCCCTTTTTGAACGGATTGTTTAAAAAATTAAAAGGATACAAATACAGTTAGTGTTTGGATCCAGTTTTTCAAAGGTTTTGAAATAGAAAACTGGCAATTTAGACCCTTGTTAAAAATCATAGATTAGTAAGTGCAACCCACTTTAGGGGCACTTCCGGTGTAAGGTACATAGGGCGTTGTAAGTGCTCACACTATGAACGCCCGTGTTCAAACCGAAACTGGAAGGAGATAAAACTCTGCGAATTATCTCCGGGTGGTACCGGCCAGAGTTTGTCCAGGTCCCGGGTGGTGCAATCTATTTTGGTAATTATTTATTCACTGGGTGGTACCAGGCCAAAATGCACTAGAGGGACTAAATATGCACGGATTATTGATATCCGATGTCCCGACGATCTAGAAGTCGTATTTTCAGATAGGGAATACGATTGGTATAGTGTTACCTACCATAGATCGCATGAGTCGGTATGACATGATCACATGCTTCCCGACACATGTGAAATATGGATTCTAGTCTAATAAATTTATTTTAAGGGTAATAGTTTATTAGAATTATATAATTATAAACTAAAACTGGAATCTTATATTCTTCTGTAGATGTCTCAAATTAGTATTCCGTTTTATTCACCTGAAGAGTCACTTCGCCTTATTATGGGCAAGTGGAAGCTTACGGGCCATAACTTTCCAGTTTGGAAGTTACACTTAAGGAACGTTTTATGTGCCCAGGATAAGCTTTATGTGATCAACAAACCCGTATCACGACCTAAAAGCAATGCCCCTGAAGAGGAATTTGCTGAGTATTTTAGATACTTGACAGATGAATCGGATGTAATGTCCATTCTGATTTTCTCTATGTCACCCGAGTTCACGGGAGATTTAAGAGTTAAATCATGTCACGAGGTTGTAAGAGATGTGGAGAACCAGCTAGGTCTCTACAAGCACACGGGAAAGCTATTGATCATGCAAGAGATTCTCTCCCTGAAGCTACAGAAGGGTCAGTCAGTTAAAAACCATCTTGTTGATATGAGAAGGCTTTTTAAATGTTTATCACGTCTGGGGTACAAGATGACTCAGGAAGAGTTAGTGTATCTCATGTGGTTCTCCCTCACAAAGGAAGTTCAGGACACAGCTAGTGCCTACATGAAGGAACCAAAGAGCGACGTGGATAAAGTTCATGAAGATATCCTGGCCAGTCTAGAGCCAGTACCCGAACCTGCGAATCTCATGGACACTGACATAATAGATGAGCTGGGAGATCTGAGTTGCCCAGAGTGCGGCAGCGAGGATATTTGCGAACACTCGATGAACATCGACCAGATGGATATCGGTTTACCCGATACTCCAGGTATCTTTATGATAGATTGCTTAATCACTTCTTATGAATCATGGGTAATTGATACAGGCAGTGGTAACCACATTTGTAATCATTTACAGGGATTCACTAGAAGAAAGACTCTGAGGAAGGACCGTTCGAACCTACGAGTGGGCGAAGGCACTCCGTTGATTGCTGAAGCCGTGGGATCTTATAGTCTTAGTTTACCCTCGGGTCTAGTTTTGGAACTGAATAATTGTTATTATATTCCAAATATGATTAAGAATGTATTGTCTTTTGATTTGTTGGTAGACCAAGGCTTTTACTATAAATATTCTTATAAGATGATTTCGGTTTTTAAAGATAATATTTTCTATTTTAAAGCTACACCTGTAGATGGTCTATACACTGTAAATCTTAAAGACAACAATAGTGAAATCTATCATATAAGTAAGCGATCCAAGGACATTGAGGATCAGACTTACCTCTGGCATTGTCGTTTAGGCCATATAAACAAGAAACGTGTTGAACTACTCCTAAAAGGAGGTTTTCTTGGAAATTTCGACTACAAACCTTTTGATAATTGCGAATCTTGTTTATCTGGTAAAATGACAAAGCAACCTTTCAACAGTGAGAATGAAAGGGCTACTGACTTGCTTGAAATAATCCACACAGATGTATGTGGACCTTTCAGTCATGTAGCAAGAGGAGGATACCGGTACTTCATTACCTTCACTGACGACTTCAGTAGGTATGGATATGTCTACTTGATGAGACATAAATCTGAAACCTTTGAGAAATTCAAGGAATATCAGAATGAAGTACAGAATCTACTTGACAAGAGGATCAAGTTCTTACGGTCAGATCGTGGTGGCGAATATCTCAGTGATGAGTTTGACAATCATCTGATGGAGTGTGGGATTGTATCCCAACTTACACCTCCGTATACACCTCAGATGAACGGTGTATCAGAAAGGAGAAATCGTACCTTACTTGACATGGTACGAACGATGATGTGTCATTCTTCGCTGCCGGTATCATTCTGGGGACACGCGCTCGAAACAGCAGCACACATACTGAACAGAGCGCCAACAAAGTCGGTAGAAAAGACTCCATACGAGTTATGGAAGGGTAAGAAACCCAACATATCTTTTCTGAAAATTTGGGGTTGTGAGGTTTACGTCAAACGACCTACCTCAGAAAAACTCAAACCCAAATCCGACAAGTGTTTCTTCGTTGGATATCCCAAGACCACCGTGGGATATTATTTCTACAACCCTGAAGAGAACAAAGTGTTTGTTGCTCGAAATGGAAAATTTCTGGAAGAAAAATTTCTCAGTTTAGAGAACACCAGAAAGGATGTAGATCTACAGATAGTAGACGAAGAAAACACTACACCAGTTGTTGAGCCAGAAATTCAACATAACAATGTTGAACCTCAATCAGAGCCGATTGAGGAAGTGCAAACACAAGACCTTCGCAGATCCAGCAGGGTAAGACAAGAACCAGATAGGTATCTTGGGTTTCTAGTCTCTCAAGATAGCGGAGACTTAAATGAACCAACATCCTATGGAGAAGCTGTGTCAGGCAGTGAGTCTGAACAATGGCAGGAAGCCATGAAGGCCGAGATGCAATCCATGTATGACAACCAAGTCTGGGAGTTGACTGATTTGCCACAACACTGTAAGGCTGTTGGACGCAAATGGGTTTTCAAGAAGAAAACCGACATGGATGGAAATGTACACACCTTCAAGGCCAGACTGGTCGCAAAAGGATTCACACAAACTCATGGTATCGACTATGATGAAACCTTTTCACCAGTGGCCATGTTAAAGTCAATTAGGATTCTAATGGCCATCTCAGCGTACTTTAACTACGAGATTTGGCAAATGGACGTCAAGACAGCCTTTCTGAATGGAAAGTTAACAGAAGACGTCTATATGGAACAACCAGAGGGGTTTGAAGATCCTAAGAATCCTAATAAGGTGTGTAAACTGCTAAAATCTATTTATGGATTAAAGCAAGCATCTCGAAGCTGGAACTTACACTTTGATGAGCGAATCAAAGAGTTTGGCTTCGCTAAAAGTGAGTTCGAGCCATGTGTTTACACTAAGTTCAGTGGGAGCATAGTAACCTTCCTGGTCTTGTATGTAGATGACATACTACTCATAGGAAACAATGTACCAACTTTACAGAGTGTTAAAGAATGGTTAAGTAAATGTTTCCAGATGAAAGACCTTGGAGAAGCCGCTTATATACTAGGTATAAAGATCTACAGAAACAGATCTAAGCGGCTTATCGGACTTAGTCAGAGTACATACATTGACAAAGTACTGAAGAGATTCAGGATGGATGAATCCAAGAAAGGATTCATTCCAATGCAACATGGCATAGTGTTAAGCAAAACACAGTGTCCTGTTTCTAGTGAAGATCAGGACAGGATGAAATCGGTCCCATATGCTTCTGCAATTGGATCAATTATGTATGCCATGTTATGTACTAGGCCCGATGTTGCTTACTCAGTAAGTGTTACGAGCAGATACCAACAGAATCCAGGTGAGCCCCATTGGGTGGCTGTCAAGAACATTCTCAAATATCTGAGAAGAACGAAAGAAATGTTCTTGGTCTTTGGAGGTTCTGAGGATGAAATTAGTGTCACAGGATACTCTGACGCTAGTTTCCAGACCGACAGAGATGACTTCAGGTCACAGTCAGGGTACGTCTTTACCCTAAACGGAGGTGCGATCTCGTGGAAGAGCTCGAAGCAGGACACGATTGCAGACTCAACTACAGAGGCAGAGTACATTGCAGCATGTGATGCGGCAAAGGAAGCTGTCTGGCTGAGGAATTTTCTATCGGATCTCAGAGTGGTTGCCAGTATCTCGAGACCGATAGATATATTCTGTGATAACTCAGGAGCCGTGGCGCAAGCAAAGGAACCTAGAGAGCATCACAAGTCGAGACACGTGCTCAGAAAGTATCACCTCATCCGAGAGATCATTGGAAGAGGAGATGTGAGAATATGCAAGATTCCAACAGAAGACAATGTCGCAGATCCGCTGACAAAACCACTAGCAAGGGCAAAGCATGAGGCACATGCGAATTCCATTGGGATGCAGTACCTGGAAGCCAGTAGCTAGTACTTAGTTTATTAATTATTACTATAGTCTAATTTAGAAACAATGTAATCATGTAAAGTTTTATTTCACAATGTGTTGGAAATAAATGGAGGTTTTAATTTCATGATTGTTCTAAATTAACTATTTTTCGCATATTTAACGTATCCTTGATTCTACAAAGTCTTGTATGAAATCTAAATTTCCGTAGCCACTTATTGAAATGGGAATTTCAATAGGGAGTTTAACGCTATTATAAATACTTGATGATTTATTCAAAGCAGAGAATAAAAGCACAAGTGATGTGACCAAGTATTTGTAGATACTCATCAGAGTGTTTGGGTATTGGAAGTGACCAGTAATCAAGTCTGCTTCATGGAGCCTTAGTCATAGGCACTGACTTGATAGGTTGTCCTTAGACCTGAGATACTTGGTTTGGGAACACGAGGACCACTGTACTCTTAGCACGTACTAACGCTGCACCGTAACTGGGTGGCCATACGGGACGTGACTAGATGCAGCGGAAGCCGTGGATCCAAATGCAAGTAGTCAAGAAGGGATTTGCACCTCTTTCAAAAGAGAGATATTTCCGGGCCCCTTGACGATTAAGATTGGCAGAAAACGCGTGGCCACGCTCGGATAGAATAACAGGGGTTATTTAGTAATATCCGTTACTGCAGGCAATCGAAATCAGAGTCAAGAAATACTTGATTTTAAGAAATGAATCCTCCACTCCATGTCTTAAATCACTTTAGAAATATCGTGTGCAAAAGGAATGAACCTGTGTACTAATTCAAGCGTGAATTGTATCTCTGGATATAAGAGATCTTATAACCTGGTTAACCTAAGTGTCTGGCTAGGGACCTCCTTAGGCGAATGATAACAGTTCAGTTACATGTCTAGCACAAGTGGGAGTCTGTTAGGATTATGTGCAAGACAGTAACAGGGTTATCGTGTCCAATGTTATAAGACACTAGTAGGTCACACTGCTGCACACCAAAATGAGAATGTTTGGATTAAGGGAAATAATTAATTGGTTAATTATTTAGAGAGAAAAAGAAATAAATAATTAGTTAAATTATTTATAGGTTAATTAATCAGTTAGATTAATTAATGAGGTAATTATCAAAGAGAATAATTATGGAAAATATCTATTTGATAATTATCAGGTATTTGATTTGGAATCAAACACTGCCTTATTTAATTGATATCATCAATATAAATAAAGGCTTAGGGGCTTTGATGAATCAATGATTTTACAATTGGAAAAACTCAGAAAATTCTCTCTCTCTCCCTCCCCCCAAAACCGGCGCTAAAACCAACAAGAGGAAAGGTTTGCGTTTTGCTTTTCGGGTAATCCTTAACGGTGGTCTAGCAACCCTCTCGACCGGTGCCAGTAGCGGTGTACCCCCTGCTTGCGATTCAGAGTTGTTATTCGCACAAAGGTAATCCACTGAAACACCCTTAATTGTATCTGTATGGTTTAGGATTGGATCCTCGATTGGGAATCGGGTTTTTTATTATCCGCTGTGCATGTTCTTGTATCCCTTGATTCCCAACATTTACAAAACCCAAATCCTCCACCACCACCACCGCCATCAAGCTGTCGGTCATCTTCTACCTCCTTGACGGCAGCTTCTGTCTCGGATCGTTTGCATGGCTGAACATCCACAACTCGTGCCTTCGCCTCTCCTCTGCCCTCTAGGCCTTCGTGGTGGCGTCCACTACCAGCTCGCGTCGGAGCATCGGCTTCCGATGGCCATAGATGACTCACTTGTGTTGGGATTTTGTGAGATCCTCGTATCTAACTGACACGAGAAAACTGTGAATCTCAACCGAACTGGATTAAGATCACACGACAAAACCATATGAAACAAACTATTCTATAGGTTTAAACAATCAAACCTAACTGGTTTGATTAAGCGGAAGCATAAAGATATAAATCCCGAAAAACATCACAGATCTTTATTGTTTATTTTATTCTAACATAACTAATAGGTTTAGGATTATTACTTGGATTGCTTGGGATAAATCCACCCGTAATCGACCAAACGGAATTCCTTCTAGCTGGATCTAACCCGAACACCTCACGAACAAACGGTACGCGAAGAATTAGGCAAAACAAACTCGAGACCGAATTTGGTTTCGGGTTTGATGAAAACACCAAGAGAGAGAGAATAGAGAGAGAAAGGTTTATATGGATTGATTATTCAGTGAATAAAACTGATAGCCTAGCATATCTATTTATATGGAAAATACATAGCTTTATTCTTTCTTTCTTCTTAAGAAAGAATATTTACCATAATTATCATAATTTTTTCTTTTTCCTTAAGAAAAAATATCTAATATAATTATATTAACTATATAATTATTTCTAGATAATTATAAACTAATTTATTTATTATTATATATTTATTTAACTAATAAATATATATAACATTAATTAATTATCTGAAACCTTTTACTTTGGGGTTTTTACAGAAAACGCCCAACTGTTTTATAACTTACTATTATAAAACCAAACTCTCCAAACTGTGGTTATTTTAATATCCGAATTATAGGTCCTCACAGGTGTGACCCTCAAGTGTTTTATAACGTTGGATGTGCGATCAAACGGTTTGTCAACTTATGCACATAACTGCTAACAACTTGTTGCGCTCAAGTGGCTCCAAGATTTGGGGAGATCAAACCCTAAAGGTGATGATGGTGATGGGGATGTGTGGCTTGGTGGTGTGGTTGACTCTGTTGACTTTGATTGTGTTTTTGTCGCTGGTGACTAGATCTTTCGGCGGGAACATAGCGCATCACCTGGCGGTGCGGCTGGGACCAGGGTCGCCGGAGCTGGCGCAGATCAAGGTACGAGGGTATGTGATGATGGCGCCTTTTTTTGTTGGGAAGGAGAGGACAAGGTCGGAGGCGGAAGGGTTGCCGGAGACGTTCTTAAATGTCGATATTCTTGACATGTAAGTTTTCACGCTCCTCTTCTTCCTCGAGATTATATGATCAAATTATATTTAGGCAAAAAGTTCATTACTAGCAACTGTACCCTAACGAGCCTAGCTCACACGAAACCTGCCTTCAAGGAGGCCAATTCTGAGGGGGTATTTTTAGGCTCACTCGGCTGAGGCCTAAGGCTAGTGGGAGGCCTTGGGTTTGATCCTAGGACCTATTATGTATTTGGGCAAAGTATCATTATCCCTTTACTAATTAAGCTACATGCTAGAGGCATGATTAAATTATATTTGAAATTTCTTTTACACTAATAGTCAACGTAAGGGTGTGTAGGAGATATGAACCTAATACCATGAATCACATCTGATTTTAGTATTTTTACATGGGATCATAATGTAAAATTACATGTCATTCCAGAGATTGATCTAAAAAAAGTTCAACTAGTGTCACCCTTTGACTATAAAAAACAAATATATTAATAATAATTATAAAATCATTATTGGTTTGTTTATTTTGTTTAATAAGTGAGGTCCTGGATTGAAAATTTTAATTGCAATTTTTTTAAAACTATGATAAATCTGAAATTAAAAGCTAAAAACTAAAAGAATAAACCAAGATTGGAAATCGAGTCAGGGTGAAGAAAAAACCTTTCAAGTCAACCTTAGCATCAAGAGAACTTTGTGGTCTTTTTGTAGGTTCAGAATATATATGATGGTCATAATAAATTGATAATTAAGGAGACATTTTTCACGATCCCATATTTTTTACAAAGGATTGAAGCGATAACCCATGCCACCATATCTAGTATAATGGGTGTGACTCTGTATAATTCGACTATTTCTTATTTCTCTTGTTCGATTTGCGGGTTAACTAGTATGTGTATATGTGAGATGAAAATTGAGAAATATAGCTAAGACGAGTACGATGGCTTTTCAATGGTCATGAAAGGATTTGTTTTTCCTATGATTAGAGTATTTATATATCGAAAAACTTATATATTATTTTATCGTGGTGTGTGTAAAATGGGTCATTTCTTAATTAAGTATCCTACGGGATGTCTCTCTCAATAAAAAGATGATTTTGTGAGTGACATATGCATCCATAATCTAATGCATTGATCATGAATTATCTTTATCAAATCATTTGTATTTCTTTAATTTATTCTACTCTAATAATGCATTATTTTGACTTTTATGTGATGAATCCATTTATTTTAATAAAAATATGTATATAAACAACAATATTAATATTCATAAAAGATTGTATAATTGCCATGTAGTATATATGCAATCTTTTCGAGAACAAAACAATTGATTGGCTTATTTATTTGACTATGGAATGATGAAAATGACAGGTTTTGGAGAATGTCATTACCAATTAGAAATACTGCTGATCATCCATATGCAAATCTATTCGGGCCTCAAAGTCCAAATCTGGAGCCCATTAAGCTCGATCCAATACTTCTAATAGCCGGAGGGGATGAAATTATGAAAGATAGGGTGGAATTATATATATGCAAAGATGTTAAAAGAGCTCGGAAAGATGGCACAATATGTTGAATTCAAAGGCAAACAACATGGGTTCTTCGCGAATGAGCCTTATTCAGATGTTTCAAATTCATTTTTAAAACTGATCAAGGATTTCATGTTCGAACATTCTAGTTAACCAACTCGAGTCACATTAGTTTTCATGTGTTGAGTTATATTTTTGTTCAATACGTCAAAATGTTGTAAAAAGAGTCTTTTTGTACAAGCTAGCATATATAGTATTTTTTGTGTGCTTGTTAGGTTTGTATTTCTCTTTTAAGTACTCGAGTATTTGTATGAATCAATAATTATTATTGGTGTAATATAATCGTTATTATAAAAAATTATTTGTTATATGTTGGCATGCATGCAAACTCATATCCTAAATATATACTCGTAGATATTCAACATTCAATTAATGTATTATAGTGTATATATATACAACTCCATTAATTTTAAATCTATAATACGTACATATTTTGATGAAAAATAATCAAATATTATTCTCAAATAGTTTCAACAATAAACTGTTACCATGAGAACGTCGTTTAATTATAGTTTATGGTCTATAGTTTAATTATTTTATCCCATAACAAAAAGTAATATTAATCGACGAAGTTTCAACTTTCACCATATCTCAAATAAAATATTTATGCTCTTTAGCCACCATTGACAAGTGGTGTTGGTGATTTGTTAAGAATTTAAGATATATTTTAGTATATATGTATAAAGAAAGGTTCAAACGAGAAACATATCAATTTAGGAGAACGTGAGAAACAATCTCAATCATTTATCCGGTCAGCAAAGGCGGTTTTGACCGGTCTCCTCCTTTAATAATCTCTACCCTCCCATTAATCGCGTCAATCCTCCGTAATCACGTCCACCGTAACTGCGAGAGGAGTGGCTAAAATTGCTCCTCACGTTCTCTTAAATTGACATTGTTCTCGTTTAAACTTTCCCTTATACGTATAATTTTTAAAAAGAAAAACAGAAGAATTCAAAGATATGTTAGGTGCTACAAATGTCCCTTTCCATCTAAAGCGTATTGATTTATTATATATACACCTAACATTTGATTTGATGTCCAAAGAGTGTTTTATAATAGTTATAAAATATATATCTAATCCTTTAAGTCACACAAGATTTATAGAAATCGATTGCAAAGAGATTTAGACGGTATTTTTATAAGTAGTAGATATGATATTTGTATTAATTATTTGGATAATTAAATCAGACAAAACATGCCAAAAATCTTGTTTGAAAATAGGGTTTGAAAAAGGTAGGTGCAATCAGATTAAAGGTAGATTCAAAAATATATAATTTGAGTAATACACATCAAGTTATTATTGTAATATAAAATAAAATAATTGATATAAACTAGTTATAGTTACAAAATATAGAATTAAGAAATCATATCTAACAACAATTTACCGTTAGGCCATCCGCAGCCAGGCTGCAGATGACCGGTACAAATGTGGTACCGGTGTGGAACACCGCCGAGGGTACGCTGCAGTTGACCGGTACCATACATGAGCTGCACTACCTTACCGTTCACTCTCCTCCACCTTTCTCTCTATCTCTCTGTTCTTTTCTT
The DNA here is from genome assembly GCA_030169165.1 of Centaurea solstitialis. Classification (NCBI taxonomy): domain Eukaryota; kingdom Viridiplantae; phylum Streptophyta; class Magnoliopsida; order Asterales; family Asteraceae; genus Centaurea; species Centaurea solstitialis. The sequence continues at coordinate 2,351,085 of CM058042.1, read as the reverse complement.
TTTCTTTTATTTATTTAATTAATTATTTAGAGTGATATGGGTAAGAATGGTAGTGGTATGGTAGTAGTAAAGCTGATGTGGCGTTGATGTGACAAGCTGTATGAGCTGTATGACCTGTATGACTGCGGATGGCCTTACGATTTTGTGTTCCATCATATTAACCATCAAAACAACAATATAAGTTTTGATGTACAATTATTGACTCCTCACTTTTGGGTGTCGATACCTTATGGTGGCACACATCTAATCACAACGATAGGCTCTACTATATAGAGCCTTCCTTGATGTAAACCGTTTTCTCATTCACACATCAAAACTTATAGTTTTTAAACATGTCTAATAGATGAGGTATCAAGTCCCCCTTATAAAATCACACATACTGCCCTTAGGTTAGGGGGTTAGGCTCAGTGGCGGGGTTCACCTTGGGTTGTGGTACACCTGTTGATGTCAGGTCACCACACTCTAGCACCTTCCCTCTCTCTCTATTTATCTCTTTGTCTCTTTTATATTAAATATACATAAATATCAAAATAATTAAAAAAAATTTGGTGGTATAATACTCCACTTTAGGGATGAGGTTAGAAAATAGAAAAAACTAATATGACGTTAAGATAACTCAAAGTTCAAAAGATAGCGGTACTTATAATCTACGGAAACATTTGTCTTACTTTCTGATAGATATTTACTTTGTTTATTTAGACTCTCTAATTTTGGTCCTTGAGGTTTAGTGAAATCTTTGAAAGTGGTACTTGTACTTTGATAAGTCTAAAAATTGTCTTTGTGGTTTTCATTTTAGTTTGAAAGTGGTCCTTGACTATTAATTTTATTTAAAACAATTTATTAAAGGAAGGGTATTTATGGATGCTTCGACCTGCAAATCCTTTTCGTCCCTGTGAGATCTCGTCCCGATGGTTTTTGTGTATGTGTGGAGAAGAAGGAGAAGTAAATTAAGGCTTGGTTTAGAATATATGAGTTTTACATGCTCATGGTATATTATATATATATATATATATATGTATGTATGTATGGTCATATAGTTGCAGGTTAAAGATGATGATGATCATGATTGTAATATTATATATTATTATATTAGAGGAAAGGAGGACTTTTAGTGCTGGTCAACAAAATCAAAAGGACGAAAAGGGCAAAAATAAAAGAAAACAATAAAAGGACATAAATGCCCTTCCTTTAATAAATTGTTTTAAATAAAATTAATAGCCAAGGACCACTTTCAAACTAAAATGAAAACCACGAAAACAACTTTTAGACTAATCAAAGTACAAGTATCGCTTTCAAAGATTCCACTAAACCTCAAGGACCAAAATTAGAGTTTACTCTTAAAAATATTACAAATTATATAGTGATTTTATTTCAGCATGTTTACATGTGTTGTTCTCTAATATGGTGGTGGGGTGTGTTTTTCTAGGGTTAAAACTTATGAAAAAGAACATCTTCCTGTTTTCCCTCCTTTTCCACAAATTTGAACGAAAATCTTGATCCACCCTTCATTCTCTTCCATTTTTTTACATATTTGGTCTCATGGAAATCTCCATTTCTCTTGGGGAAATTCCACCTCCAATCTTCAACAGTCATGACCTGAACTCCCTAGGGCCCTTGTTTCTTTTCTCTTCAAAATCAATCAAGGTATCATTCATTCATCATCCCCTTAATCATAATCATATATATACAGAGAGAGAGAAAGGTTCATGCAAGAAACATAACTTTTTAAGTAAAAGTGAGGACGAATTTCAGTTGCTCATGCGGTCAATAAATGTGGCTTTGACTGTATCCCATTCTTTAATAATCTTCACCCTCCCATGAATCACGTCAATCCTCATTGATCGCGTCCACCATAACCGAATATGTGTGGCTCGGATTCGTCCTCGCGTTTTCTTAAATTGATATGGTTCTCGTATGAACCCACCTCGAGATATATATTTAACGGCAAACATACACACACGTTTCGGGGTATCCGGGATTCAAGGGAACCCGAGTAATCCGCATCGACCACAACCCAGCTCAATTAAGAATACCAGAATGTGGAATGCCCATAATCTGGATATCGCCACATACTTACCACGGGGTTCGAACCCGGACATTCAGGGATACCATCATGGACCTCAGGATGTTACCTTAATCCTAATTATATTGTTTGGTTCTTTAATCTTCTTCTTAATCAATCAACATCTATTTTTTCTTGTTTACAGGGTCCGATAATCGTTTTCTCAGGGTTGATGGTTTGCTGGAGAATTAGGAATAGCGAAAAACTTGTACACTAATTCATTTTGTTTACAAGGGCCACAGGTTTGGGGATTAGGGTTCATCATCATCATCATCATCAAAACCATATAATATAAAAAAAGTGGATTTGTTTTTGTATTTGTTGTTGTATTGACTTGGAATCCGATTGATGCCCGTTTGCTCCGTTCATGGAGTTGGATAGTACGAAGCTCTCTAATCGTTTGATCCAATTGTGCGAATGCGGTTGCGATTGTTGCGATTCGGGGTCGTGTTCCCGGACATGGATCCGGTCCGTCAAGCGGAAGCTCGACGAGCTCGAGGTCGAGCGCGAAAAGTTAATGGTCTCGGGGATTTTGATCCCGCAGGTGGCCCACGTTGATATCGAGAACGAATGCGGTGCGTTGCGGGAAATGGTGAGTAACCAGCAGCAGAACATTCGGGATCTCTCGATCGAGCTGGAGGAGGAGCGGAAGGCGTCGTCCTCGGCTGCGAACGAGGCCATGTCAATGATCCTACGGCTGCAGCGCGTGAAGGCCGAGATCGAGATGGAGGCCCGCCAGTTCAAGCGGTTTTCCGAGGAGAAGACGGCCCACGACCAGCAGGAGATCGCGGCGTTGGAGGAGTTGTTGTACAAGCGTGAACGGACGATCCAGTCGTTGACGTGCGAGGTCCAAGCGTATAAGTACCGAATGATGAGTTACGGGTTCACGGAGTCGGAAGTCGAAGGCGAGAAATCCATGACCGCGGGAAGCAACAGCATTGCCGGGGGCTCGGAATTCGACTACCTTCCGTATGATTACCCGCCTCTCAAATGCCATCCGAACGAACAACAACAACGACAACAACAACAACAGCATGCCAACAATTATCCGGAATCTTCCGATAACGAAACGGTTGATATCGATAAGTACACGTTCGAGGAAACCCCGTCTTTAAAAGACATCGAACAGAGAATCAATCAATTGGAAAGAAGCCCGAAACACGGGCAACCGTTCCTCGATAAACTCATCGTTGGTCATTCTCAAAGAAAGCCGAAATCGAGCAGGTTTTCGATGGATAGCAGCACGACTTCGTTCTTTGCAACCATCAAAGAAGATACGGTATCGGGTTCACCGAGATTCGGTGGGAATATCAGGAAGATGGATTCACAAGATTACTCAACTAATTTCAAGAAGGTTGATAATGGATCAGAATTTGGGGATGAAACAAGTGATAGGATATACACAGTGGATTCTATTCATTATGAATCATCACATCATAACAATAATAATAGTAATCATAATCTAAAGGCTAATTTGCCCATATACAATGATGAATATATGAGTACTTCAAAGAATTCAATGTGTCAAACTGATGTTGATCAAGATCCAGAAGTGATGAAGCTTTATGCTAGACTTCATGCTCTAGAAGCAGATAGGGAATCAATGAGGCAAGCAATCATAAATATGAGAACAGATAAGGCACAACTGGTTTTGCTCAAGGAAATTGCTCAACATTTGTGTAAAGAAGTCCAACCAGGAAGCAGGATGATGCCTGCTAAGAATCAATCTGCTATTGGCAAGTTTTTCGTCTTTTCGGTATTCAAGGTAATTAATCGAGAAAGAGGAGGAAGGACTCGACGAGAACAGCTTATTCATATGTGAATTTCCATTGAAATCACATGTGAATATAGAGCACAGTGTCATGAATCACATGTGAATTCCCACTTATATCACATGTGATTATGGAGAACGGTGTTGTGAATCACATCTGATTATGGAGAACGTATTGTGAATCACATGTGAATTCCCATTTATATCACATGTCATTAAGGGACGCCGGTGTCACAAACCACATGTGAATTCCCTTTGAATCACATGTGATTATGGAATACGGTGTCTTGAGTCAGATTTGATTATGGAACACGTGAGTTTAGTGTAAAATCACAAATGATTTTACCGTGCTTGTTCTCGTTTGAATAATGAATCTTACTCTAGTTAAGAATTATAAATGTTGGTATTAGTTTTGTGTCCAATTGCCACTTACTATACCTTTCATAATCTTGTGATTTTTGTTCAGGGTGTTGCATCAGCTCTCTTTTGGAGAAGGAAAGCATATGAAAGCAAGTGAGTTGATAGATTTTCGCTATAACAAAATTAGTTTTATAGAATATCAAATAGAGAAAGGTTCTGCGAGAAACATAACTTTTTAAGAAAACGCGAGGACGATTCTCAACTACTCATCCGGTCAATAAAGACGGATTTGACCGGGTCACCCTCCATGAATCGCGTCAATCCTCCGTGATCACGTCCACTGTAACCGAAAATGTGTGGCTGAGAACCGTCCTCACGTTTTCTTAAATTGACATTGTTCTCGTATGAGCCCACCGCATATCAGATATGTTTAAATGTCGTAATAAATATATTTTTTTTATTTAATTTAGGTATATGTTTGGAATGACTTCAAGGAATCCAGGGATGATGGTGCTTTTAGACAAGGGACCTCAGGTTGGACAGTGGAGGTGTCTTTCAAGGACACAACTTTGAACATATTCTTGTCAAAAACTCTTTATCCATCCATCTATATATGTTTTGATATATATATCTGGTGGATTTCTTCTAATCTTTCACACACATACACACACACATACTTTGTTGATTAGATTGAAATCTTGTTTCTGGGATGATAACTTGTTGTTACATAATTGGCCCTGTGGCTTAGCTTGCGAAATGGTTATGTTTTTCCCTTGAACTGGTTTTCCAGTCGATTAGCGACAAAGGATGTAGGTCTGGTCGACTCGTAAGATCTCATGGAATTTAGCTCAAATACACAAAATGTAACGTCACAATCTGATTGGTTACTGTATATTATATTTTAGTACTAATATCAGTGCTATGCTATCCTCAATTCTTCTATCTGTTGTATTGGGGGATTTTGGGTTTTTTGTTAGATCAAAACCAAAGGAAACAAAATATAACGTTTAAATTGTTTAATAACAACATACTACTAAATTTGAATTGTAAAATTAAAAATAGGCTTAAATCTTGTAGCAAGTTATCAAACTAAGTATAAGTATGCATTTTAGTTATGCTTTTGTAAGGAAAATCATACATGAAATCATCATTATGGTCTTAATCGAGTTTTACAAATATATAATGAAAGTGTAGATGTATAAAAATGACTTATTGTCATTATATCTATATGTTTGGTTTATTTTAATTTGTTATCTTTTGGAAAAAGAAAAAAAAAATAGTTAAAGAAAATTTAATATCTGACCTTTTATTTTCAACATACTGAAAAATGTTAAAATTTGAAAAAGCAAATACCATGTTTAATAATTAATTAGTATAAGGTTGTAAAAATAACTTGTTAAATTCGAGATTTGAGTATATTACATATTTGGTCCATGTGGTTTACATTATATTGCACTGTCGTATGTCGGTTCCTATTTTGAAATAATTTTCGAAAATGTCCATGTGGTTTACACTAGACTGGTTCCTAACCCAAACTTCGTGTGAAATCAATATGTTATGTATAGGGACCAGCAGTGCAATATAGTGTAAACCACAAGGATCAATAGTGAAATACAGTGTAAACCATAGAAACTGATAGTGCAATATAATGTAAACCACAAGAACCTTTTCTATAATTATTTTAAAATAGAAATCAACGGTATAATATAGTGTAAACCACATATACCAACTATGTAATTTACTCTTTGGGTTTGCTACTAAAGTATCACCTCATGAGGTTGTTTTGAGAAATTATAAGGTCATCTTCAATTGATGTGTTAAACAACTAAAAGTGTCATAATACAACTTTTAAGTTATATTCAAGTGATGTGCTAAAGTGCTTCTTGGTGTGTCAAACTTACTTGACAGCACATCAAGAGACTTTACCAAAATCTATTTTCACTCACATAATATTTTAAATTTTAATAAATATAATTATATTTTTTTAATTAAATAGATTGGTATGATAAAGTATAAAAGTCTAAATTTAGGGTTTTTTTTAAGAGCAAGTAAGCACACACATTCTTTAATCAAAGAAAGTCTAACCTGGTAGGTTGAAGGTAACATCTTTATGTCTTTTTTAAATTGTATCCTTGGTTAGCCAAAGTTCAAACTAAGACGACTTTTGCATTACCAAGCTCTTGGATCGGTCCATACGAACAGTTTAGGGCCGAGTTCATGGGTCGTTCCATAAAGCCGGTTCATGAGCGCGAAGATTCATCAATGCCTGTTCAGATCCGAATATCTCCAAAACGCGTGTTGTTTGTAGTTCCAAGAAAAACACAAACACACACATAAGAACGTAAGTAAGCCGAACTGTTCGTGAGCTACTCGAGATCGACTCGTTAAAAACCTGATTCGAGCTCGAGTTAAACTAACTAGTCCCTTCGGGTGGTATCACTATCAACTATCAAATGCGAGTTTAGGGTTTCTTCCCTCATAAACCCTACTTCCCCTTGCCTCTAAAGAAAAAAACAACTATTCCACAATCGCCAAATTCCGAATCGTTTACAATGCCTGGATGCAGAAGCTTATTAAAGCAAATCAAGAAAAGAAAGAGAAGAAAAACCCACAAATCCACCACCAAAAACCCTAAACGAAAACATCAAGATTTCGATATATCAGAAGACGGATTCAGCTTAAAGGGACAAAATTACGGAGTTCAACCATTGGGAAATTTCTATCTTTCTTCATCTCCTCACAATTCAAGAAACACAGGCTTAGGTAACATCCAAACCCTAACCGACGAACTCGTTCTTGATATTCTAGGGTTCTTGGATGGAACCCATTTGGGGATTTTATCAACTGTTAGCAAATCTTTCTATGTGTTCTGTAATCAAGAACCCCTTTGGAGGAATCTTGTTTTGGAGAGTTGTAGTGAAAATGATGAAGATGGGTTTTTGTTCAAAGGGTCTTGGAAATCAACCTTTGTTGGTAAGCAAAACCCTTGTTTTGATGTTTCAAAGGTGGGATCTTTAGGGTTGAAAGTTAAAGATTTCTATTCTGATTACTTGTTTCAAAGCTGGCTTTGTGCCAATCTTGAAATGAAAGGTGAGTGGCTGGATAGGGATAATATCGTTAGGCGAAGAGGGATTTCGGTTGAAGAATTTGTGTCGGGTTTTGAGGAGCCGAATAGGCCGGTTTTGTTAGAAGGGTGTTTGGGCGATTGGCCCGCGTTGGAGAAATGGGATCGGGATTATTTGGTTAAGGTTTGCGGTGATGCTCGGTTTTCGGTTGGGCCCGTGCGGATGAAGCTAGAGGATTACTTTACGTACTCCGATCAAGCGCAGGAAGAGCGGCCGTTGTATCTTTTTGATCCGAAGTTTGCGGATAAGGTTCCGAAACTGGATCGAGATTACAAGGTTCCGGCGTATTTCAACGAGGATTTGTTTAGTGTTTTAGGGGACGAGAGGCCGGATTATAGGTGGATCATCATTGGACCGGCAGGGTCAGGTTCGTCATTTCACATTGATCCTAATTCGACGTCCGCTTGGAATGCGGTGGTGAAAGGGTCGAAGAAATGGGTGTTGTTTCCCCCGGACGTGGTTCCACCGGGGGTGCACCCGAGCTCGGACGGTGCTGAGGTGGCGTGCCCGGTGTCGATAACCGAGTGGTTCATGAACTTCTACGAGTCTACTAAAACATGGAAAAAGAAACCCGTGGAGTGTGTGTGCAAAGCGGGTGAAGTGATCTTTGTGCCTAACGGATGGTGGCATTTGGTTATAAATCTCGAAGATTCAATTGCCATCACGCAGAATTTTGTCAGCAGGTTCTTGAATTTCCATCCTCTTTGATGATTAAGGTTGTGTTTTGGCAAACTAGCTGATAACGCATAAGCTAGCTGTTGACTTATAAGCTAGCTTATGAATAAGTTATGTTTGTTAAAAACTAGCTTATGAGTGTGTAAAAACTAACTTATGAGTATGTAAAATGACCAAAAAGGGTATCTTGAGGTATAATAATTAATATTAATAAGGGTATGATTGGAAAAAGCTCCTGAAACGCTACTTCAACTAGCATTTCAACAAGCTAGCTTATGGTCCATCCAAACATGTACTAGCTTATCAGCTAGCTTATTTTTGCCAAACACAACCTAATTGTCTTTTAAGCAGGTGAAGATGAAAATTGTGACTTATATTTGGTCTTTGCAGGAGGAATTTGTTAAACGTGATGGAGTTTCTGAAGAGACCGAATGCAAGCACCCTCGTTTCTGGAACAAGGGACCGGGTGAATCTACACGATAAGTTCCGGAATGCCATTGAAGCGTCGTTCCCTGGAACCATCGAGAAGTTGGTGTTGGAAGCCGAGAAGAAGAAGGCTGAGCAGGAGAAACCGTCTTTCTGGGATTCAGTAAAAGACTCCAACTCGGGTGCTTTTAAGTTCTCGTTTTAGAGTCCGTAATCGAGGAATGATCTGCTTGTTGTTGTTCTTTTATTGATTTCTTTGATATTTTGACTTCAAGAACCTTGCCAATATTGGTACATTTTTGGGTTTGTAAACATTATTGAGAGTTTTGATACAAAGACTTCCTTTTCCCAATGATACATTCATTTGCCTAATTTGGGTTGATGATAATTGTTTGTCTTCCATTTAAAGAGTATGTACAAAATTCACATTTTAGCAATACTACTTGACAAAATTGATGTGCAGTAAATTAAATAAGGTCGAAAGAGGTAAACGTCTAACTACCCAAGAAATTAGAACGACTGTCTCTATGTGAGATGCATATAGACCTAACCTCTATCTTAAAAAGTAGAGTAGTTTTTGTGGAGACTTTAAAGGAGTGTTTGGTTCGCAAAATGTATTTTTATAGAAAGGGATCTGTGACATGAATTTGACTTTGACAAACATTAGAATAGAATATGTTAAAAGAATTAGAATGTATGTTTGGTTCACATAATGTAGTTTTGGGCAAAGTATTGATAGATGATGACCAAAATACTTTTTTTAATCGAAATACAACTATTGTAGTTCATATAGGTGGTGGCCAGGCCACCGATGGTTTAAAACAACGATGGTATGTGGTGGTGGTGGTCTCAGATCGGTGTTGGTCGGCGGGTCAGAACGGCAGTGGTCGACAATGGTTCAGACCAACGATTCTCGGTTGTGGTTCAGAACATGGGTGGTTAGCAATGGTGGTTGATAGAGGTTTAGATCGACAACGGTTAGAAAAGATGGCTTATATTGATGGTGACTGGCAGTAGTAGTCTAAGTAAATCAAGTAGAAAAGATGGGATAATTTTGCCTTTTAAGAAAATAGAATGGAATGAAATGAAATTGAATTCCTACTCAATTGTAATAGAATTTAATGAAACTCAATTCCATTCCATGATAAACCAAACACCTAAAAGGAATTTGATCAATGGAATTGATTATTCCATTTCCATTGAAATCCTACTAACCAAACACCTCTTAAATTTGTGTAATAGTGTAAGGAAGTAGAAACTAGAAAGAATTGTGAACATAGAACAAGAAAAGTAATTAAGAAAAAATAGCAAAAAATTGATATACAATCTAAAAATAATGCCAATATAAACCAAATAAGATTAAAGTACAACTTTTTGCATTCCCTTATAATGTTTGTTAGAAGGTTGAAGTTTGAGGGGATGAACAAAGCACTAGAATAAAATAACTTCAAACTGGTGAAAGGGAAGCTGTGTAAGAATCATCGGAGTATTTTAAGCTTTTCAGAACACCACGGCTCAGATGACTAGAAACAACGGTGTTCCTGACACCAAACGGACAACTCTCTTCATGCAATCCTCCGTCTGTTGTGGCTTTGGGATCGGACTTATTGCTAACCACGTCAAGGCCAACATTCAAACCAATCGACATGGGTTCTATCACAAAACTGCAAAAGATTCGCCAATTTTAGAAACGCTTAAATGTCATTTAGGGAAGAAAAGGCAATCAAGAACAAGAAACTCATCATACCTTGCTTCAAAGCCACCTCCATTAGACTTGATTACATCACATATACTGCTGATTATCCATGGAGGAAGATAAGCATCCTTGATTTCAATAGTGTAATAGGAAGGGGAAGGCTGATTAGGATCGCTTGTAGTTGGAACAGATATATGATCAACCTTCCTCACCTCCTTGCATTTAACCTACATAACCAAATGGGAATCTAAGAGCTGAAAAAAAGCTAAAAAAACTTATTTCACAACATCAAATAGACAAAGTACAAACCTCTGGTGCAGAAATAGCAGCGTTTTCAAATGCAACCGGTGAATAAAGTAACGGAACATCCAAAATATTTAGAGATGGTAAAAGAAACCTGGAAACAGAGAACAAACATAAAAATCATAAACCAAAACCAACGTTAAAGAAACTATAATTTTGTAATTGGTTTTATCTTTTACGGTTAACATTGTTCTCACCTATAGTTCAGCAGAAAGTCATATAACCCCTGTACATTATTGTTGCCACTGAACGATAGCAAAGATTCCGGGCTATTATCCACATCGGATTGAGAAGTTGTACGCCTAGTCTGCATAAATGTAAAGTGTTTATGATTATAAAGGGTTGATTATGCACAAATATGCATATGGTTTATGCTGAAAAGCAGTACGCAATCCTAGCAATGAACTCGGCATAGTTGGACTTGTACCTTTCCCAGATTGTACTTTTCAATCTCTGAAAGCTCAAAGAGGTCTTCTGTAGTCACTTGCTCCACTTTAGAGTGGCATAGAGGCATAGTAAAAGAGATATCCTTTATTTAACAGAAAGCAACAAATTAGCACAATGGTGGCAAACCCTCCAAAATATCCAAGATTTCTAAGTCTTTAAGATGGTTTAGGGTGTATGGAGAATTATAACGGAAAGTAGCAACAGTATCATATAGAACTCGAACACAGAATGATGAGACTTACTTGTTCTTTTAACAGTGACCTTAAGCTTCTTGTTGATTGGGATACATAAGCATTGCACTCTCCCCTACTTCCCATGGAACCACTGCCGCTAGTGAACATCGCCACAAACTGTCCAGTGCAGACTGTAAACTCGCAACAAAATGCTTGTCAATTACATGCAAAATAACATAAAAAAGACAAGGCTTTCTTCTAAATGTTCGTATCTTAAAAAAAACAATAAGTAATACTACCGTAAAATAAGCTGCAAATGTTTTTCCGCAACATCACATAAAGGCTTCTGAAAGAGGCCTCCCATGCCAACTGGCGTTTGCTCAAGAAATCCGTTTGCCCTACACATTTATAAAATAATTCACGTTAAATTTAAGATAATAACAAATTGAGAAAATAACACAAGAAAAAGCCAAGGCTGGAACCAACTTATTGGCAATCATACCGTCCCCTTTTGCAGATAAAGTTAATGCTGATATGACCGAAGGAGGTAGAGAACTCTGTGGATGCACCCAAGAATATAAAGCTTTTGTATTGGACATTTGGGCAGTTGAGCCGTTTGTCCTCTTGTCCACAGGCCACCCATCCTGAGAATTGAACCGGCCAAGATCACTGAATGTGCCACAGCTCATCAATCTATGAAACCTTGATTTGAGAAAAGTTACACTCAGTCGATGTGGAATATAATTGTCAAGAAAGAGGGAAAATACTAAAACAGTCAACAGCTTTGTCTCGTTTACAAACCAGAAAATGTAAAAAAGAAAGTTGTCTAGGTGATCTTACCAATTTACTGAAGATGAAGCAGTCACCACGCATGCTAGTTTTCAACGTGAGATCGAGTGGAGTCTTCTGGCCAGGAATATGAAGTTCTGAGCAAAAATTTGCTGAAGCAGAATTCGTTTTTCCATCAAAAGATTCGGTGGGAGAAACTGAGACAATAGGAGGTTCACGAGCGGCAAGCCCTTTGAAGGCTTCATCCTGCAAAAAAAAGATTCTTGACATTTTACATATGCACGTTATGGACTGAAAAGGGACAAAAATGTGGGTGGCAAAAAAAATACCATATCAAGCGAAAAGCCCGATGACTTTTCTCCCCCTGCTGATAGCTCCATAACACTACGAAATGTGCTTATGTTGCATTTTTGATTCGTGATGTGAGACTGTGTAGATCTGAAACCTGTGGTGCTTGTTGTTGAAGTTGAAGCATGTGTATCTTTTGGACTGCAAAAACAATAAAGCAGAATCAAGCATGCAGATTATCCAAAACAAGCAAAAGGCCATGAGTATGATGAGCTATACCCTGAACACTGTGGTTGCTTTTCAGCAGAAAACTTCAAAGAAACAGAAGAATTCATTAAACCATCCATATGATCAGCAGAAATGTTTCCCTGAAAATGATATAATAAGAGCAAAGAGAAATTTGAAGGTCATTTAACAAGCTAAATTTTAGCCAAATGGAAGCTTCGGCATACAAACTAGAATCAAATATATCGCAGAGTACTCCATGATGCAGACCTTAACATTTTCCTTGCCAGATAGCATCTTAAGCCTCAGACTGTTTTTCCTACTAGGAAACAGTTCATCAACACGAGTGTCAATGTATCTTGGATTCTTTGATAGAATAGGTTTCATAAGCTCAGACGTTACTCCACTAGCATTCCTGTCAAAGAAAATAATTGTTACTAAAGTACACAGATAGACACGGCTATAAAACATTAAGGGTTTGTGTGGGAATGTTACCGCATGGAACCAGGCTCTGGCGCTGGAGATTCATCCATGAGCTCAATAACGTTCTTGCGCTTCAACTGCTCGCCCTGCCATTTTAACATAATTTAAGAGAATCAGATTTCCCATATACATACTACACAACATGCCATAATCATTCCTCTATATAAACAGTTGGTCGTAGAGAGGTCAAGATTTAATTAATTCATAATAGGAATTTTCCAAGTTTATAGTTACTTCACAAACTTCATTGGGGAGTCACGAAAAAATCGATGCTTGATATGATGATGATGTATCTTAGCATCTTCTAAATGAAATCACCAAATCATACTGATTTCCATTGCATGATGCTAAAGTTTGTATCTTTTAAATTCTTTATCTATATGGTTCAAATATGCTTACTAGTTCTTACATAATACGAGTGTTGTTTGGTTAAATAACACTAATAAGCAGTCATATATGTTCATGGGCATCTAGTTTTTTTGTGTTCAAAGTGTGGAGGCCAGGTAAACATAGGACAACAACTGATTGTAGATAATCATCATTCACCTAATTGGCCAGAAAGAAAAAGGTATTTCTTGGTCTCTTAACACTTTTTTCAAATTTTCATCACCTTACCAACACTTCCATAGTGATGCACTAATCTGGTTAGTATTTTATTATGTACTTTGCTAACATCACATGTTCTCCAGTCAAAAATTCCATTTTTTTCTCCTAAAACCTCCACTCAGCAAACAAAAAAGAAAACACAATATCTGTCAAGGCATGGTAAACATATATAATATATTTTGCATTATCATCTACCTGTCATGGTCCACATTCTCCAAACAAATATTCCCTAAGTCCAAAATACCAAGAACATTATCAATTGTATTAAACCATGTTTAACATTGTCCAAAGAAATCATCTTAAAATCCTTTTCATACTTCTTTTTCTCTGAGACAATGGAGTAACAGACAAGAATTACAATTTTAATTGCATATAGATAGTTTCTCATACATCATAAAAGCCAAACACTTCAATATTCTGAGCATTGCTAAAGATCCAACATTGAAAAATCGGAATGTAATTCAGCCCTTTTTCAATCGTGCATTAGCTTATTTGACCTAATTTATTCATCCTTAACCTAAATCCAACCCCTAAATCTCACATTTGCATAAACTAAGAACAATTCACAACCAAAATTCCTCTCATTTTACATCATCACAAACAGAAATCGCTTGAATCACTACAAGATATCCGCAATCCGAATCGGAAACAAACACAATATATTCACAATTCCAGATGCACAGTAGCTAAAAAAACCATAAACAAAAACATCAGAATAAGGTTAAGATACTAATTAATACTCACTCTTAACTCAGAAGGCGTCTTTCGTTTCATCGCCTTCGAAGAACCGCCACCACCGGTCGATCCACCGTCGAGAAACTGAAGAGACTTGGATGCCGCCGGTATCATCGTTGCAACCTTGGCCATTTTTTTACAAATTACAACCGGCAATCAGAATTGATAACCGGCAATCAGAATCAATTAATCGATCTCAATCTCAGGTTGCTGGTTATGGATTTTTGGTCCCTGAGAATGAGGGATTCTTAGGGCAAAAATCTGAGACGGTTGTTTCTTGAGAGCAACAATGGAGGGGGGGAAGAAGTGAAAAAGTGAAATTGAAATTTTATAAAAGAAAGCGGGATTTGTTTGTGTGTGTGTGTGTTTTTGGGCCTTTTTTTTGAACAATTTTCGGTTCCCTCTCTTCTCTCTCGGCCTGCTGTTGTTTTACTGACGCCGTTACTTACTATTACTAACTTCCGTTAACTTCCGTTAGCTATTTGTTGGAGTTGAAAGAAGACTCTGTTTATAACATCAGGCTTTAATCAGCCCGTGGATGAAAGGTTGGGCATGGGCTTACTAGGCCAGCGCTTTTCGGTCTTGGTATTAGGTTATGTTTCGCGACCAGAGCTGATAAGTTAGTTGTTGATTGGTAAAAACTAGCTTATAAGTATGTAAAATGATCAAAAAGAGTATCTTTGAATTTAATAATTAATATTAATAAGGGTATAATTGGAAAAAGCTGCAAAAAGTTACTCAAAGTAACATTTCAAAAAGCTAGCTTCTGTACATGTTTGGATGAACTAGCTCATTTTTGTCAAAAACAACCTTAGTGTAATATCCAACAACTTCACTCTTTCACATTTAATTTATAAATAACAAATATTGTAAATTAAAATATATTTGATCCATTGATTAAAGCATTACTCGTTTATTAAAACGGAATTTGATTTGCATGGTTGATATTTATTTTATGTTTATAATCTGTACTATATATAAAAGCAAATAACTCAATATGACAATTTTTTTTTTTTACATTTCATTTTACACATTTACACTTTGTACCTCCATAGTTAGTTGTTAAATCTTATTTTAGTCCTTTACTTTTTCATTTTCTATTTCAAAACCCTTATCATATAATCTAAATAATCATATATTATGAACTAAAATTTATATTAAAATTACGTTTTTTTTAACAAATTATACCATCATAATCGTCTCGTCAATACCTTCGAAATAAGCCCAATATTGAATATTTTTTATTCAATTATATTATATATTCTATAATATAAAGATAATAATTTTATTTCAATTTTCGAGATTGACTATTCAATAAACCATAGGAGGTTAATTGATTGAACACATATGATTAAATTGATGTTTACAATGGTGTATATAAAAATCGGGCAATTGATACATACTTCGCGCTGCAACGCGCGCGGGTACGTTTCTAGTAATTTCATGAAACGTGATGGTCAGATAAGACATACATGTTTCTCGTTTAAAGGTTGTTTATTCAAAACTGCAATCGTAATAAACATATAATTATCCATATTAAAACTTAAAATTAAACATTATAAACAAGGGTTGCATTCTTATGAGAAGTGGAGTTAGTGTGAAAAAAGATAACAAGAGATCCCTACCGTTTGATTTTGATATACTTTAAGATGAAATGCATCAGATGAATTTTCTTATCAAGAAGCATAATTCATGGAATGAGATTGAGATTAAAAATGATAAATGGTTAAGATTTCTTATTACCCTTGTCACTTTAACTTTTTCGCTCGTAATTAAGCTTTGATTGTGACTTTTCTCCAAAACAAATGCATGAACCGAATGCCGGTTTACTTCACCAAATATAAAATTAAACATTTCTTAGTCCTATCGAAGTCATATTTTTAGACATTCAATAATGATCTAGTACTCTTTCGATAAATTAGGGAACGTTTGGTTTGGTTTGCAGATTGAAATTTGATGGAATTGGAATAGAATTTGATGAAACTTGACCACAAGTTTGGTTGGTAGGAATTCAATTCATTTAAGCTAAAGAATGATCAATTCCTCAAATTGTGGAATTCAATGGAATTCGAAGGATTTTCCATCAAGTTCATTCCACGAACCAAACATCGCTAAAGAATTTGGTCAAAGGAATTCTTCATTCTAGTTCTATAAAATTCCTTTGAATTCCACAAACCAAACAGCCCCTTATTGTTCACGTTTTCAGAAAACTTGTGAACCATGTATTTGTACAACAAAGAAACATAATATGCTAAAGGATTGAGTCTAAGCTCCAACTTGCATTGCAATTTGCAACCTATATTTAGTTCAAGAAACAAAAATAACATTCATACATACAATGCAAAGTTATATATGTATACATATAATAGATGACAAAATTCAAATAGAGATGGGTTCATACAAGAACCATATCAATTCAAGAAAACGTGAGGACAAATCTCAGCCACAATCTTCGGTTACGGTGGACGTGATCACAGAGGATTGACACGATTCATGGGAGGGTAGAGATAATTAAAGGGAGGGGGGGTTGAGAATCGTCCTCGCGTTTTCTTAAAAAGTTATGTTTCTCGCATGAACCTTTCTCAATTCAAATATATATTATGTTGTACATTAAAATTAAAACTACGAATGACTTTGATGTGAAGACGAAGCCGCCATCGGTTTCCCGGTTAGTCGTTGGACGGTGGTCATGAAGTCGTGGGGGAGTACATGAACGACCTTGGGCGACTGCAAATAAACTATGACCGGAGA
Organism: Centaurea solstitialis; assembly: GCA_030169165.1. Taxonomy (NCBI): domain Eukaryota; kingdom Viridiplantae; phylum Streptophyta; class Magnoliopsida; order Asterales; family Asteraceae; genus Centaurea; species Centaurea solstitialis. The sequence goes on along the minus strand of CM058042.1, from coordinate 2,334,170 downwards.
CTTATAGCCATTTCGACGACCACCTTCACGCTTACGATCGTGTTGATGACTCATGTTGTTATAATTCTTCTTGTTGATTTTGGAGGAGTTAATGTTTATCATGAGGGGTGTGGGCTTTGGACCTTGAAGATGTCTGCTGGTGTTCATATTGGAAGATATGTATAGATAGATAGATAGATATTGATGTTTAATTATATAATGTTGGATATGCAAAGTGAGTGGTATTTATATATATTGATACAGGTGGGGTACGTAATTGAAGTTGAAATGAACCTGGTCAAATATTGAATAAGTCTTGGTTATGTAATATATTATTGTTATTATTATTATTATTGCATGTATGATAAAATGCCGGCTATATGTTACTTACTTAGCTCTCACCCGTATATATGTTATTTTAACTTCCAAAAGGTTACGAGTTTGAATTTATCAACATCTGATTCAGTAAATAAAATGGGTTATCACTTCATTTTCTTGATAGCTACGTACCAGTGTCTTGATATAAACCTGGAATCATGTGAGATCAATATGTATTTGTGAGACCAAAAAAGCAGTAACAAGATATTGTGAATGTATAAAAAACAACGAAGCTTTAGAGCAAAAACATTGTAAAAGTTCGGTGTCATTTGATTTGTGGTTACGCAGGATTCATGAAAAGAAGATAGTCTTATGAGAATCAACCAATTAATTATGGATCAAACGAGGATGTGATCGGTTAGTTCATGATAAGAAGAGGAAATTCAAGATCACATTGAATCATATGTGACAACAAAACACGTAATTACATGTTGCATATATTAACTGGCCAAGCTAGGCCTTCTTTTCCATGATATATGTTACAACCAAGTTATGTTTATGAGTTATGATCAAAAGTGCTTTATCTGCTTATCAGCCTTTTCAAATAGTTTAAAAAAGAAACTCCTTATAGCTTCTTGGGAAAACTATAACCACTTTACCCAAACACTTTAAAACAATTTATTACTTACAATTACATAAAAAGCTAACAAGTCATAAGCACCTTCAAATAACTCCTAGAACCTTCAATATAGTTGTCTTATCATGTTGCTTTTTTTTTTAATTAATTCTACTCCCATTTGAATTTGAACTCATATAGATAAATTATCAACTTCATTTGTGATTTATATGTTTATATTCAATTTAATATTGTTCCATAGCACACAATACACATCGCTATAGACTAATTAAGTGGGCCCACTGTGTATATTGAAACTTTATAATTAATATTGTATGATAAAAGTAAGTAGTCTTGGTGAGAAAATGACTAATTTGTGATGCATGCGTAAGTGGTATATAATATTAATGAAGAATATATTAGCATGAGTTTATATAGAGTTTGTCTTGGTCAAATTAAGTAGGAGGTTATGTTAATTTGTGTAGAGGACTATTTCATTTTTATTTATTTTGATTTAATTCAAATCCAAACGAAACCTATAATCCCCAATTCGACCGTCGTGATCAAGGAAGAGTCATGTTGACCCGGCACATGTACAAAACAGGTCCAAACCTATGGCCAAAACAACTTCAACTTTACATGGTTTCAGATATTGACATGTTCTAACTATTTGTTAACAAAAACTTTTATTCTCAACTACTAAAAGTTCATTTCGTCTTATCTTTAGTACAGGGATCGTTTAGAATTGTTAGTAAAAGTCATCATATTTATTTAACCTGTCTAATATCATCTCCGACCATCCTAATGAATTGTTGGTAATACCATATAAACATCAATAGCACAAGCGTACAACATTATTCTCTTCCTTATTTGGTAAAATTTTCAGCTCTTGTTATATCTTTTACATGCGTAAAAACGTTCTCAATGGGTCCCACAAGACTCCCAACCCCTAGGGAATCCAGTGTGAGTGGGCCATATGCAACCCACCCAACAACAAGTGCATGAGAGAGTTTGGTCGAGACTAACGACTTTTTAAGCAAATATCTCCTAATCCCCTTAAGCCAATCGAGCTATACGCTATTTCTCTCTTCCATTTTGAAACTTCACTTTCGGATCCACCACTTTCCATTAATTGGAATTAAATTTCTTTACATACTCATACCATGAAATCTTCACCTTCCATATGTATATGAATTTTGAAATTTAAAATATTATATAATAAAATCTGTCAATTTGTTTATCCCATGTTCCATCCTTTTGACAACTTAAACCTTTAGCATAATCATTTTAAGTAATTTCTTTTGACAACTTAAACCTTTAGCATAATCATTTTAAGTAATTTGGCATATCTAGTCTTTTATGTTATAATAGCTGTAATACATCCCTATTTTTTAGTGTAACAATGCTCATAAGGAAATCACATAGTTTTATTCACTCGAATTTTGTTTAGATTATCCACATATTGGCTACTAAACTGTCTGAGACCCGAAAGCAACATAACAAATCATTTGAACCAGGCTACTTGATCAAATTAATTATGGCAAAGTCCACGTATTTACATAGTTATTAGAAGGGTTTGGAGTGGGGATTTTCAAACTTGAAGGATTAAAACATCAAATTTAAAATGTTTTCGATCAAATTAAACACCGTTATTGAATCTTTTGTTTTTGGGATTCAAATCATTTGGGGCTCATGCGATACGGAACATTGTGATCAAGAACTCAAGATGCAACTCCATTAGTATGTTAAAAGAAAATATAAAAAATAGTTAAAAATGCTTTAAAATGTTTATCAAGTGGGAACACAAATAAGGAACTTTATAAATAAATATTTAAAGGAATATATAATTTTTTAATAGACGAATGAAATATTTTAATAAATATTAGATTATTCAAAAAGTAGAATGTCATATTTGAAGTTTTTGACATTTGATTTTTCATTTAGAGAAAATTTAGAGAATCAGTTAGAAATGATCTAATAATAACAGTAATAATAATAATAATATTGATACTAATGACTAGATGTGTGTCTGTTGAGTCTAATACCACTGCTCTCATAAAGGTTAATACTGCTGGTTATCACTGCTGGTATTGGAAGGTTACTACTGCTGATGAAGATTGAAGTTTACCACTGCCAGTATGTGATGAATGCTTGAAGATCAATGTTACCACTGCCATTACAGATTACCACTGCTCTTGAAGATTACCATTGCTGATTTTGGAGTTAACACTGCTGGTGCAAAGTTAACCCTGCTTATGTTTTTACTACTGCTATCAGAAGACGATAAGGAAAGGATTGTGATGACTTGAAGATATAGACAAGATACGATATGCTTGGAGATATTTTAGAGATTATCTTGTAAATCTATTTTCCTTATTGTAATCTGTTATGTCGTATATATAGCTAATAGGTTGATAATTGTTAGATACGAGTTTTGATAGCTTTTGTGTTAGAATTAAGAGCCTCAAGATTGTTCTTGAAATCCCTGCAATAGAGAAGTATTGCACGTCTGTTTTGAGCCTGTTCAAACAGATTGGGGCTTGTAGTTGTAATCATTAAGCTATTAAGATCAATATACACAGTTTGTTTGAATTCATTGTTCTGTTATTATAATCAAAGTGTTATTCCGCAAACTTCTTTGATTAAGTATTCTGTTCTTGATATTAAGATTCAGATCCTGTCAAGTGGTATCAGAGCTTGTGTTCAGAATACTTATTAATCAATGGATTCCCAGGATTCTGTTCTTGTGTCCAAAGTCCCCATGCTCAAACCCAATGAGTTTGAGATGTGGAAAATCAGAATTAAGCAATACATGCTTCTTACTGATTATGCCTTATGGGAAGTTGTTGAACATGGACCCAGTGTCCCTGAACCTGCTGTTGCTGGAGCACCCCCAAAATATGATGCAGACAAAAAGAGGAAGCAGACTGAGATGAAAGCCTTAAGCACTCTGCTGTTGGCCATTCCCAATGAATACCAACACCAGTTTTGTACCTGCCCTGATGCAAGATCACTGTGGATTGCACTGGAGAAGAGATTCTCTGGAACTAAAAGTTCTAAGAGAAATCAGAAAGCCGTATTGAAGCAACAATATGAAAACTTCACTTCTACAAAGAATGAGTCCATGACTCAAACTTTTGACAGGTTCAACAAACTGATTGGAGAACTTGCCAATGTAGATGTGAAGATGGAGAAGGATGAAGTCAATAGAAAATTCCTCAGATCTCTGAGTGAGGAATGGACTATGTACACAGTGTCATTCAGACAAGGAGATGACTTGGAGGATAAGGAGCTTGAAGATCTATACAATGATCTCAGGATCTTTGAAGCTGAAGTAGAGGCCAAAAGAAGACCAACTGGATACTCACATACTATTGCTCTCTATTCCTCTGAAAATCCTTCTTCTAATTTTAATACTACTAGTACTGCTAATATTAATCCTGCTAATAATAACCATGACAGTACTAATGATAAATCATCTGTATCACAGGATACTAATGGGGATGCAGTCTTGGAAGCATTCCTTGCCAATCATGTAAGATCTCCTCTGATCAATGATGATCTTGAACAAATCAATGCTGATGATTTGGAGGAGATGGACATCAAGTGGCAGATGGCCATGTTAACTATGAGAATGAAAAGATTTATAAGGAGGACTGGCAGGAACAACTTTGATGCCAAAAGAGGAGACCTTGCTGGGTTTGACAAATCAAAGGTGAGATGCTACAAGTGCAATGAGCCTGGACACTTTGCCAGAGAGTGCAAAGGGAGTGGTACTCATCAACAAGCCAACAATGGAGGACAAGCACATGCTCCAAGATCCAACAGAGGCACAAATTCCAACTCTTCTCAAGCCTTGGTATCACAAGAAGGCATGGGATTTGACTGGAGTGATCAAGCTGAAGAAGCCATCCAGAATCATGCTTTGATGGCCAAAATTACTGAACCTGAACTTCCAGCAGAGGTATCCTCTAAATTATGTTCTGATTCTTGTATTGAAACTGTTAAGAAGTATAGGGATCACAATCAGACTATGAGTGATACCATCAAGACAATGGAAGTTGATAGAAGAGAGTATAGGATAGTCATTGAGAATCTGGAGGACCAAATCAAGTCCTATAAAGAGAATGAACTCCAGTTTGAGTATGACTACAATTACTGGAAGTGGGAGAAAAAGGAGTTTGAGAAGAAGTTAGTAAAGTCTGGTGAGGATTTAGAATCTGTCAAGAAGGAATTAGAAAAGGCTAAGGAAGATCTTGATAAATTCTCTAAGTCCTCTAAAACCTTGGAGGAAATTCTAAAGGCTCAAGTTCATGATGAACTCAAAAGAGGGATAGGATATCACAATACTCCTCCACCTCGCAATCACACCTATATTCCTCCTACCACAGATATCCTAGATAGACTAAACAGAGAGGAACTGAGAGAAGGAGTGTGTGATGTAGATCCCTCAAGCAGTGATAATGAGGAAGAACAAAAGGAAAAGACTGAAAACAAATCCCAAGCGACTGTCCCTGAGGAAAATCAAATCCTCACCAATGAAAAGGGTGGTATGCCCTTTGTACCCAGTAAGATTGCTACAGTCTCTAGGAAAGGGAAGGAGAAAATAGTTGACCAGGAACCTGCAACTTCACAACCTAGTGTCAAAGGTGGTAAACCCACTCATAAGAATAACAGTGATCCTGGTACTTCTAAACAGCCTCAAACAAGTGCCAAACCAAGAGGAAACAAAAGGAATTGGAACAACCAATGGGCTCAAACTCATGGTGTTGATCTGAACAAGATTAACAAACCAAAACCCTGCTTTATATGCTGCAATCTCAACCATCTGGCTAAGGACTGCTACTATAACCCTTTTAATCAAAGAATGACTTTTCAAAATCAAAGGGTTAATTTTCAGAATCAAAAGCAGTTCCAAACTAGAAGGACAGAGTATAATAGCAGAGGGTTTGTTCCAAAACCTATTGTTAAAAGACAATTGGTTCAGAAAAGAAAAAATCAACCTAAAAAGAAAATCAGTGTCCAAAAGAAAAAGGTTGAAAAGAAGACTGTGAAGATAGTTACAAAATGGGTACCAAAAGCCTCATTAAGCAATACTACTGCTTCCACAAGCAGTGGTAATGAAAGTGTTGCTTCTGAAAGCAGTGGTAACAACCAAAAAGATATAGAGGTTAACACTGCTGCTAGCAATAGCAGCAGTGGTATCTCAAACAATGTTGCCACTACAAATTCTTCACTGAGACAACCCATTGTAACTAAGTACTCAAGTCATGAGATTCCTAACAAGGATTATCTTTTAAAGCTTAACAGATTGACAGAGGTCAATTATGTTAATGAAAAGGGAGAACCCAAGACCATATTGGCTTGGGTTCCCTCAAGACACTAACCTATTTCCCTTATGTGCAGGGCAACCCAGACAGGAATGAGAACTTATGGCATGTGGACAGTGGTTGCTCTAGGCACATGACAGGCAATAGATCCTTTCTTGAAGATTTCACTACATTCAATGGAGGATATGTTGCCTTTGGAGATAATCCAAAAGGAGGTAAGGTTTCAGGGAAAGGTAAGGTTACAGGAGGTAAGTTAACCTTAGAAGATGTATACTATGTGGATCAACTCAGATACAACCTGATGAGTGTGTCTCAGGTGTGTGATAAGAAACTTTTCACTCTGTTCAGTGACACAGAGTGCTTAATTCTTTCTCCTAAGTTTGTAGTTGATGAGAGCTTTGTTTTATTGAGAACACCTAGAAAAGATAATGTTTATTGTCTAGACTTAAATGGTATGCCATCAGAAGTTGTGAACTGTCTGTTTTCAAAAGCTTCAATGACTGAATCCTCTCTTTGGCATAGAAGGATGGGTCATATGAACATTAAGACCATGAACTTACTTGTCAAAAATCAATTGGTCAGAGGTCTTCCCCCAAAAGAGTTCACACTTGATGATCATTGTGTAGCCTGCCTCAAAGGCAAGCAACACAAGGCTTCTCACAAATCAAAGACAATAAACACTATCTCTGCTCCTCTTCAATTATTGCACATGGATTTATTTGGACCCACCAATGTAATGAGTATAGGCAAGAAATCATACTGTCTTGTGATAATAGATGATTATTCTAGGTTTACTTGGGTTTTCTTTCTAAGAACAAAGGATGAGACAAGTGGACTGATCAAACCCTTTGTAAAGAGAGTTGAGAACCAGGTGAACCTTAGAGTGAAAGTCATTAGATCAGACAATGGAACTGAGTTCAAAAATGCTGATTTGAATTCCTTTTGTGAGGAAAAAGGTATTGAAAGACAATTCAGTGCTCCTAGAACTCCTCAACAGAATGGAGTTGCTGAGAGGAGAAATAGGACACTGATTGAGGCTGCAAGAACCATGTTAGCAGATTCTAAACTACCAATCACTTTTTGGGCAGAAGCAGTTAACACTGCCTGCTATGTGCAAAACAGGGTTCATGTGGTCAAGTCCAAGGGAAAAACACCTTATGAACTATTCAAAAACAAAAAGCCTTTTATAGGATTCTTTGTACCTTTTGGGTGTCCTTGTTCTATCTTAAATACCAAAACTCACCTAGGGAAATTTGACAGTAAATCTGATGATGGTTTCTTTGTGGGATACTCAATACAGAGCAAAGCAGTTAGGGTTTTCAATACTGTTTCTAGAACAATTGAGGAAAGTGACAATGTCAAATTCAATGAACACACTCCCAATGTGCATGGGACTGGTCCAGACTGGTTATTTGACATTGATTCACTCACTAACTCTTTGAACATGAGCAATGCAGTTGATACAGGTCCTATCATCAAGGAAAAGGAGACAGACACACCTTTTGTTCTATTTCCTCAATCCACCATCAGTTCAGAAGAGAAAGAATCAGAGACTGAAGTACAAGAGGATGCTTCAGAGTAGGCCTGTGCATCGGTCGGGTTCGGGTGGAGTCGGGTTGAAAAGTTTGGATATCCGAACTTTTCGGGTTGGAAAACCCAAACCGAACTCGACCCTAAAAATTTCGGGTTGGCTCGGATTCGGGTGGCTTCGGGTTCGGGTGGCTTCGGGTTCGACCTGAAAACCCGAAATTCAGGTGGCTTCAGCTTTGCCTCGCCGCCGTCGCTGACTTGCCAGAGTTAGAGAGGGAGAGGAGAGAGGCGTCAGGTGGTGGCGTGGATTGTGTCTTTGCGTGAGGGTGAGAAAGAGTGAGAGGAATTGGAGCTTGGAAGCACTATGCGGCTCATGTGAATGAGAGAAAGAGAAGTGAGAAGAAACAGAAAGTGAAACCCTATGGCTAAGCTGGAGTGCTGGACTATTGTTTTTCTTTAGGAATTATAGATTATAAAATATAAATTTTATTATATAAAATTATTAATTATATTATATATAAATTATTTTTAAAACCTTTTTTCTTAAACTTCGGGTTTCGGGTCGGTTCGGGGTTGGAGAGTGGAACCCAAACCGAACCGCAATACAACCTCGGTTTCTCGGGTTCGGGGGATTCGGGTTTCGGGTGTTTCGGTTCGGGTCAAAATGACTAAATTCGGGTTCGGGTTCGGTCGGGTTGTCGGGTTCGGTCGGGTTGTGCTCACCCCTACTTCAGAGAATCAAGAAGGAGACAAGGAGACTGAAGAGACTCCACAGCTTGAAAGCAATGTGGAAAATGAGACTGGGGATACAAGTGAAATCACTCAACCAGATCCCTCAGAATCTGGTCCTGATGATTCAAATCTAGGGGAATTCCTATCTGAAGAACCCCTACACCTGACAAGAACTCAAAAGAATCACCCTGCTTCCCAAGTGATTGGAGATGTGGCCTCTCCTATGATTACAAGGAAGCAAAGCAGAGAAGCTAGATATGTAAATACTCATTCTGGGATGTTGTCATGCTTTCTTTCCCAGAATGAACCAAAGAAAGTGTTAGATGCCATGAAGGATCCAAGCTGGATAGAAGCTATGCAAGAGGAGTTACTGCAATTTGTCCTACAGCATGTTTGGGATTTGGTGGATCTCCCAAAAGGACACAGAGTAATTGGCACTAAATGGATATTCAGAAACAAGACAGATGAGAGAGGAATTGTGATCAAGAATAAGGCCAGACTAGTGGCACAGGGGTACACTCAGGAAGAAGGAATAGACTATGATGATGTATTTGCACCTGTAGCTAGAATTGAAGCCATCCGGCTATTCTTGGCTTTTGCATCTTACAAAGGATTCAAAGTCTATCAGATGGATGTGAAAAGTGCATTCTTGTATGGCACTATTGATGAGGAAGTCTATGTCTGTCAACCACCAGGGTTTGAAGACCCTAAATATCCTGACAAAGTTTGCAAGTTGAGGAAGGCACTGTATGGTCTTCATCAAGCACCTAGGGCTTGGTATGATACCTTGTCCTCATATTTGTTGGAAAACAAATTTGAGAGGGGTGTCATTGATAAGACTTTATTCATCAAGAGAACAAAGACTGATATGCTGTTGGTGCAGATCTATGTAGATGATATCATCTTTGGTTCAACAAAGGAAGACATGTGCAAGGAGTTTGAAGAACTAATGCACAAGAAGTTTAAAATGAGTTCTATGGGAGAACTAACTTTCTTTCTTGGTTTGCAGGTCAAGCAGAAAAGAGATGGTATCTTCATCAATCAATCAAAATATGTCGCCACAATGCTTCAAAAGTTTGGAATGAATGATGCAAAACCAGCAAGCACACCAATGGAAACTCACAAACACCTCACTGCTGATGTTGAGGGGGAGGAAGTTGATGTTCATCAATACAGATCCATGATTGGATCATTAATGTATCTTACAGCTTCCAGACCTGATATTATGTTTGTTGTTTGTGTGTGTGCTAGGTTTCAAGTTAGGCCAAAGGAGTCACATTTACATGCAGTCAAGAGGATATTCAAATATCTCAAGGGTCAACCTAAATTGGGACTTTGGTATCCTTATGACAATTCTTTTGACTTGGTGGCCTACACAGATAGTGATTATGGAGGAGCAAACCTGGATAGGAAGTCAACATCAGGAGGATGTCAGTTCTTAGGAGGAAGATTGGTCTCTTGGCAATGCAAGAAACAGACCACTGTTTCACAATCAACAACTGAGGCTGAATACATAGCTGCTTCTCAATGCTGCTCACAAGTCCTATGGATTCAGAATCAGATGCAGGACTATGGTCTTTCTTTCTTACAGACACCTATATACATTGACAACAACAGTGCTATTAGCATTGTGAATAACCCTGTCAAGCATTCCAAGACCAAGCATATAGAGATTAAGTACCATCTTATCAGAGATTGTAATGAAAAGAAGCTAATTCAAGTTCAAAAAGTCCACACTGATGATCAATATGCAGATCTTTTCACAAAAGCCTTTGATGTAGGCAGGTTCATATTCTTGGTCACAAGTGTTGGAATGATGAACTCTGAATAACCTTTCTTCTTGTTACAATTATTCTTGTATTATCTCTGTATATCTTTCCTTTCTTTTTATCTTTTGTAAATGTTGATAAGTTCTTTGATGTGGCAGAAGGAGTTTCAGAAAGCTCACAAGCAGTAAGATGGAGTTTTTATTATCAATTTCAGTGCAGCAGTTCATGGAGATTCAGTTCATGGAGTGAAATACTTGTTCTTACAAAGTTTTTAACACTGCTAGTCATTCGTCCATTAACACTGCTTTCACAATCGCCCATTAACACTGCTTTCACATTCGCCCATTAATACTGCCAGCACATTTGCCCATTAACACTGCTACACATTCGCCCATTAACACTGCTAGACATTCGCCCATTAACACTGCTAGCACATTCGCCCATTAACACTGCTAGACATTCGCCCATTAACACTGCTAGCACATTCGCCCATTAACACTGCTAGCACAATCGCCCGTTACCACTGTTTATGCATTTGTGTTTTACCCCTGCTCACACACACACGCTTGTTAACACTGCTAGTTATTCTGAGGTATTACCACTGCTTTTAATTAAGCTGATGTGATTACCACTGCTTTTAACCTAATGCGTGTCATTATCTCTGAGGGTATCTTTTACCACTGCTTTTAAAATAGTTTGACAAATACCACTGCTAGCGTTAATTACCACTGCTTATTTGACCTAGCCCACCTTGTGTTTGTTAACACTGCTAATGGTAGTTACCCCTGCTCTAAAGTGTAGTATATAAGCCCTAACTTGACCGCCTTTTTCATTAACGGCTATTCTACACTTTTGTTCTCAGAAACGTTTGCAATTCTTCGATTGATTCTCTCTCAGTGTTCGTGCATTCGAGATTACGATTCGATTTCATCATCTGTTTAGGTTTTCTTATTCGATTGCTAATGGCTTCATTGACTTTTGTCAAGGATCATAACAAAGTTGGATATATTTCCAAGAGTGGAGATTCTGAAGGTTTCGAAGATATAGTTGATTTCTTGGCATCATCTCACATTGCGCATGCCGCGACAATCACTCCTACCATCTACATTCAACATATGCAAGACTTCTGGATGAATGGAGTTGTTCAGGAAGAAGATGGAGTCAAACGTATTCAAACCACTATCTGTGGTCTGTCTCTCATCCTTACCCCTGCCAAGATCAGACATCATCTGCAACTAAATGATGAAGGAGGTATATCTATGCTCTCTACTCGAACCATCATGGAAAACCTTTTAAAAATGGGATATACAGGCTCTCAAACATCTTTGAAATATCTTAAGAGTCAATTTTGCCCTCAATGGAGATTTCTTGTGCATACCCTGTTGCACTGTTTTTCAAAGAAATCCACTAGTTTTGGTGAGTTTAGCAGCACTATTGCTTCTGCTTTGGTTTGTCTAGCCACAAAACAGGTGTTTAATTTTTCACAAATGATTTTTGATAGTCTTGTGTACAATCTTGAGAACATTCCAAACTCTAAGGTCAAAACATTTTTCATGTTCCCAAGATTTGTCCAAGAAGTGATTACAAATGAATTGACGGCTGTACCTAAACTTGGAAACATCTATAAGAGCTCTGCTCTTGGTCATAAGTTGTTCTCCAATATGAAGAGACCTGCAGAAGGCTCCAATGACCAATTCACTCCATTGTTCTCTACAATGATGAGAGTGAACCACCCACAAGGTGAGGCATCAGGCTTGCAGCCTACACAACCAAGCATTCCCTCTGATGACCTACCCACACCTATCACAGATACAATCCCTCAGTCCTTTGACAAAACCCCCACTCCCACACTTCAAAAATATCAGAGAAAGAACAGAGGAGCTCCTTCCTCCTCTGGTTCTAAACCCCAAAAGCCTATAAGCCAACAGTTGGAGCACTCTCCTTCTGATTCTACCCAAAGGGATACCCCTGGAGTGCAGCCCCACTCAAGTATAAAGAAGGTGCCCTCTAAGGAGAAGGATGGGCATGTGGTTGGTGAGGCTCAAACTACTGATGTTGCACAAGGTGTGCATCAGGCCAGTTTGAACATAAGTAAGACCCCCACCACGGCAACTCCTAGTGAGAAATCACATGGAGGACCCAGGTGCCAAGAAACCAAGGGGGCTTCTAGTGCTTCAGCAAGGCTGAAGACTAAAGTCAAAAAGCTCAAAGATCCAGTAATGGAGGTTAACACTTCTAAACCTGGTGAGAGTAGATTTACACATGAGGAATTGATGGAAAATTTTCGTACCATTGCCAAGGATTTGAAGGCCTTTGAGAAGAACTTCTTTGTTCATGATGAGAAACATGGATCTCATGCAGCCAGACTTGATACATTGGAGGAGTTGGCCACTGCACAGCATGATATGCTCAAACTGCATGAAGCACAGTTGGTAAAGCAAGCAAGGGTCATTCAAGCTCAGGGTGCTTCTATTGCCTCCATAAAAGGTACTATTCGAGCTCTAAGGAAGAAGTATCATACGTTGGTTCAATTCACAAAGGGGGAGAGATCTGGAGTTAAGGGGGAGTCTATGCATGAAGAAGATGTTGTGAATGAACAAGGTGTTGAGATGGAGACTGAAGCCAAGGGGGAGGAACAGAAAGAGACTGGAACAGTGGCTGAGATTGTTTTGGAAGAAGATGCTGTGAATGAAGACACTCAGGTTGCAAATGAACCTGCAGTTATTAGTGCTGAACCAGAGATCAATGAGGATGATCTTACCATTGCTGAGTTGCTAGTAAAGTTGCCTGAAGTAGTCAAACCTACTAAGGGTGTAGTTATCAAAGAATCAGAGATTGTGAAAAAGAAGGATCTTCCTGTTGTTGATCCTAAAGATAAAGGAAAAGAGAAGATGATTGAAGAAGCAAAGTCTGATTCTGACTCTGAAATTGATGAAGCAAAAAGGAAGATTATGGAATATGAAGCTTCAGAGGCTCTTGCCAGACAGTTAGGTTTGGAAGAACAAGAAAGAGTGAACAAGGAGATAGAAGAAAGAAAACAGAAAGCTGATAAGAAAAAGCCTGTGAAAAAGACTCAGAAGAAGTCAATTTCAAAGCAGGAAACTGAAAAGAGGAGAACTATGGTGAGATTTTTATCTACTGCTCTTGGAAAGCCATTCCAATTCTTTTCCAGATGGACTCTGGATGAGATTGAGAAAAAGTACAATGTCACCAGAGAAGCCATGCATTTGGAAGCAATGGAGGATCAACAGGTTGAAACTGAAGAGGTGGCATTGGTTCAAAGAAAGAGGAAGAGAGATCAGATCAATGAACAGGTTACCACTGAAGGTAAGTCTGAACAGGATAAAGAACTTGTGATGATTCCTGAGCAACAAAGTGTTCAAGTTCTTGAGAAGAAGGAGGCATCTGTAAAGAAGTATGAGGTAGCTGAGAAAGCTGTTGTGAAGGAGGTTGAGGTGTCTAATCAGAAAGAGGCACAATCATCAAAAGCAATAAGGAAGAAATCTGTTGCTAAAAAGCCTAAGATGAGTAAGGAAGTGGAGGAACCTTCAAACATCTCTATGTGGATATACTTTGATAATAATCAGATAGATTATTTCAAAATATTCAGAAGTGATGGAACAAATGAAGTGTTTTGCAAGTGAGATTGGGATCTTCAGAAAGCTGTCCAAAGGTGATTTGAAGAAAATGTATGAGATAGCTTGCACCAAAGAAATTGAAGATTTTGAGGAAGCAAGGATGCTGGTAGAAGATTTGAAGATTATGTTTGCTTTCTCACAGACAAAAGCAGAACTCAAGAAGAACAGAAAAAGAGATCAGGATGATAGCATGGGTGAAGGAAAGGCTATTTCCTGGAACACCTATGAAAATAGGGTGTTTTCAGTGACTTTTGAGAAAGGAAGAATGAGCTTCTTCCTAATGGATAAAAGATATGACTTTGAGCCAATCATGATGGGAAGCATGCTGGAAGTGAAGAAGAAATCAGAGAATTTGTCTGAACTTGATAAGGAGTTGATTGGAAGATTAAGAGAACAGCTGCTAGAGTTGAATGCTCATTATTTTGATGAAGAAGTAATTGAGTTAAAGCAGAAGAAAGTTGTTGGTTGGGGAGTTGATCAAGATCTGAGATATGTTGTCCAGTTTGATGATGGATCAGATTTGTATGATGCTGAATGGGGAAGTATCTTGGATGAATGCACAAGGGAGAATTTAAAGGAGATGTATGAACAAAGATGCACTGTGATCAAAGTAGCTGTGAATGACAGAGACAATCCTGATCAAGCCAAGAAGAGGAAATTTGCACTAGAATGTTTGTTTTGGTTATTTGAACCTTTCAGACTTCTAGGTGTAAAGAATTTGAACTGTGAGGAGATAAAGGAATGGAGATGGTTTGAAAAATGTAGGGTATACAGCTTGAACGTCAATGGTAAAGAAATGGAGTATTATTTTGAAGAGTGTGAAACTGATGCACTTGATATTCAAAGGCTGCAGTGTATGATGAAGGTAAGTCTGAGTACAAAAGGTGAACCTACAAGAGCTGCAAGGTTGCTGGTGAAGAAGATTGAAACCTATTTGAAGAGAAGACTCAGAAACTTAGCTCCTCATGCTGAGAAGTTAAGTTTAGGGGGAGATTGTTGAGTCTAATACCACTACTCTCATAAAGGTTAATACTGCTGGTTATCACTGCTGGTATTGGAAGGTTACTACTGCTGATGAAGATTGAAGTTTACCACTGCCAGTATGTGATGAATGCTTGAAGATCAATGTTACCACTGCCATTACAGATTACCACTGCTCTTGAAGATTACCATTGCTGATTTTGGAGTTAACACTGCTGGTGCAAAGTTAACCCTGCTTATGTTTTTACTACTGCTATCAGAAGACGATAAGGAAAGGATTGTGATGACTTGAAGATATAGACAAGATACGATATGCTTGGAGATATTTTAGAGATTATCTTGTAAATCTATTTTCCTTATTGTAATCTGTTATGTCGTATATATAGCTAATAGGTTGATAATTGTTAGATACGAGTTTTGATAGCTTTTGTGTTAGAATTAAGAGCCTCAAGATTGTTCTTGAAATCCCTGCAATAGAGAAGTATTGCACGTCTGTTTTGAGCCTGTTCAAACAGATTGGGGCTTGTAGTTGTAATCATTAAGCTATTAAGATCAATATACACAGTTTGTTTGAATTCATTGTTCTGTTATTATAATCAAAGTGTTATTCCGCAAACTTCTTTGATTAAGTATTCTGTTCTTGATATTAAGATTCAGATCCTGTCAGTGTCTGCATAATGTGACGGGTAT